>WBMW01002316.1:361697-424468 GCA_013396635.1 Penelope pileata
GCTGGTTGGCTTTTTTTTTTTTTTTTTATCTGGCTAACTCTCCTCCTGCTTTCCCAGAGCTGCTATGCAGAATGAGAGGGAAGAGATCCCACAAAGTCTGTTGTTCTTTTTCACAGATTTTCAGCAATGTATCCAGAGAGGCAATGCATACAGTCAGGTTTCAAATCTACGTATTTTGGCAATATTTTCACTGAATTAATTTGAAATTCATGAGGAGATAATGATATCTTTACGATTTCTTTTTTCAGGATATTAGATGAATCACACCAAGTCCTCTCCAGAATATTTATTTATCACTTCTTTAGACTTCATTGTTCATCCTTGTTGAGGTATCAAGACACTTAAAGCTGTTGTGATATCGTTTCCCAGCGTACTAAAATACAATTTACCTGTTGTCGTGGCAAGAAGCTAAGGACCAGATGAAATGATTTATGCTTTTGCTTGAATCTGGGAAGGAGAGTCCCAGGAGCAAAACAACAAAGTATAAATAACAGCCATTCTGGTGCACCTGACAAATGCAAGCCAAAAAAAAAAAATGCCTATGACATGCTCCAACAAATTCAAGATCGTTCATATAGAAGACTGAAAGCCTCAAAAATGACAGTATGCATGCACAAAACAAACAAGAAGAAATGAAGGGTATCCTTTTTCTTAGTTTTCTGCAGGAACAGAGTCTGTTACTGGAAGGCCACTTATAAAGACAGGGGTTAAGTGAAATATTTGAGGCTGCAGCTATCTAGATTTCAACCTTGCCACACACCAGCTTATTTTGGGATAAGGATTTTGTTTGTAGTGCAAATCAGGCACGTGGCTCTATCCTACCCTAGGAAAGCTATTCTGTACACACTCGCACTAGGCAAACTTGGTGGTGTTACTAAGCTGAGATTCCCAACTTCACTTCATTTTAGCAGGAAGTCATTAATAGCATGCAGAAGTCCTAGGGCTAGTTGGTTAAAAATGGCACAGACCTACGACAAAAAGACAGCCCCTGCCCTGTGATGTGCATATGAGGCACGAGAGGCAGGTGCAGCTGGCAGAGCAGCAGAGGAAACAGCGAGGAGAAACTAACCAGCCCTAGGAGCAGACACAGCACACCTTCTGTCATAACCAGCGCTGGCATTTTTGAAAATGTCACAGGAGGAATGGTTTTAGAGGGGAACCTGCACGCTAATAGGGAGGTAACTTTGCTGCTATTCATCTGGAGCTCCTCCACACACAGAGGAAGGCATCCAGCAAGTAATCTTCCATAGGTAACATCAAACTTCTCTTACACTCTCTCTTAAGCCAGCGGAGAAAATGAGAAGTTACTTGCTGGAAGATTTTGCAAGTGGTTTATCCAGGCTGCCAGACATTTGTGGAACAGAATCAAGAGCTGATGGAGAAAACTCCACTTTGGCAAAACCAATGGGTTTTGCAGAAATGCATTTATCTTAAGGAACCTGCAAGAAGTCCAAGTGAGGGCAGATGTTTTAACAAAGACCTCATCTGACCTGCAAAGGCTGGATGCTGCTCGTTCATTGTAAGTGGTAAGGCTGAAATGTGCTCTAAATGTCGTATCAGAGAGGACTCCCAGCTGCAGCCCAGAACAACCACCAACGTGGCTGATGTGAAGCCCAGGTTCCGGCCATGTCTGCGCCTGAATTGCACAGCAATGATATCTATACGCCCTGCATCCCCAGAGGGCCGTCTCACCATTCTTAATGAATGTATTTTGAATAGTTTGCAGTCTCCTTTTGACACAAAATGAATGTTTTTAATAAGATGGAGTTCTTGCTTTCCAGCCCAACCGAGCCTTAAGCCATGGCTTTCAATTCTTCATGCAAGCAATTTGGAATAGGAACACTGAAAGGCCTGGGTACAGTCTGAGTGTGAGCATTACAAATCAATGAGCACAAACCATACTTTTAACTCACCCCTTTCCCATAATCCAAACTTCATAGAAAGTAAAGTACAAACCTTCCTACAAGATTGAAAGGAAACTGTTTCCAAATCTCCCCTCACCCACTCAAATGACGCTGAATGCCACAGAAAACATAGCCTTTACAGATAACAGACGATTAAACAGCCTGCTTCACCTGTAAATAAGCACGGAATTTGGTGTGCTAGATATGTTATTTGATTTACACCTATTAGTCAAGCTCAAGTTCTGTGACTATTTACCAGAGAGACTCCAGCTTTATTTTCTTTCGAAATAATTCCCAAATTGCTGCTGATGCCAGGGATAAGGAAATGCAGCTGCTGTCCAGGCCTGTAAGCCTTTTGCTGGGGAGTCATCTGCAAGTCAAACACAAAACTTGAACATTATTATTCCAACTCAGTGTGAAATACAGCAAAACATAAACTCAATCCCCACTTTCACTCCTACTAATGTACACACATAAGGCTCAAATGATAATGTTCAGCTATGAATATTTATGTTTCATACTTAGCCTTGTGGTGTTTAGAGGCTTAGTACGCCTTTGTCTGCTTCTCCTTGCCTAAACAGACAACACAGGACCATGTTTTCTTTGTGGCAATTACATTCTGAAATCTCCAAGACAGAAGCAACGTTACATAGACACACAAAATATACAAAGAGATTTCCTAGTGTTTGCTGCATGTCAATGGGATGGTTAAAAAACTGGGAAAGTCTCACTGATTGCAGAATTTGCTTTCAAGAACCAGCAGCTTTCTGATATATGGTAATCTAACCAGCTCTCTCCTGCCTGCAGCCAAAACTGCAGCGAGGTGCTAATGGACTCCAGAAATGTCTCTAATGTTTCTGTTGAGATTCTCCACCTACAGAGACTTGGTAAATCATTCAGTTCTGTCACAGGTTTTCCTCTAATTTATTCTCTGAAGACATGGGAAACAGCTTTCTGAGCTTCCCCATTAGAGAAACGCCTTTCAGACATTAAGGGTAAACATTCATTATTGTATCTACAAACATAATGGTTGGAAAATTACATAAACCCAGCTGGAAAAGGTGCATAGTAATAAAACAAACTAGTGAAAATGAGATCTGAACAGTAAAAATGGATTATAAAAGCAGTAGTGATTGCATTTGTTACATGATTACAGTACTGTCAAAACTAAAGGCTGCAGCAGCTCTGCAGTTGCTGATAACTAATTCATAAGGCGCTGTCATAAAAGACTATGCATTAAAGAAGGCGATGTAAAATAACAATTAGAAAACTCAATGTACTCTAAAATGCAAACACTGAATGCAGAGATGAATCAAGAGAGAAAGGGCTGCATTCTAACAGCTATGTTCTCTCCCTCCAATTCTGATTTATATGCTGTCTTGTAGGACACAAGTGTCTAGACTGTGCCAGTGAATGTACATCTGACACAATTAAAGGAAGTAGTAGTGACACACAATTTCCCCAGTGTGTCCAACCATGAATCTTTGGTGACAGTGACTTAGGTACACTAATTACAATTGCAGGGTAAGAAATAAGAGGAGACATCAAGAATATCCATCCTTCCATTAGAAGTGTTACATCTAGCCTTTATCATCATCAAGCACTTCTACAAACCTTTCTGCTTTTGTGACCCTGCTGGACCCATGAAATCTATAAGAAGATTTTCTAAAGAGAAAAGTCAAAGCTGCCAGTGTGATCACAGGGTATTTATTTCCATCTCCATTTGGCAGAATGGCTGTGCTTCTTTGTTTGAAAATTCTCCCAGACCGGCTCATAGCTGTATGTTGAGCCAAAAGTTGTTTTGTTTAAAGGAAATATTAGGTCTTGGACAGTCTGTCAGGGCCATGAGAACAGGCACAGACAGAGCAATGGTCCCTCTAGTTCAGCATCCTGTCTCCACCAGGATCAATAGCAGGTGCCCAGGGCAGAGTATGACAACAGGGTAAGTACTCATTAAAACCTGCCCTGATTCTGGTCCCAGCCTCCTGTTATTTCTAGCTCTGGCATCTCCTGGACCAGAGATGCGTTAATGTACAGAGATAAAGTGATACAGACGAACATCTGGTAACCATATGGAATTAAAGATGCTCTTTATACTTCTCCTTGTAAAGCATACTCTTCAGAACAAGTATGTGACTTGTTTGCAACGTCTGAGTTTTACATTTTATTTACTGCTTTTTCTTTTCAAAAACATGAATACATAAATGGGGTGCTAAGTGCACCATTCAATTCCCTTTTGACTCAGCAGTCCTCTGTTCACACATCTCATGGTCATTTTAGCTGTAGCATGAAACCACAATTTTGTATTCAACCACGTTCCCACTGTGATTCTTAAACTTTTATCAGCATCACTGTTTTCCTGATGTACAGCATCCGCTTGCTTACACTTAAATACATTCTGTGCAACAACTCATCCAGCAATCCAGACTGCTCTGTAGGTCTCATTCCTAATCTCTACAGGCTTTGCTACAGCCTTTGTGAGAGCTGCAAGTTTTGTCTTGGCTTCCAGTTGAGTACTAAAAATACTGAGCAGTACTGAGCCTTGAACAAAGCCTTGAAGACTCTCATGAGACACATCTTAATCTGACAATGATTCCCCATGAAAAGCTTCCAGATTTATTCAAACTCAAGACAATTTAAGATGTTTCCTAGAGGAAAACTGCTCTAAAAGTGCATCTTATCCTCTACTTATGGGTTGCTTTCAATGAGCAATCCAGAGAAGTCTGCTGGTGAGTCCGGCCTCAAGTATGGCTATGCTAAAACCAAAATGGCCACAGCATAATATGTATGGAAATAAAATGAGCAGGAGTGTGACTGGGATGGGAGTAAAACCTTGTACACAGGCAGAGAGTACCAATTAATGAACAGCAGCAGTTTGTGCCAGTGTGAGGCAGATACTCCCCACCCACTGCCCACCGCAAGCTCCACAAAAAGTAAGTCAAAATCTGACAGGTCTGTGGAGACAGGCAGTACCTGAAACTATCAGGAATAGGGAAAGAGGGCAGTGAGGGAGGTGGGGACATTGATCTGGGTCCTGGTTTGTGGCTCTGTGAAAGAGAAGAGGATGGGGTTTCTGATTCAAGTGCACAAAGGATGAGTGATGTGGGACGCGCAGCTTTGAGGGCGTCCCACAGCAGAGTGGGGACACCCTTATAGTTAAAGCCAAAAGTGTTTTCTCCCACATAGTTACAAGTTTTCCTCTCCCTCCACCAATTAACTGGCTACTGACCTATTTAACATGCATATTCTTCATAACTTGCAGGGCTACCGCTGGAATCAAAATGGCAAGTGGCAAATAATATCAATACCTCCCAAAATCTGAAGAAACTGCATCTGCTCCAGTCTCTTTATTTGTAACATTTGTAATCTCAGCAAAAAAATGAAACCAGACTTGCTTAATGATGTATAGCTTGAAATGCTGAAATACCCCTCTGTCCTGCGTTGCCAACCAAGTAAGTCCCAGGCCACCTCATACATCTCCTATCTGAATGCATAAACATAACAGGACAGCTTTGGGAACATCTACCAAACCTCATTAAACACTTCCACTGATAACATAATAGTGTGTCAAACATTGTTTGGCTGCTGCACTGCTCTCAGAATCCAAGTGACCCTTTCTCGCTTTCTGTAATGCTGCACTTTGCTTCCATAAAAAGGGAAATCCTATAACAGTTTTGGTTAGAAATACTGGCTCACCCAGCAGGCTGTGTATTTTCAAAACTCAGTTTTTCTCACTCCGGTTTCTAGGACACATAATTCCCTAACCTTGGGCTGCTCTCCTGACAAGGTGAAAACTCATTAACCGCCTCTGTATAATTTAAACATACAGCTTTGTTTCTGTGCTGGCACCAGCCCACAGGGACAGCAGGCTTCCCGTAGCAATAGCTTGTTCTCATGGCAGGTATGTCCTCAATAGCTTTCTGTGGGACAGAGGATAATTACCTTCCCAGTAAAAGAACTGTAATACCAAAATCCACAAACGTTTTGTGATCTCGTGCAAGGCAAGAGCATCTCCAACAGGACTGTCACATAGAGGTTAATACAAACAGTCCCCAGGGGTTATACTCCTCTCCATGTCTCTCCTGGTACCTGCTGGCACAAGTGACAGTGGCACACACAAGTCTTCCAGCTCTCGTGTCAATCACAATTCCTCACTCACCTGTCATTTCAGAGGTAGGTGGCTTCTCAGGATTGTCTGTAAAGAAATCAAGAGTGATTTAAATGCTTGGTAACTCTAATAACTTATATCATTGTCTCCTGTTAAGGAAAAGAAACACTAACATTGCTGCAAAGACATCGTGCAAGTGGTAGCTGGGTCAATATGGCAGGGGAACAACCCCACCGGCAAGAAACCACCTTCATCAGTACCACGGCTACATCAAGTTCTTCAGCTTACCTTATCCTTGGTTGCATTTGCTTCACCTAGGCTCCATGTGGTTACCTTCCACCTCTCTTTCAACCTCCCAAAGGCTGTCCAAGGCCTCACAGAATCACAGAATTATTTGGGTTGGAAGGGACCTTACAGCCCACCCAGCCCCAACCCCTGCTGTGGGCAGGGCTGCCACCCACCAGCTCAGGGCCCATCCATGGCCTTGAGCACCTCCAGGGATGGGGCACCCACAGCTCACTGGGCAGCTGTGCCAGTGCCTCACTGCCCTCTGAGTAAAGAATTTCTTCCTTATATCTAATATAAACCTACCCTCTTTTAGTTTAAAGCCATTGCCCCTTGTCTTATCACTGCACTCCCTGATAGAATCCCTCTCAGCTTTCCTGTAGGCCCCCTTTAAGTATTGAAAGGCCACTGTAAGGTCTCCCCGAAGCCTTCTCATCTCTAGATTGAACAACCCTGACTGCCTCTCAGCCTGTTTTCACAGGAGAAGTGCTCCAGCCCTCCGATCATCCTTGTGGCCTCCTTTGGACTTGCTCCAACAGGTCCATGTCCTTCTCACGCTGCGCACCCCACAGCTCAATGCAGTACTGCATGCGGGGTCTCACAAGAACGGAGTAGAAGGCAATCATCTCCCTCAACCTGCTAACTACACTTCTTTTGATGCAGCCCAGGATACAATTGGCTCTCTGGACTGCACATGCACATTGCTGGCTCATATTGGTTTTTGTCCATCAATACTCCCAAGTCCTTATTCGCAAGACTGCTCACAATACACCCATCACCCAGCCTTTATTGATGTTTGGGAATGCCCCAACCCAGGTGTCAACCTTGTTGAACTACATGAAGTTTGCACGGGGCCACCTCTCCAGCCTGCAGGCCCCTCTGGATGGTATCTCTTCCCTCCAGCATGTTGATTGCATCACACAGCTTGGTGTCATCTGCAAACTTGCTGAGGGTGCGCTCAATCCTGCTGCCCAGGTCACCAATGAAGACGTTAAATAGTGCTGGTTCCAATACAGACCCCTGAGGAACACCACATGTCACTGAGCACTTGACCATGGTCATAATGGAGAAAGGTTTATTTGGCAAGTATCACTGATTCACATCCAGTTTCGCAGGACAAGCTTTTAGACCTGCTCTCTGCTCCAGTGACAAGGTAGATGCAGCACTGGCAGACTTCAGAAGCCAGCAGAGACCCACAGCCTCCAAGAACTTGTGGTAGCAGCATCTGACAGCAAAATCAGGAATGCACCATTTAATTTATAATAACCTTAGAGACGGAGGGGGGAGAATCTTTGCATTGTAGCCACTGGGTGAATGCATTACCAAATGAAAGCCATTTGAGTCCTTATGTCAGACTTCCCCACATGTTTTTTTTTTTGGATGAATGCTAAGCAGAAACTGTCTACATTCCAGTTTCAGTTTGGATGATGCCAAAATCTTTTGAGTACAACCCAAGAAAGTCAGAGTGGAAGATATTTATTTCACTAAAGAAAAAAATACTCTGAAAAGCTCTCCAGAGTGCACTAAGGGCCTGCATCCAGAAAGTACTGAGCTGTGATTTGGCATTCACAGCCACAGAGAGCCTCCAGCATCTGGCTAGTCCCACAGTTAGCCACTTCCTGCAGTATTTCAGGTGCCACCTCAAGCTACTTGCCATCCACTTTGATGAACATTCAGTGACAGTCCAACAGTAGTAGCACGAAAGAAGGGAGAGACAAAAGAATTAACAGTCTATCATGTAAAGATCTTCAGTCACCAACACTTTATCTACGTAATTAAAATGATTGCACAAGACAGTTTTGAAAGGATCAAACTATCTTTTTCACATCGCTCCTCTTTTTCCTCTTTTATCCCCATTCTCATTGCTTTCCTCCACTGAACAGCAGAGGCTTTGCCTGTTCTTGCCCTTGCACCAAAATCCTTTCCTTCTCTTCTTTTTTAATAGAAACTTTCAGATCAGGAGCTGACCAGCTGCTTATGGGGTGCCCAGAGCTAATCAAGAACTGCAGCACCTCCAAGGAACCTCATTTCTCACCACACTTCACTATGTGCAAGGCTCTGGCTGAGAATAAAGGCTTCATCCTGTGGCAGGAAGACCAACCAGTAAGCAGTAAAGTAGAATAAACCAAATTCCTACAGGATGACATATAGGCATCTTCTTATAGTTGCCTTTCTGTAACCCCATCCTTGCAAATCCCATTCTTTTATTCACACCTAGTTTACACTGGCACCTATGTCGCTTCCAATTTTGGCATAATACACTTTGGGTTCATGCAGCCAGCATGTTTCACAGCACAGACAGCACTAACAAAGAGACTGCTTCCCATCCCTCCCCATTTCACATTTTTCCAGATCCTTCTACCTCCTTCAGCTAACAGCAGATCTCTCTGCAGTCACTGCAGCCATTTTTCACCATGAAAACTTACGATTAGGGAAGCATTTAATGCTGTTTATTTGAATACAATTTAAAAATAGCTGTTATTTAGGAAGGTGATCAAATCTTTAGGCAGGAAGCACCAGCACAGCCTTTGCTAATTACAGCAAATAAGCACACGGAAAACACTGCTGGACCTACTAGGAAACTAATACTGGAGTTGTATTCACCAGACCAAATTGCAGGGACTTCAAGGAGGAGGATGGCAACCTGTAGTCCATGGAGAAGGAAATGAACTCTAACATCTTAGGCTTACCTGTCTGGAGGTACCTGTCTCACAGCCAACTCACTGCATAAGCCTAATTGTGCCCAACAGATCTATTCAGAGCAAGACCTGGAGAGAGAAATTGAGAAACAGGCTGACCATTCAGGTAACATGAGGCTGAGCAGATTAAATGACAGGGATCATTTTTCCTTTTTATCATCCAGTTCCATGGTGGTGGAAATAGATCATTTTGGCACTTGCTCCCACAGACGAGCAGGGCGGACCTGGAGACAGCAGGTTTGTGGGGATGGGGCAGGTCCAAGGTGAAGCTGGGAAACCGATCCTCAGGTCAGTGTTAGGCCCAGTGGCGATACGCAGGGTCAGACACAGCTGCAGGATGGCCAGGAAAGGCTGTGGAGATGGGGGTGGACTGCGGATAGGCTGGAATAGCAGCCCACAGGGCCCATGGCTGGGCAGGGCAATGCTGTGGGAGCTGCAGCCCGGCCCAGACGCAGTGTTGCTGAGGCAGAGGCTGATGGTCCTGGGGCTGACATGAGGTCCCAGGCACCAGGCAGGTGAGGGTGCCCCGAGGAGGCCTGGTGGGGCCAATAGGGGCTATTAGTGTCCTCAGGGCCCTGACAGTAGCTTACTTGTAAATATTCAGACACTTCAACTTATCAGATTTCATTAAAGATAATGGGATAAGCTCATACTTATTCATAATGTATTTTGCTCTCCTTTTCTAAAAATTTAAAAGTCTCTTGCTGCAAGCAGATCCTTGAAAGCAGCTACAAGTATGGCTTACTTTGAAGAATCCAGCCTGCAGTGCTGTAGGCTACTGCAATTGCCTAAACCTTTACCACTGCTGCAAATTACTTTCATTTGTCAATGTCCCCATCCTGCCCACCCATGATATTTCATTATCATTGCCTTTTGTTTTTGAATATTCCACATTGCTGCATTTGTTTCAGGACACATTTGTAACAGAGCAACATGGGATTTAAAGAAGATTGGTGCTTCCAGATAGCCTGAATAACATTACATCAGCATTCAACACTCTTCACTAATTTATTCTTGCTCCCTTGCAAGGAGCATGCACACACTGTGTAAACAGGGTCTCTATCAGAATGAATGAGGCACAGCTTAACTTCTCATTCCTCACGCACAATAGACAGGCAGACACTCCATAAATTGTTCCATTTGTAAATTATCCAGTAACTTAATAGATTTTAGAGCCTGAAGGGACTTCTGGCATCATTTGGCCTGCATTACTTCTTGTGCAACCACTGCATATATAAGTAGCAGAATTTTATCCAGCAATTTCTGGTGAAGAAGAAATTATTCTCCCTAACTTGCTGCAGTGGGAGATCTTTGGGGTGATCACTAAGAATGGAGTCTTCTGCCCTTATAAAATCTCCCTTTAAATGTCACTTTTTAGTATAGAAGTCACTGGCAGCTAGAGAGTGATGCCCTTTATCCTAAATGATAGATGTTATCAAGGTGACTTCAGGCTTCACTCCACAAAGGCATTTAAGAGCAATCAGCTTTAAATTCGTGAATTGTGATTGGTTTCCATGGGACTGCTCCTGGGCTTCTAACAGAGCCTGCATTTAGGTGCTCTGCCAGCTTAACCACTGCAAAAGCAAACTGAAGACACATATAAGACAGCCTTAGATGAGCTCTGGAGCGAGCCAAGACTCT
The DNA here is from genome assembly GCA_013396635.1 of Penelope pileata. Lineage (NCBI taxonomy): Eukaryota > Metazoa > Chordata > Aves > Galliformes > Cracidae > Penelope > Penelope pileata. The sequence continues at coordinate 372,335 of WBMW01002316.1, forward strand.
AACAATAACTAGACTGCAGCAAAATAGTAAGGCAAGTCTGGAAACATTACAGAGTCCATATGTAACACCAAGCTGATTTCAGCCTGGCTCTGAGTATGACAATCACCCACCTAAAAACAGCTTTGGTACTTAACACTCCTACTTGAAAAGCTTCATTTTTGCTACCAGCAACCACAAACCAATGCTCATTTCCTCAGCACAGAACAAGAAATAGTTGATGCTGGTTGTGCCTTTTGAGCAAAGACTGACTTTTAAGTGGTGACTACAGCAGCTGGAGATGTTTGCTCAGCTGAAGCCAGATTCATTCACCCTCCCTTGAAGATGACACAACAGCTCAAAACAACATTAATTGGGATCCATGGGGAGTTCCTGATTCTTTCAGGAAATAACAAAATTATGTCAAAGTATATCAAAGAAAAGTAAGTTATATGTCAAAAAAATGTCAAAATAATATCAATATAGAGAAGACGATGGAAGATGAAATGTAACAAACATTATTGTCAGCTTTTGAAAATAACTGCAGCATCCAGGTGACTGCAAAGTTAGTTGGGAAAAGAATAACACACTAACTCATCAGCAAGTTAGGTATGAGCTAGGGACCTAAACAAAATTAGCAAGACTGAATAAAACAGCCTCAAGGTAAGTCTATAAACCTGATAGAGTAATATGATTTAAGGATGTCTTCAGGTAGATGATGATCCCCTATTTACTTTAAAGAAATCTTTTACTTCCTTGATTTGTTCCATAGGTTTGTCTTCATTCCTCACGTTAAAGATTCATTTGTCACATGAGGTCTGAATCTATTAATTAAGCCTCCGAAGAGCACCACTAAGATTCTCATTAATCTTCCTCTCAGTGCAGACTTAAGCCTGAGCAAACTGCAGTACTTTAGCAATACCAATGACTAAGTTCCTACCAAAAAAGGATTGCTACATTTTTTCCATTCTCCTAAGGTGGCAGAGAATTGAATACCTGTGCTAAATATTGTGAATGGCACTTCTCAATTGAGATTGTGTCAGTTAAGGTGATTCCCTAAACCTCTGGTTTTGCAGTTGTAACCTGAACAACAAAAAAAAACTAATACACAAGATGGAATACCTGCAGAAGGTTTAGTACTGGCAATGCAGAGGCTAAAGCAACATCTATCTGTGATGAAGGGAGGAGCAAGAGGAAGGGGTTTGTAGAGAGAAACAGAGGCCTGAGGACCTGGTTGCACACCAGGAGCAGTTCAGAGTCTTTGCTTAGAACAAGTCCCAGTCAGGACCCAAGGATCAAATGCTCGTTAGCAGCAGCAGTGCACTGGGGCTGCTCCTGGAGGGCATCTTTTGGTTTAGTTCCTTCAAAAGGAATCCAACCTGTGTGCTCCAAGACCACTTTCAGATGTGAATCAAAGCGTGCTAAGAGCGCAATTGCTAGGGGTTGATCTTTCCCTTCAAGGGGTTATCTTCCCCACAACAGTGAGCTGTTGTTGTGTTCTGAGTGCCAAGACAGTCACAGAAGAGTTCAGCACCATGTAATGGAACTGGAAAGAGAAATCAGTTCCCTTCACGCTTCAGACAGAGGCTGAAAGTTTCATAAATGATCTGAGGTGAAGAACTCCATTAAAAACTGGGATGGAGACTTGAGTTCGAGATGGAAAGACATGGGCACGCAAAAAATTAGGAAAACTGAGAAAACCATTGCAACTGCTCACTTGCTCAGCACATAATTTTTTCTTTGCCTTCAGCAGAACTCAGAGGACTGAAATTGTGGCTGAAAGATGGAAACACAACGAGAACTGGAGGTGCGAATACCAACAAGCTTCCTCCTTTGATATGTGAATCCCAAGAAAGCCATCAGTAACACAAAAGAGAATCTCCCCTAGTAACTGTAGGTCCTACCCACAGAAGACCCCATTCTCCCCTGCTCACATCGTTCCCTATTCTCCTGCTGTAAGTTTCTATTTCAGCACTGAAGCACACCAAGTCCAAGCAATTTTTTTATGCACCTATGTTCTGGACACAAAAAGGGCTATAAACTTAAGGTTAGAGCATGGGGAAGGAAATAATTTAAGAAGTACTATTTCTTTTTTACCTTCTAAATAAGTTGCTAGCTGATCTTATAAAAAGTAAGATTAACATTAACTTCAGAGAAAATTTGCTTTCTCAGAAGCGTGATGGAGACTTAGGAGCAAACAAACGGCAAAAACCCTAAGGGAGGTTTTTGTCTGGCATGGAAAAAGCCAATCCACAGCCAAACTGATGGTGCACAGAGAGTAAAAAAAAGGAAAAAGGAAAAAAAAAAAAACAGATACAGCAAGTTACTCATGTGCTGTGCTCTGTGCAGACTGGGGACTCCAGGCACACCACTATCACTATTGGCATATCAGTCCAAAAATCTACTGCCAGGAACATTCCATTCCTCTCTGCTAGTGAAGGTGCTGCTCCTGCAGTCCTGTTGCACTGAGCTACGGAGGGGGCTGAACAGCAGGGATTTCCCCAGAGCCTGCAGTGCTTTATTGCGCCCTCCTTCCAGCTCCCTCTCAGGAGTCAGGCACACCCAGAGCCCTGCACAGCCATGATGAGCACAACTGCTGCTGCAGCATGGCAAGCCCTGAAAGCTTTATGTTTATAGGGAATCATGCACACACCAGAATTTTCTCGTCTACAGATTTCCTTTACATGTGTTTCCCTTCCAACATAAATGGAGGGTACAAAGCAGTGAGTTAGTACAGCAGGTTTCTAGCTGCTGTGCTGTGAGAGATTGTGTTTTCAGGACGTGTTTTAAGACTCAAACATCACTCTTCTACCCTGCCCATTGGCAAGCTTAGATGTAGCTTAGCAACACAGTCAAAAATAAGAAGCCTCAGGCACCCAGACAAGTCACTGTGGGGTGGCAAGTTATTGTGTGATGGTCATTCTGCCATGGCTGCCTGCACCCATGTTGTTAAATGTGTGCCATGGAAGACTTGTGGCTCTGAGATTTGCTTTTGCCACTAAGAAGATGTATCTGGTTACTGTACCTCAGCTGAGAGGAGGTCATTTCCACTTTCATCCTGCCAATGCCCTTCGGTTTTCTGTTGGATGATTTGACAGCCCCTGTGCAGACAAAGCATGTAGATGACTGGAAGCATGTTTCTATAATTTTCCACTTCCCCCACGTCTGTAGGATAGCCTGGCAGTATTGATGCAGACGCTGGCTGGCAGAGGGCCTAGGGAAGAACCCATGGGGTGAGAGGGAAATGCTGGCTGTGATTTAGTGGTTGGGAAGGGGTGGGAAAGGGGGTGCAGAAAGAAAAGAGTTACACAGGTACTTCTCAGTGCAGCAGGGAACATGAGGATTCACAGAGGCTAGAAGATAACAGCTGATCGTGTGATTGCGTTTCTGAGGGCATCGACTCAATACAAAATAAAAACCTGTCAAGTCAAACAAGGTCCTTGGCTCGCTCCCAATAACAGCTTACAGATACTGGAAGGAATGGGAAACAAACTCTTCTTGTTCTCTCTTTTTTTTTTTTCTTAGAAGGCTGGTATAGCAAAATAGGAAGATTAGGAACAAACTAGGAAGAAATTTCAGTGATATTGTCTGAGAACAAACTGAATTAACTTAAAGATAACAAAAGTTCAAAATGGTATTACTACTATCTTTCTACACCAAAAGCTTTCTACAATGACTCAGTATTTCAATCAGTTTATTTCCAAGCTTACAGTATCATCTAGTTGAAGTTCCCAGATATTCAGAGCCTGTCACCATATGTATCTATTTAACTATATCAGCAATAAGAAAAAATGTTGTTTCAGCAAGAAAATAACAGTTTCAGGTATTTGCATGCATTATGAAAATGCTTGGGTTAGGGAAGAGCTCTCCTATGAGCAAAAATAGACAAAACCAAACAAAACCAAACAAGTATGCATTACATCTGTATTTTTCCTGGTAACCAGCATAAAAGAGTTCAACAGCTCGGCACTGAATGACATCCAGCTCAAGGTCCAGCATTTTGCATTTATTATTTAGCTGTTTGGATGAAAGCATTGGATTTTTTTTTTCACTGTAATGTTTTAAGTGATTCAGACATGCCTTTCACAGAATGAACAGCCCTGTTTCCTTAAAAGTGCTGTTCCTGGACCTTGCTGGCTGGCAGGTCACATGCATTTCAACAGAAAGCCAAGTTGGCTACATACAGCAGCAGAAATTAAAACACATGAAGCCCCATAGGAACAATCGATGTGGAAATATACACACACCAGAATTTGCTCAATTATTTATAAAATGTGATCACTGTAAATAGGTTGTTTCTATAGCAGCTCACAGATCTGTATTTCTGAGATTTACGTTGGTGGGTTTTTGTTTTTTTTTTTTTTGTTTTCTGTCTCCTTGGTTTCTCAGAATGTAAGTTGGAGCTTTCTGTTTCTTTGCTTTCCTTCCCCTAACACCAATAAAATCTCTGGAATTGGCACTAGCACTCTGGATGCCTGAAGAAGCAATTTTTCAAATTGAACCACAGACAATTTAATTTCTCTTGGGGTCTTAATAATCACAGTATCTTTCAGGCACAAGGTAGAAAGCTTCCTTTCAAAAAGAAAGCTTCAATTCTTACACGTCTGTCCTATTCCCTTGCTAAAGACAAGACTCAAATTCTCAAAGCAACAAAGGCAGAGACAGCTACTTAGTTATCTGAATTTGTGTATCATCACTGTTTACTATTTATATCCCAGTGGCATTGTACTACACACAGTGCAATACAGATGAAGACAGTCCTCTCTGCAACATATAGCTTGCAGTCATAACTACAGCCTGCAAGAAAAAGGAAGGGGAGGATGCTCTCTGCCTCGGTTCATCACCTTTAAAATGGTGATTTTGGGTCTCAAAATACTTGGACTTGTTTCTACCATGGAAAATAGTGAAAGCTATACACTTACATAGCTAGAGGTTTTTAGAGACTTCTCCAGAGACACAATTTCAGCACCTTCAGCTTCATTGCTGTATGCAGAAGCCGTAGCAAGTAACTTACCAACACGAGCTGTATGCTCCTTTGAATCCTAATGGCTCAAAAACATAGAGGGCAAACAAGAAAACCCCAATCATTAAATGAAACAAACAAATACACACACACACAAAAAAACTCAACCCTATAGTATGCAGGCTATTCTCATCAGTTTTAGATTTGTGAGTCAGAGTTTTGAACATTTCGAGCTGCAGACTTTGCCCTCGTATTTTGTTACTGCTGCCTCTGAGAGGGGCAGCAGCCACATCACTGACAGCCTTCTGTGTTATTCTGCAGCGTGTAAAGAACTGCTATCCTTACAATCTCTGCCTTTAAAAGTCCAAATCAGCAAAACTCTTACCTGTTTCTATTTTTGTTAGAGAATGGCTGAACAATCTACCAGTTTAACCTGAAACAATAAGCAGCAAACACTTGATGAACATCCAACTGGTTGGTTTCTGGTTTATCGATTCCTACATTGGGCTCCCACCAGCTGGAGGCTCAGATGTGCCAAACATAATTAAAAATGTTATTTGCAAATATAATTCACACTTCATTTATGGTGGAAATTGTTTGCTTCCCACCTCTCGGGAATTTTTGCTGACTAGGCTGTATGGAAGAGGAATATTTCTTCACTTCAGGACTCTAGAATTCTACACTAGAATTCTAGTGTATTTTCTTCATAATCCCTTCATAATTCTCCTCTCTTTTTACCTTTGATACATAACTGTGTCTCATTGGCTGCTGCTTAGATAACAGCATGTAGGTGCACTTTGCTTCAGAACAGAGCACTGACAGAAGAAGCTACGTATATACCACCTGTCTAGGGAAAAAAAAAATTAAAAGGGAATTCCAAACTCAGCATCAAGTTGTATAGACGATCTCCGTATCATATACACCTACAGAATGAATTAAGCACTGAAACGAAAGAATAAAAGCTGCCACATGTGTCCTAAAGTAACAGAAGATCTGAGAGGCCTCTAGCAAGTGAGGGTGGCTTTCCTGATCACCTGAACCACGGTTTCCTCCACTGCCTCCTTGCTATTCTAATACATCTCAAGAATTCACAGGGCAAAAATCTGCCTGAAAGCTGAATTCTCCTTCCTGTCAGCACTTCCTCTGATTCTGCCCTCTGTACATGACATACGTTCTCCCTCATTAAGCCACTACAGCCTTAAAGTACCTGAGTTTGAGCTCAGTTGTGAGATTTAGCTGAGCATATTTAGTATAAAGCAACATGTGCCCAACTAATCAGCAGGTACAGAAAAACCTGCTGCAATGTCATCTCATCCTTCCTCGCACACACCACCTGTTTGCTGGCTCATCTGTTTTTTGTTGTTTTTTTTTCCCCCATCCATCTGTTGTGCTTTCCACTGCCTTCCCTGGTTAAGATGTGCTACATATTTTTATGGTAACTAGCACAAAATGACGCATGTCAGCACTGAGGCATTAACAAAGTTAGCAGCAGAATGATAATAACAAGGCCCTGGAACAGTACAAATTTCACCAGAATCAGCTGAATTCACTCATCTAAAGGAAACAAACTTGATATGCCAGCCTTTTATTTATTCAGGATTTTTACTCTTGCCTCAGTTAACCACTTCTACCATCACAGACAGTGCTGAACTGTTTAACCTGCACAGCAACACATCTTTCCTGCACTAATCAGTAAAGCACTGACCTCTTGGTAGGTGACAACAGACGAGCCTGCTTTTGCTCTGTAGTGGTGACAACTTCCTACAGTGCTGTGAGAAGCACGCTGTGACAACCAGTAATGAGACCAGCCAGGTGACAATCTGAAAAACATGATAGTAATGCTGAAGTGAACAAAACATTTAACCCTGTAATCTCTCTATGCAGACCACAACAGTGTACCAACATCCAGTTGCTCTCTGCAAGCAGGACATGGCAGGAAGGGAACTGTGTGTGTACCCTGGAGATTTTGGTTCCTTCTTCACAGAGCAGAGGAGTGTCCCTTGTACACCTCTATATCCACACAGGTAGTTACATCAGTATAAAGCATCTGGGGAACCATCTGCAATTGCTACATCTGTCCCAGTCAACTCTGCATCATTCAGCCACAGTGCCAAGTAAGCTAGCTGAGTATTTGTAACCCTCTCCTTTAAGCAAAAGGATCCAAAGCCATGAGGATTTTATTTCTTTTATATTTCTATGTAACATTTACAGGGAAGAAGTTCTCCTTTCCTGCGTCTGGGAAAGCTCTGTTAGCTTTGACCTCAATTCTGAAGAGACCTGACTGGACAAAGACTGAAGACTCTTGAGGAGAACGCAGCAGCTTCCTAGAACCTGTGTCCATCCAAGTGTTTCACTCAGTATTGGCTGTTGGCACAGCCACATAAATCCCAATTACTTACTCCCTTACCAGCTCAGTAATGTATCCTACAAAAGCTGCATAATCAGGAAAATCACCATGACAGCTATATGCTTTAGTCCCCCATTTTGTGCAAGCCCATCCAAGGTACTCAATGTCAACAATCTTAAAAATAAAAAACACTCGTTGATTGATGAGATTGGTTTCTAGGGCAGCATTTCACAGGGGATCATCCTGCTTAAAACAGAATAAAGGAAGGGCATGAAACAAAGCACATCCAGACTGCAAGGACCGGGTGAATCTCCCCTTGCAGCAATGTCATGATACACATTCACATTCTTCACATAGAGCGCTCAGAACTTTTTGAAGTTCAGTTTACATCTTGACAGCCCCAGGTCAATGCTGTACAACAAAAGAAGCTAGGTGGGTCAGGGACTTTTCCTAAAGTCCTGCTTGTTTCAAGAAGTTTTTTGTAGATAATTATAAAGGAATGGGATGCTCTCTTCACAAAATGATGCACTGCAGACCATTTCCTTTTGATTACTGGAGGCACACTGCCTTTCAACACTTTCTTCCTCATTTATTACACCCTGTTCATACCACAGACTTCCATTACTTTTCATATGAACTATGGATCTAAATTAAAGTTTTACAGAATTTCTTTCATTCTCGATGTGAAGACAAAAAAGCAGACGACTTCTTCAAAAATGCACATGAAATAAAATGTGTTTTCCCTGAGTAACACAGCTTGTTCCACAGAAAAAGAAACTAAATCCTTTTGACATTGCCAATAGGTAGTTAATACAAAAGTAAGTGAACAAAAGAGAAGTAACCCGGGTTACAAACTGCTGGCACAGAGACAAGTATTACTCTACGCAGGTAACCAAAATCCAATGGTGGGGTCAAATCCATATTTGACTGCGGCTTTGCTAAAGTTACAACAGCGGTGCTTTGGTCTCCCCTGCTTTCTTTAATTAATGTCACATCCATTACTGAGCTGCAATACTGACATTCCAGCAAACAAAGTCTGGGGCTCTCGCTAACGGGGAAACAGAGCTGCAAATCTTGCAAGGAGAAATTGGCTTTAATTTGTACCTATGGGATTCTGATATTGAAACACTGGCCTTCAATATCTGCCCCATGGGGAGACACTGCTGCACGTTAATTCTAAACTTACCATAGTTGAGCTGCAATAAAACAAAAAAAGCAAGGACTGATATAATGCTAAGTGACATAGCACCGTGAGTGCCATTCCATACGCAGGACTGCACTCATCCATTAAGCATTCTATACCAATATCCACCCCCTGCATATAAACATATTCACAGCCTGTACTATTCGCTTCGAGGAAGAATCAGCTTCGGACAGCCCAGATTTACCACAGATCCAGTCCCTTAAACATGGAGATAAAGCTATATGGAACAGCAACAAAGCCCATTAGAGGCTTGTGAGGTTCCCAACAGTTTTGCCACTACCTGCACTATTTTCTTTGGCTATGATGTTTCACACTGAGACATTTGATTGAGTCACCCTTCATGCAGTCTTTTACATTTAAAAAAGGGGGGGGGAAGGATAGATAGATAAAGAAGAAATCAGATAAAATTAGGAAAGTTTTCTGAAATGCTTCTTTCCAGCTTAACATACTGTTGGATTATGCAGCTTCCTATCTTTACTGAAAAGTTACAGGAGGTCATCATGAGCCATTCACGCCGCCTGCACTTTAATGCATTCACCCACTGCTGGAGATGGCACATCAGAATGGAAATGCCCCTGGAAGTCCACAGGGAAGAAGAAAACTTCCCTACTGTATTTAGCATGTCTCAATATCCTCTTTGTGGTGGTCCGTCATATTAGCACTTTTCACAAGGATGGTTGTGAGATGGATTGCTCATCTTTCTAAGGTGCACTAAGACAGTTTAATGGCAAGAGCTTTCTCTAAAAATCTTGGGAAAATAGCATCAAACTTGTGTTTTTAAATAAGCCTGTTAACATATTTCCTATATCAATATGTAAAAATGAATTTCCCATATTCTATATGTAAAAACCTTTATTATATCATACTGTAGCAAACATATCTTCAATAAAACGCAAAAGTGCAAGGACGACCTAAATGGCCAGAGATATAAGTGCTTTTTTCTTGAGATAAATCTTTATATTCAAGCAACTGCTATTGCAATTCATTGACAATTATTAACATCCTTGTGGCAGCTTCCCAAAGAATGGTAATATTGCTCTGTTCATTATACAGCAGAGGAGATGAAACGCAGGAAGACTGTGGTTCATCTCACTGGACTTTAGACACCTAGAAGCCAGGCACTTCTAAAACAGTAACCTAAGCTTCCTGCATTATGAACAGAGAGAGAGCACTGGTTCTTCCTAAGATAAATAAGTTAAAATTACTCTAGCAGATCATCTACACCTAAGCTGGCTACAGAGAGAAATTTGTTTGCTGGAGAATACGAGACACAAATTTGTTTAGGTAATTCTTACACATGCAGACTTACCCAGATTACAAAGAAAACATGCAGCAAAACATGATTTTGTGGTCATCTCTCTCAGAAGCCAAGCCCGTGTCTTAATTGCTGAGTCACACAAAACAGTGTGTCAGAACAATCAGAACTGAACAAGATAGCAAAATATGCATTTGCTAAAAATCTCCTTGGGTGGATCTGATGCAATATGGAAATTATGAAACGAGTTTAATCTCCCACCAGTTCTATAACTCAGCTATTAGAGATGTGGACCAAAGTAGCTTGTCTGAAATTGTTTGATAGGCACAACAGTGCATGAAAAAATATTACATACAAAAAAGGCAAAAGCAATGGCAAGGCTGAATGCTACAAATAATTTTTCAAAAATGAATGCAGTAAGTCATGAAACACATGGATGGATCATGCAGCTGTTTTTTCTTTTGAATCCACTGTAATAGCAAATGAAAATGTAAGATCAAAAAGCAGCCTAGATTTTTGGACTAAAATGTACCAATTAATAATTTTGCATATTTAAGAGCCATCTGGTTTGTTTGTCAAAAATAATTTTCCTTGTTTTACCTCCTATTTCCTTAAAATAATCTTCTATCACAAATCTTTCCTGGAGCTTCAGCATGAGATGTGGCAGCTTTCAAGTAACACAAGAGCAGGAGAAAGTGAGCTAGCATCTAAAGAGAATGGAGAGAAAGAATTCACAAAATCACAGTTAGTTTTCAAGTGTTATGGTCATCTTGTAAAATTCCCATCAGTTTGGCTAGTTTCACTGTAGTTTTTCCATAGTATTTTTTTTCCAGAAGAAATGAAGTGTGATACTATGGGTTGTGTTCAAAATCAAGTGGTATCGCTGATTTCTGTGGAGTTGTCTGAGTGTCAGGTTAGAGCAGAATTTTGGTTCGTCTCACACAGTTAAATGAAAACAGGTGTTTAGAACAGACAGAAGTGGGGTGGCCAAACTTAAGTCTATTTAAACTAGTATTAAAATGGATTCCACATTTTGGAAACCAACCTGCAGCCAAAGTGTTATGGATTTAGCATAGGGATTTTACTTATTTCACTTTTGTAACAGTTTGACAGCATGCAAGTAAATCAATCATGAAATGCAGATAAAGATCTGGTTTCAGCTGGGCTTGTCTCTGTAAGCTGTGGAAACATACAGCTGAGGAATCTACAAGGAAGATTCTTTCCTCTTCTTTCAAAAACCTGGATGTTTTTCAACATTTCTATTCATTCTCAAATCCTTCTAATCAGCCAGTTCATGTATTAGCTACTAATTTAAAGGAGAACTGAAATGCTTTAAAATAAACATATGCCAAACATTGTTTAACTCTGGCAATCACAATTTACATATTTCACAGGCAGTGAAATGTCAAAAAATAAACAGACCAAAGAAACCATCCTGTGGAACTGATACACAAAATGCTACAGCAGCTACTGAGCAAAACAAAAAAAGTAACAGCAGAGTTCCCCTACGGTTTATATGAGTAGTTCCAGGCAACTTGTCAATACACTGGCCATACGGTCTCTTGTGCTTGTTTTTACAGGTTGGGAAGCCATACAAGAATATTTAGGTCAAATAAATAATATATATCTCATAAATAGTACAAGTCAGTTGGCTGGTCCTTGGAGGTTTCTCTTCAGTGGGCAACATTTGTTTCCTGAAAACAGATGTGTGTTTTAACCATTACATCAAGAGTACTGATGATTTACTTTATGTCGCTGTTTTTTCATACAAATATCAAGAAAGATGTACCCAGAGAATAAAAAAACAAGGAAGCACATTTCCAGTTATAAATGAAAATATACTGGGTCAGCTACTGACCGTAGAGCTCTTTAGCAGGGCTCTTGCCAAGTCCTACTTAGCTACTGAGTGGTCCAGAGTTTTCCTCTTCCACTCGCCACAGATCTGAATTCACCTGCAAACAAAAATTGAATTTATCTTGAGAAAAAGCATGGCAAGTTACGAATCAAAATGCATGCGGAGGGATTGGACTGTCCAGCACTCTGAGACCAACCACTGTGCATTCCAGCTCCTACTGTGTATGCATTTATTGGAATTTTTACACATCATATCATGTATTTTCACATTATCAGCCACCCACAATCAGAGGTCATCATGTGCTCTCTAACTCATTGCTTTGCTTAATAACGCACTTCCTATATCTTCTTGTCTCACTTACAACACCTGTTCTATTTCCAAGCACCTAACTCAAGCAGCTAATTACAGTCATAATTGGGGTGCCTTTCAGACCACCACACGTGACTGCCAGTTGGTGGATCCACAGCTCCCTGTCCTATTGTGTACTCAGCAAACAGATGAAGACACACCCTAACCATTTTTAAAACCCATTTAGATTAAATTTGCATTACTACACCCCAGTGAGCTAGCTTGGCCTATGTCAAAAGAAGTTAATACTGCTCAGCCTGTTTTGCCTCAGATTTCCCCAACAGCTTCTCTGATACCAGAAGACTTCAGACAAAACAGCTCTCCAGAAATGTATTCTCCTGTAACACACCTATCTGAATTTGAATAGCAACACAACATACAGTGGCAGTAACAACATCAAGGTTTTTCCACTGGACTCACCACTTGGGATGGATATGGACCTAAGCCATGCCCATTACTCAGAGTTTTCCCAGCTTCTATAATCACAGCCTCTCCTGTGACAGGAACATTAGAGCCATGAGGATGTAAGTAAAGGTATGTTTGCTTTTTTCATACAATAGCCACCACACAGGAATTCAGAAACTTCTCTTGTTGCAGTTAGCTGGCCCCATAATTCTTCATCTGACCACTTACCTATCTTCTGTCGTGTTTCATGTGCTATAAACCATTGCTGTGCCATTGAGGTTTAGAAAGGAAAAGATGGAAAGAAGAAATGTATCAGTCATCGCATCCATAAATGAGGACGGAGGATTATTATAGCTTCTTTTCAGGCCATTGCTAGGCTGGGTATTGGCACGTACAGCTGTTCTCCTGGGATCAGCTGAAACCTAATGGGTTATAGCAGCCTTTGTAGCAAGATTGTTAAAAACAGAGCTCAGGACCTGCCAGGGAAGATACACACCAACTCCACATCAAAGGAAACAACAAAGATATAAAAATGAGGCTAGATTCTTCGGTGCCATGAATGAGTTTGTTACAGTGTTAAGCTATCAGTATGGACTAATTTTACACAAAGGCACTGGAGCAGCATTACTGCAGATTCAGAAGTGGTGCTCTCTCCAGGGAAGGCTCCCAGGAGAACCATTTCTGATTGCTTTTGTCCCACTCATCCCCCTCCCTATTCAACCCTGAGAAGAAGTGCTATATTTCAGCTCTTGCCACAGAGAGAGACAAATGAGAGAAAAATCCTTCTACCAGGCTTGAAATCCCCAAATGCTTTTAGCGGTTGTGATTTCCCCAGTGAGCAATTTTTAACAGAATGAGCAGATAAAATTACACCACAAACTATCAGGTTGAAGGATAGAGCCTTCATCATAATCAAGCATCACTCTCACAACTGTTTCATCTCAGGAATTTCTTGAATATTCATTCCTCTTAATGGCAAGGGACAGAGAACACTGAAATATTCTAGATACACATGGACAAACTCTGCCTGTGCTTTATTGCAATAGAAACACTGGCTGTATTTACTGGGCATGTATTTACTGCTCCATTGGGGTAAGCCAGTGCAGCCCAGTGTTCTCAGCTACATGATATACAGCTGTAGATGCACACAGCAGCGGTACAGTTGCACTGTTTATACTGTGGCTGCACCGGCCCCAAGTTCCCTACCAGAGCCGTGGGATAATTAAATATCAGACACAGATCCCAAATATGTAGTAGTGACATCAAGAGGCTACAGATTTACAGCTGTGTAAATGAAATCATGATGAGCTACCAGTTCTACCCATCACCCTTTTCCTGCTGATCTTAAAATCTTCTTTACAGTATTATTCTTTATTCATATTACTGCTGTGAATAATGATTGCTCTTATAAATCTTCACAGGCTCAGATACTTAATCACACACCTAATGCATCTACAAGCAGGCTAGCAGCCCTGTAGACCTGACTTATTAAGGCCAGCTTTCAATTATCAGCCCTGTGGTCGCATATTTCACCATTCCTCTTTCCTTCATAATTTCTAAATGTCAGATGTATAAAGCATTTGGCATTTAGGGAAAAACCAGCATTATAACAACTCCCCAGAGTTATGACCATGCACTAATTTTTAGACAACAGCTGCTAATAAGCATGTAATTTTCAAGCCTTAATTTCAATCCTAATATACATAATTTAAATCTCCAATTTAAAGCATTTTAAAATTTAAATGAGATCTGATGCTAGTATTAAAAAAATGATATATCAGCATGATCACTAAACCAAAAATATGAGTGAATGCACAATTAGCATGTGTACATAGAAATTCCACAGTATGAACTGGCAATGGCTACAAATAATGGATTTTTGAGTAGATTCTCTGTGAAATTCAGGTATTTGTTACTTAAAATCATTCTTATTACAGAGACTGGTCATCTTAGCTGAAAATATTTCTATGGATGAATGAGCCATGAAAATTAGTCACTTTTATGGCCACAGAAAGAGGTTGTTCTGGGTCACTGTCCAGATAGTAAAATACTAGAAGCCTATGATCTAGTTTATAATTCATCATAGGCTATAGTTAGCCCTACAGATATTAAAAGTCATTTTCTTGCTCTTTTTGAAACTGTAATTACTCTAGAGACTTCTGCAGATTATAGTTTAAATACCAAGTCCAATCATATGATTAATACATGCCTGCAAGTTAGAAAATACTTGAATAAATTGCTTATTAGTATTTGAGATGGACATTCCAGAAGAAAATGCATCAACAAACCTAACCTTTAAAATTTCAGTATTTCTGCAATCAAAAGGAAATTCAGCGTAACTTCCTCATTATCAACACAATCAGCAGTACAATTACACTTTAATTTTTAACTTTTAACTTTTCAAGTAAAATACTTGAGCCCAGCAGTGTCTTCCATGGGTATGCAGTTCTTCAGCAAACACCGGTGGCTGTTTTGATAGTGCAGGAAGGCCAAAAGTTAATGATGTCCAAAAGAGGATGACAGAAATCAGCATGTCAACCTAAACCAGATCATACGACTTACCATATATGCTCGCTGTCTGTAAGAGTTTTGCAGCCAGGTCTGCAAGAAGAAAAATGAATGGCAAGTAATATATCCACTTATTTCCTCACATAAATTAAAATTTCAGTCACGTTGAACACATAAAAATACATAACTAGGCAGATAAAATTTTACTGCCTTTCTCAGTGACTGCATTCTTAGGCCCGCACTAAAGGCATTACTGTGAAAACTTTTCCATTATTCTAAATTAAAAACAAATTACTCCCTTCTCAACCCCAGAAAGTCATTAGTGGTATTTTAGATATTTTTTTTACCACTAGGAACATTTTCAAAGCATGTTTTCATTCACTAAAAGAAAGCCAGCAACATTTATTACTTTACCATGCTAAAAAGCAACGTAACATTGCACATTCTAAAGTCTTACTGATTTTCATTAAATTTTTTCAATATTTAGTGCAAATTTCAGCTTGTATGTTCATTGTCCAGAGAGCCAGGGGAATCTCCATCTCTGGAGATATTTAAACTGGACATAACCCTGGGCTGTGTAACTTGACTGCATTTTAAAGAAGAAAATAAGCATTTAGCTAGGGATTCAAACAGAAGGGTGTTACGGTCAGAACATCAATGAAAAGTACATTAGTCTCTTTATTCTGTTACTTTTTGTTTAACATCAGAGTGGAAATGAATCAAGGGGAAACACGGCTTTTCCTTGTCCTCACACTTTTACCTTCGAGAGGGAATTCTGGAAGTAACAAAACGTTAAAAGCTCATGTGATGATGCTTGATTTTTTGGCACTGAGATCAAGCTCTGATGTCTAATGTACAGCTCCATCAATAACAGTTTTGTGTATTAATTTGGTCTGTATTAGCCAAAACACCAACTAGAAGGTATTTTATTAGATGTCACATTAATTATGTGAAAATACCTCTGTTTCAAAGAAAATAAGAACACTTTTGGAAGTATGATATACTAAAGTAAAGCATAACAAGCATATCCAGCTACATACCTAGTAGATGAGGAAAAAAGTAGCACTAAGAACAAACATCATATAAAACTCAGATATCTTGGAGATCCTTAGCACTTAAGGCCAAGAGGTATCTTTGGATTCACAAGCCTGATCTTCGTGAGACTTTGTCTAATACTCCTTACATTGGAATAAATCAGTCAACATCCTTAATGAGGGACTTGAAAAGGGACATGAAGACAGAGCCAGAGACATCCTATGGATGGTCAATGCCAAGTGCCAAAGGGAGCACAGGAAAAAGTGCAAAGTGAGTTGCTTGACTATACGTAGACAGTGGAGGCTGGCTCCAGAAGCCAATCAGGAACAATGAATACTTCTCAATACCACATGAAATATTCCTTGAGGAGTTTTGGAAGAGAAAATTAACACCTTACATTTGAAGCTGGAGAGGCAGCAATTCAGAAAGATGCTTCCATTCAGAGAGTATCTCAGAGCAGAGCTGCAAGCTTTTCCTTTCCACTGGATTCCTCCCAAACTACATTCCAACTTCATCTGATTACATGAATTAAAGTGGAGAATCACTTTTATAAAAGTAATAATTCTGTGAAAGACATGGTGGATCTGTCACGAATTTCTGAGATAGTTTCCTCTCATACAAAAGAGGAAGTCAAACCATTCTGGTCACTTTATCTGGCCACCAACCAAGCTCACAGTTAAAGATCTTTCACTGAACATCACATCACAGAGAGCAGTCAGTAGACAGTAACTCTAATGTTTCTGCATAAAGAGAGCATCTTTGAGCAGCAGAATCATAGAATGGTTCAGGTTGGAAGGGACCTTAGAGATCATCTTGTTCCAATCCCCCTGCTATGGGCAAGGACACCTCCCACTTTGGGCACCAGGTTGCCCAAAGCCCCATCCAGCCTGGCCTTGAACACTTCCAGGGAGGGGGCATCCACAACTTCTCTGGGCAACCTGTTCCAGTGTCTCACCACCCTCACAGGGAAGAATTTCTTCCTTATATCTAGTCTAAATCTATCCCCTTTCAGTTTATAGCCACTACCCCTTGCCCTATCATTACCCGTCCTTGTAAAAAGCCCCTCCCCAGCTTTCCTGTAGGCCCCTTCAGGTACTGGAAGGCTGCTATCAGGTCCCTCCGCAGCCTTCTCTTCTCCAGGCTGCACAGTCCCAACTCAGCCTGTCCTCGTAGGGGAGGTGCTCCAACCCTCTGATCATCTTCGTGGCCTTCCTCTGGACCCACTACAATAGTTCAACATCCTTCTTATGTTGGGGGCCCCAGAACTGGACACAATACTCCAGGTGAGGTCTCAGGAGAGCAGAGTACGGGGCAGAATCACCTCCCTCACCCTGCTGGCCATGCAGGGCCAGGATCCGGTTGCCTTCTTGATGCAGCCCAGGATCCGGTTGGCCTTCTGGGCTGCAAGCGCACATTGCCAGCTCATGTTGAGTTTCTCATCAACAGACACCCCCAAATCCTTCTCCTCAGGGCTGCTCTCAAGACATTCTCTGCCCACCCTGTATGTGTGCTTGGGATTGCCCCGACCCAGGTACAGGACCTTGCACTTGGCTTTGTTGAACTTCACGAGGTTGGCATGGGCCCACCTCTCAAGCCTGTCCATATTGTTGGACAACCCCTCCATCCAACCTCCTAACAGCTAACTTTTGCTGTTATGCGCTGCACTTTTCACTTGGATAATTTTTTAAACTACATTTGACTTTAGTAAGTTTCAAGTGTACCATGCTCAGATCACAAATGTGTGTAGCGTTTCGTTCTTTTGCAGCCTGATTATCATGTAGTTTACATAGTTTGTTAAGATACCATGACAGCATTGTCTCCAACAGCTGCCAGTTCCAATATGCAGAAGTGATAACATACCTTTAAGCATTGTTATCACAATTTCCACCAAGATGCATGCTTGAACATTTAAATGGTCTTACACATATTGCAGGAGTATAGACACTTGCCCTTCTGTCAGAGAAGCTGATTGCCTCGTCTATTATAACTGAACACACTTTTCAGAAATGTTCTCAGAAATATTCTCCATGCTTTTAAGAGTCAGGATGCCCATTATCTCATTTTAAATACCTAGAATTTCCAACGTGCCTTGAATAATTTTCAGCTTTGAGATATTACTTTGTCAGCAAACCGAATATAGCTGAAGGCCAGCCTCTCCACTTAAGCATGTTCAATATAATAATTTGTAATACAAACTTTTGCCGCGATAGCATAAACCTTTTAGTATTTTTATTATGCTTGTCTTGTTTTCTGTTTTAAAATCTTGGGAAGTGAGCACACGACCAATGTCCTCTGTGGTCCTTCGAAGAACTTCAGGTACTTTGTGGTGGGCTGAAGAAGCTCACGGCATCTCACATTCATCTCAAGCTTTTTTCCCAATTAGTAAATGGAGAATGGCATGAAAGCACTTTTTGTAGATGTAACCGAAAATAGCTGAAAGCTGCACGAAAGCAGAAATGAAGTGCACTGTCCTCAGTTCCAGAATAATCCAGCCACGACAGAGAAGAAAAAAAAAATTTACATACACATGCAGAAGAAGTAAAGGAAAATCACTATGCTTTGTTAAAGGAAGCAGAAAAGAGACACAGTACCTAGGGAAAAAAAAAAGCAGGAGATGTATATGCAGGGAAACGTCCTCAAGTCAGACAATTTTGAAGACTCTGAATACTGAACCAATTATCAGACAGGAAAGAATAGAGTCCTCTGACAGAGGACTCCTCATACTAGCCACGGTATGGAGAGCAGTTGGCACCCAAGGGAAAAGGGGTGGCTTTCAAACATCTAAGACCATTAGAACATGAGGTTCTTTTACCTGAAGAGAACAAACTGTGAGTTACAAGAACATTTTCCTTGCTATAATAACCTGTAATAAAATAAAAATCACCTGCTGCTAATTTGGGGTAAGTTTTTTATTCTGGCTTGTGCTCATGTAGAACTTGTATTTGATACAGATAGCTTCCTAAAAGGCATTATGAGGAAATGGAATCATTATTTGCACTGGATAACATGCTTAATTATCTTGCTATTAAATGTGCTTGATTTTGAATCTGAACTTCTCCAAACTTGGCTTCCAGGCATTATACACTTTTCTGTTAGACTCAAGAGCCATACAAAATCCTGGTGAAAGTATGTATGTTGTAATCCAGTTAACTCAGTCTTCTTTTAGAGAAACTGAAAGAGTAACTTCCATAAATCCTTCACTCCGAGGCAATTTCTCAGGTCTCCAATATTGTATATCTGTGACTTCTTCCTGAATTCTTTTCTCAGCACCTTTTAAAAAGATGTATCCAGCTTTCAAATACTGATCTCATCAGCGCCCTGTCCAGAGGTAACATCACATCCTTGCTTCTGTTCATGGTTGTCCCTATAGGACAGACAGGGCAGCTCTGCTGTTCCAACTCTGCACAGGGAACTCTTGTATGTAGCAGATCAGTGTTTTAAGAGATTTTAGTAAACTAGGTATTAATCCACTTCCCATCTGTTTTAATGAAAATTTACACTTGTGTCACAATGCATTTGGTAAAACAAATGCCTTTCAAAAACCTGTGGCACCTGTGGAGGAACAAAATATATCTTCCCATTGTAATAACATCAGGTCTGTTTGGCAAGACTTATTCTCCATTAAGTTGGTATAGATGGGCAAGTATTCTTTTATTCCCTGTTTTCTTTCTTTCCTTCAAAAACTGACTGAAGGACTGATCTGGGCTAAAGAAATGAACCCAAAGTGTTCAGTATATAACCCCTAAATTAATTACACTCCCATTCCTTTCAGCTTGCCTAAGTAGTTGAGATAAAATGAGTGAAGATTTCAGCACTTGGTTCACCAACGGGAGGAAAAAAAAATCATAAGAGGAAAAAAAAGCTCAGATTCTGAAAGGTCGGTGATAACTGGACAATTTTGTGTACGGGTAGAATTTGGCTCGATGCTTTGGCTGAGGATCTAAATGAACCTCATGTGAAGATTAAATTGACATAAAGCCAGTTCCCTGTCAAAAAATAAACAATAAATGGCAGGGAACAAGGAATTAAAAAGAAGTGACAAACTCATTTATGGAACCTCAAGTCACTTCTCACTTTGCAGGAGGAAGTCTTTGAAGTGATTAAGAAGCAGGCCCCAGCTAGGCAGAGGGCATTCATTGAGAAGATGGATGCACATTTAAAAATAAAACTTACCCTTATTTTTATTGCTTTCTAAAAGTTTTAATGTTCTGCAATAGAGAAGTTATAGAGAAAAGTTCAGGAACAAGGTAGCTGGGCTGTATGTCCTTTAACATTATGTATAACTGTCTCAGCATGACAGATTTTTTTTTGCAACTCTATATAGAGTTACAAAAATATGCAGCCTTGTTTTCAATTTTGGTAAAGGAATTTGAGAATAGGTATCGAGATTGCTGAAAAAATCATCATTTTCTTGATAGAGTCATGACTCCATTTGCAGTCAGCATAAATACATTACCTGCAGATTTTCAAATGGAATGTATGGAGTTGCAGTCAGACATTCATCTCAAAGAAAAATTTGATCATGTCTCTCTTCTAGACTTTTATGAGACCTATCTTACCAGAGAAAAACATCTCTCGCTTCACAATCATGTCTTATTCACATCATCGCTTTTTGGCAGCACGTACATTTGTGAACAACTGTTTTCAAGGATGAAGCACAGGAAGAGTAAAATTTCATCAAAAGTCTCTGTTGGACACCTTGAGAACTCACTGAAAATTGCAACCACTTCCATTGAACCAGGCCAATGCATTAGTTTCACAAAAACAAGGCCAAATATTCCACCAGCTTTATGTTTTTGTTGTTCTTTTTTTAATGTTTTAATAAAAAACATATAAAAAATAAGTTTTGTTAGCTACACACATTAACTATATTATATATTTTATATGCAGCTCAAGACAATTCCTGGTCACTTAGTGTGGCCCAGGCCAGCCAAAAGGCTGGACACCCATGGGTTAGAGTCCAGGAACCTACAAGAAGGCATTAAAGAGTGCTTAGGAAGAAACAAGATGAAGGCAGGGGACCCTGCTGGATCTTCTGAAGGAAGGTCTGCTAGGTAGTAAGGCTCCAGGTGAAGAACATGCCATGTTACCTAAGGACCGTTTTCTCCTTTTCTGGCCAGCAACAGCTACCTTAAGGGCGCAGGTGCACATGCCTGAACTCATGCAGATCCCCTCCACACAGCAGGCCAGTTCCAAACCATGTCCTGAGAATAAAGGAAAGCACTTGACTTCACAGCTGATGCCTGAGGATACACAAATGAGAGCCACTCTGTGTCACCTGAGACAGGCCGGAGCATCTCTGCACGTCACCATGGCAGCCAGAGCGTCAGCCAGGGATCCCAGCTCCGGTTCAAAGTCAGCACAGCCCGACCTCTGCCTCCTGTTCCAGCAGCAGGCTGTTCTGTGCCAGCCTGAGTGCTGTCAATGTTAAAATCTCCCAAAACACACTGACAAAGCAAGCGTTCAGGGAGGAGACATCACAGTGCTGGGTGCAGGGTGGGTAATTGCACAAACCAAGCACACCCGAGCCACCACCACAGCTTCTATTCACAACCCAAATGTTCCCCCTACAAGCCTACCTAAACATATGGCACACCTACTGACTCCACATTGATAGATCAGTGCCATCACAAGGTTACAAAAACACATCGGGTCACTGCACTTGCACAGGGGTCTTCGGAGGACTTCAGTGGTTGTTTGAAGGGGGAGTCCCCTCCTCACTTTGGGCACAGGTTTTCTAAGGACACCGGTCTCCAACTGGTTTCTACCAATGACCTAAGCCCCCATCCAGAGGGTGCTGCTCTTACAGAAGTCCTGCGGTGAGGAAGGGTGTTGTCACAGATAAGCGATACGCCTGGAAGTTACAGCAAGCACCTTAATCAGGCAAAATGGCGGACATTGAAGGGTGTTGTTCTAATTATCTTGTGAAGTAAGACACCTGGAAATTATAAGCAGCAAAAACGGCTAATAATTTCTTCTCAGACACCGCCAGGGCCAGCCAACGTCACCTGCAGCAGCAGGGAGATGGAAACCAGGGACACGGCAGTGGTACAGGAGCTCCTTAGCTACGACCCATCACTAATTTTTGCAAATGTTAATCTGCATGATGCATAAAAAGAGATTTTCCTCTAAATTGCAACTGCTCTGCAGCACTGCGGAGCGAAGTCCGTGCCCGTGCGGCGGCGTTCACCCAGCGCCGCCCTCCCGCCCGCACACCGTCCTGGCGGCGGGAGGCACCTGCGCAGGCGCGCGGGCACGAGGCGAACCCCCGTTCCCGCGCAGCGCCCACGTGGCCGCGCGCGCCGCCCCCCCCTCTCCTCAGCCGAACCGTTGCGCGCGCGCAGGGGTGGAGGGGGGGGGCGCGCGCACCTGCGCTGCGCCCTCGGCCCCTCGCGCCGAGCGGTGGAGGGCGGCGGTGCCGCGGCCGCCTCGAACGGACCCTGCGCGTCTCATCCGCTGCCTCCGAGAAAGCCCAGGTGCGTGCGTGCGGGGGGGCGGCCTGCGCGGTGCTGCGCGGAGCGCGTGAGCCCCTAGAGGGTCTCGCCCCGCTCCCCCGGGCGGGGCTCTCCTCGCGGGGGTCGGGGAAGGACCCAGAAGCGGCGGTGGCGGCGGCTGAGGAGGGGCTGGGCGCTGCCCGCCCCCCGCCCGCGGCGCTCGGCGGGGTTTGGCTGCGGCCGTTCCGCGCGGTGCCCTCCCCTGAGGTGGGAGCTCGGGGCGGTCCCCGCGTCGGTCCTCGGCGCATCGTCCCGGGCAGCGCTCGGGGCTTTTCTCCCTTTTTTTGTGTTCGCTCACGTTTATGTAACAAGTGCAGGTCGGCTCGTGGGGCGCTGCGCGGCGGCGGGGCGCTGCCCCCAGGTAAACGCGTTAAAAATGTCTTTCCTTGAAGACCCGGGTTTAAAATGAACGAGGACCCGAAGGCCAACGGGAGCTGGCTGCCCCCGGACCACGCGGAGGGCGGCTCCGCCGAGAACGCCTCGGGCGCGGGCTCCTCCCTGGTGCCCGCGGTGGAGCCGGAGCCCGAGCTCCTGGTCAACCCCTGGGACATCGTCCTGTGCACCTCGGGGACCCTGATCTCCTGCGAGAACGCCGTGGTGGTGCTGATCATTTTCCATAACCCCAGCCTGCGGGCCCCCATGTTCCTGCTGATAGGCAGCCTGGCGCTGGCAGACCTCCTGGCGGGGGTCGGACTCGTCGTCAACTTCGTGTTTGCGTACCTGCTGCAGTCCGAGGCCACCAAGCTGGTGACGGTGGGGCTGATCGTCGCCTCCTTCTCGGCATCTGTGGGCAGCTTGCTGGCCATCACTGTCGATCGTTACCTCTCTCTGTATTATGCTTTGACTTACAATTCCGAGAGGACTGTCACTTTTACCTATGTCATGTTGGTGTTGCTGTGGGGAGCAGCGATCTGTATCGGACTGCTGCCTGTGCTGGGCTGGAACTGCCTCGGCGACGAATCCACCTGCAGTGTTATCAGACCGCTCACTAAAAATAACGCAGCTGTCCTCTCGGTCTCTTTCCTGCTCATGTTTGCCCTCATGCTGCAGCTCTACATTCAGATCTGTAAGATTGTGATGCGCCATGCCCATCAGATTGCCTTGCAGCACCATTTCCTGGCCACGTCCCACTATGTGACCACCCGAAAAGGAGTCTCTACTTTGGCCATTATTCTGGGGACTTTTGCTGCTTGCTGGATGCCTTTCACGCTCTATTCTTTAATAGCAGATTACACCTACCCTTCTATATACACCTATGCCACCCTCCTGCCAGCTACCTACAATTCCATCATCAACCCCGTGATATATGCTTTTAGAAACCAGGAGATACAGAAAGCGCTGTGGCTCGTCTGCTGTGGCTGCATTCCTTCCCACCTGTCCCAGCGAGCGAGGTCGCCCAGCGACGTCTGATGGCAGCCAGGAGGACGCTCCTTAACACCTTACTTCCCAGGCATCCTAGTGACATGTCCTTGGTTTGGGTGCATTCATTGAGCAGTGGATTCATTCAAAAACCACAGAATGTGCTGACCTTTCTGTCAACATGAAACCCCAGTGACCAAATTGAAGCAAGTGGTTTAAGGGAGATTCCCAAATCAAAATAATGGCTGGCCGTACAGAGTTATGATGTTGCTCAGGGTCTTTTTGTTATAAATAGATTACCCAGACTTTGCCATGTTTGCCATGATTTTACATTAAGTTTGCTAATTAAAAATGGATTTAAACAGCATACCTCATTTGAAATTGTTTATGTGATTGAGTTCAGCCATACTGCATGTTACAGTCTGTCGTCAGGATAGTTTTTCCCTCTTAATTCTTATTAAAACAGTAAAACAATGACAACCAACCAATGTCCTGTTACCACAAACCTGCTTTTAAATCATCAGAATACGCTTCAAAATAATGGCCAATTGTGCTGGTTTATAGAGTATTTATTGTAATAATCTCAGTGCCCCAAATTTGCTTTAAGTGAGGAAGTACTTGTATAGCTTTTATTTGATGTCTCGGCATGAATTAACTTGATCAGTGTTTTTAAAGAGCTCCCTGTTCTGTGCTGAGTTCTGCCTGGATGTTAGGACAGAAGATGTGCTTTGCCTTTTCCTATTCAGAAGACAGATGTGTGTTTTCTCTTAGGTATGGGACTTCAGAGTTCGTTACATTGTTAATTTTAGAAGAACTCAGAGGGGAGTTTGAAAGTTGAGGAAACAACGTGGCCTCTTTTGGCTGTGAGTTTGTCACAGATGCAGCACTTTCAAGTTTCTCAGACAAGTTTGTCTTTTCATAGTGAAGTATCAATTAAAATAACCTATGAATTACTTGCAGCACATATTTCAGGTCTACGTGAAATGGATCCACTTAAGTTTGTTGTCAAGTCGAAACAATTACCCCATGTTTTCACTATTCTGCTGCAATTTAAAATGCAGAAGTTCATAAATTCTCAGAGCATATCTGGTCCATAATTATATGCAACCAGAACTGCAGCGTGAAACAGAATCTTCTCCTCTTCTGGCAGTTCCATCCAGTACGGATTGTGATTCTTCTCACCGTGTGCATGTCAGTTCACTCCGTTACAGGATGATCGTTCTGGTCTAAAAAGCAGAGCTGCCTCTCATGGGTGGTTAAATTTAAAACTACTTCTGACCTTTTACTGAAGCCACATTAGAATGCAATAGAAACAAAACACTGTTTTCTAATTTTGAGACGTAATTGTCAGAGAGAAAATCTTCCTGGGAGAACTCTTCCTGAAGGTGAAGGTGTGCTCTGATGTCAGTGCATGGGAGTTCCCAGCACTGCTTCCATTGGCGCTGGGGGGAGCTCAGTGTGTTACTGCTCTGGCCTCAGTAGGAGGTTATATTCCCTCAAATGTCAAAGGCAGCATCCTGCATTGTTGCTTCAGTATCTTCCATTGCAGTGAAAACAAAAAAATCTCAAGTGTAAAAATAGCAATATTTACAGTTCAATGAAAAAATATACCTGTGTAATATAGATAGTAGAGACAACTGTGTTGCTGGTCTGGATCTTTCCAAATGGAACTTGTCCTTTTCACATGGATGTTTGGATGACTGTAGCTTTTTGTGGCAGAGTTTCTGTGACGTTCAGAATCATACGCTATACCCAACGCTGAGTCTCAAATGTGAATGAATTGTCTGTAAACAAGGCTCTGTAGAGATTCTATGAGCAATAATTTAAGTTGCAATGCTGGGTTCAAAATCCATTACCTACTTGCTTCAACCTTCATGATATTTGGCTCTTACTTTGCAATCTGATTAGCTCACTAATTGCATGGCATGGGCTAGTAGAGCTCTGGACTTGCAGCTCCCTTGGCTTCTCTGCAGTTTGCAGATGCTCAGCACAGTTAGGCTGTGCCCCCTACTCCTTGTAGGGTATTGGTGTTCTTATCTGCTTCCCAATGCTAATGAAACTCTAGTCATTGCCAGCTTCCTATTCTGTTACAAATGTTGGTATAAGAAATAATCACTTCATAAATCTCCATGCTATGTATGCGTGCAGTTTTGCAAGTATGCAAAATATTGGGATTAAATGGCAGTAAAAGGCATGAACTGAATAATGTAGAGAGGCTGAATAATGTAAGGTGGCACTTTTTGACAAGACAAATGAGATATGTTAAAGTCATACAAAGCCTAAACCCCCGTTTTTGTTGTTGTTTTTTTTATCTGTATCAAATTGCTGAGAAGGTGTGAGGAGGATGAGCAGCTACAGCTGTGACCATAATTCAGTCCCGAGGGCGACTGCTGTGCTGCTCATGCAGAGCTGCTCCCATCCCCTCAGATCACCTCGCAGGCATGAGCATTTTTCTCTCTGCAGCACCTGGGTGGTAGGGAAGCTAGAAAAAAAAACAGCACAGAGGGAAATGATGCTGTCCCCTCTTTCGTGCTGGTTCACGTAATGTCCTTGTCATCTCCCTGACTCCACAGGCTGCTCAGATCCGCAGAGGCTCTCCAGAGTGTCAGGGGAGCCGACCTTTTCCTTCTGCCAGAGCAGAGAGATTTGTAATTGGAAGCTCCTCTCCTGAGAGGCAGTCTGAGTCAAAAAGAGGAAAGAAGGATTAATTATAGAAGTTAGAGAAAACTGGCTCATAGGGATGTGCCCTCCTTTGACAAGTGGCTCATGTTTACCTTTCACCACCAACAGATGAGAAAGGTGATTTTGCCACCTGAGCTACTGCTGTGACCTCCAGTGAGGATGCTGCCCTTCCAGAAATGTTCCTGAGACTATGTAGCATAGGCCAGAAAATCCTGGCAGTCAGTGACCTTGGTTTGTCCATAGCTGTCAGATGAAGCTGTACCATGGTTTACAGTAGGGGAGAGAAGCTGTTAAACACACCTGTGAAAGAGTTCCCCAGAGGAGGGGCCGAACTGTGGGTGCAGAGCTGCCTCCCTCACTTCTACAAGAAGAAGTGCTTGGAAGGCAGCTGCTTTTCAGACTGTGCAGTTCCACAGTTCACTGCTCTTACCTTGTATAGTGTAGGCCCCAGTTCTTTGGGGTCAGGTGCCAGTATCCATCAACCACCCCTCTGCAACTGGCAGAAATGTGGACAGCTTGCAGGAATCTGACATTTTGTTGTCCCGCTGAACCACATCTGTGTATTAAAATTCACCATGCTAAGTACAGGGAGGTATCTTCATCGCAATGACAGAAGATTCTTTTTATTGAGTATTTTGGTTTAAAGATTTGAAGTTTATTTTTATTTGTTAACATATCTGTCCTGAAGTTAGGTAACAGGGTTGTATCTTGATGGGCAAAATTTAATGTGGCTATTTTTTGTCGTCTGTTCAACCTCAAAGCTTGGGGGAAGGTTTATTTTAATTGTCTTATTTTAACCATTTCTCCTAACAGTAAGCATTCCAGCAATAAGGGAACAATGTTTTTAGTGTAACAGCAATAAAATCCTCCATGTTGCAGGTACTATAAACTGCTGAGTAACCTCAGAGCAATAGGGAGGAAGCAATACATTCTTCAGACAAGAAAAGAAAATACTGATTTTGCATAAGGAGAAGTCTTCCTTCATTAAGCAGCTGCTGTAGGACTGGTGTGGGACATTATTTCTGCTTGGTTTGTGTTGCAGTCCTTGAGTTACTGAATAGTATTACTCAGCAATAACTGTTTACCTTCATTTTTGGATCCTGAATTCATGCTGTTTGCAAGAGAGAGCTGTGTACTGCAGTGGGGATTTTTACCTTTTCTGTGCTGGATATTTAATTGAACAGCAGTCTTTGGATAAATTACTTGTGTTCAGGATTTCTGATTGTTACTAAATGTAGAGAGTGCCCAGATCTGTGATGCCCGTCAAGGTGGATATATCAAGCTGGATGTGAAAACTGGTGCTAGCCCCTTCTGAAGAGAACTTGGCTTTTAAAAGAACACAATTATGATATCACTGAAGAAACCCCCTGCCAATACCCTGGCTGTTTGGAAGGCAGCTGCAGGGCCTGCTGTGGCTGCTGTGCCTTCCTACCGTGGGCACTCAGTGACAGGAGCAGTTGCATCCATACTTCCACATTCAGGAGCCAGCCTTGGAATGGAGTCAGTGAAAGCCCTCCACAAGCAGCAGTGAGCTTTGGCTTAGGCCAGCCACTCTTTCACCCCCAAAGAGTTATTTCTCTATTGCCTGATTTTCTTAGGGCTCACTTATCTTCTAAAAATAAGATACGTGTGGATTCATTTCTCCAAAGCACTGAGCAACCTGCAGTGTGATTGAATGTTGGGATAAAATAGCATCACTGAAATTCAGGCTCCTTAAACGTATCTCATTACTTGAAAAATTGGTGTTCTGTAGCATTCAGAACCCTATTTTCAAAATGCTGGCCCTGACTTTTATGCAGAGATTATGCAGAGAAAATAGGTATGATCTGCTTTTGTATGTACAGTAAAGAAAGAAAAACAGAGTTGGACAGAGTCGTCACTATTTAAAAAACACCAGCTCTTCTCTTCCTCCTGAGATACTGAGTGATTCTCTGTCCTTGAAACAGAAGTTAACTCTGACAACTGTCCTGGAAATCCTGAGTGCCCACGAGCCAGCTTACGAGCTTTACAGCAGAAGTGGAGGGACTAGGATGGCTGCCAGGACAAAGCAGTTTGACATTACAACTCTGTGTTCTGAGTGGGAATAGGAACACTTGATGTGCACATCAGCAGCAGACAAACAGATCAAGTCCTAGGTGTGTACAAAGAGCAGCAGAAACAGGTGAGCAGCATTTCATTGAGTCATACTGCTGCAGGAAGACAATATCAGATGGGCTCTCAGTGGGTACAAATCCGGTGTTAAGAGTTAAAGAATACTGAAAACCCTGTGAGGTGCTGCTGGGCAGCTGTTCTGGAAGTGATACCAGTGTTAGACTTCTTAGGGGGGGATGAAGAATGCAGCTGGACCTGTGGAAGAAATAATTAAGGATAATGTTAAATATCTATATGCATTTTCATCACATACAGAACTTTCAGATAATTTATAGCGTGCAATAAACTAAGTCCTAATAGAGCAAAGTCATTGCATGTTAGGAAGAAGTCCAGTAACTTGATTGAGGTTAGGCAGCGGAGTTACTCAAACCCATGTGAAATTTGGTGCTTAGATATGGGGCTGCTGCAGATAACAGTGCATTATTGTAACTGGGAAATAAAATCTTCAATATTTGAGTTTTCTGTTTTTAAAATTTTTGAATGCTGGTGTATGAAGTGGTGGTGGTTTGTCTTCTCTTTCAGTGTCACATTAGTTTGGCTTAGTGGTAGTCCTGAGATGTGCAATGAAGAAAAAAGACAACCTCCCAGTCTCTGCTTGGAAAGAAGAAACTGAAAGGAAGGGTTGTGCTTTGTATGTAATAGGTAAAAACAGTGCAGGGAAGATAAATTGGGTGTGCTTCTCTCCCTGTCTCCCAATAAAAGAATGATAGGACTCCCAGTAAGCTCGAAAGGCTTCTTGAGACCAAGAATTTGCAGATCCTTTTAATGGATCAAAAATCTGGATGTACCTCCAGGATATCTGCTTTCATATTAAGTGGATGATGAAAAATGAGGGGATGCAAGTCTTTATGGCTTGGGGAATCAGCCAAGTACTTGGTGCTTGAGCTTGGCTAGGAAGGATGCTTGAATGAAAGCATCCCCTGGGAGAAGGTGATTTTGCAGTGCATGTTTGGAGCCTGCCACGGGCTGCACAGAGCCCCTGAGGGATGCCAGGGAGCTGCTGCTGCAGGGCGTAGCACAGCAGTCCCCGTGTCCTTGAGACCAGCACTATTGCTGTTATTGTTGAATGGTGTCCAGTGAACAGAAAGGAGGAAATGCAATCACAAGTGAGGTGTTCCTCCCTTCAATATGCAGCTTCGTTTGGATTATTACAGTCCGAAATGGCTCCACTTGAAATCAGAGGATTTTTGTGGATAAATATTGGAAATAGGAAAGTTAGAGCCAAGTGCAGGTTATTTTACAGTAAATCATTGTATGTTCCTTTTTTTCTGAGGAGCACCTGGGCCTGTAAATGTACAGGAGCTGTATCTTCAAAAATAATGCGTCTTTGCACTAAAAATATCTGTGCTGAAGTTTATTCACAAAGCTATTCTGGGTCTTGCAAGCCAGACTGAAAGGAGAAATGGTTGCATATCTCACTGCAGTACAGACCTCTTCTGGAGGAAAGGGAAATAATAGTGAAGGTAGGCTGGATGAAACTTTGTTAAATTAACTAGTGCCTCACTGCTGTGGTGCAAACACATTCAGTGCCATTGGAAGGACACGGGAAATTTTTCCAGGGGAGGTTTTGCAAATGGGTTGAGAATAAAACTCCCAGTCAAACTTGCCATCCCAAATTCCTTCAACTGCCTTTTGTGAAGATTTTCCTGACCTCCCCAAACCTTTTGTTTTGCACTGCACCTACATAAAGGCAATATTTACAAAGTCTTGCTGACATAATGAGTATTTAACAAGATAGTACCATGGGTTTTCCCCCCAGGTTCTGTCCCAGAATTACTGAAGTGATTTATCCGATATTATCTCTAAATAAAACAGACGCTTCTAAAAGCCTAGAGTATTCAGAGACATTTGTTGCACATGTAAGGGCTTCATCAGACTAGTCTCTCCTCTCTCTTTCCTAATATTGGCACAGTCCCTTTTATTTCTAGCACCTGCCTCATGCACTTGCATAAGTGCAGTGCTACATTCTTAGGTAGAAGCTTATATATGAAGGTTTTCAGAGATTTCAGAAAAACTTTTTAAAAACAATGCACTGATAAACTATTACCTATGTACAAGCTTCACAAATGGATTTCTTAATTGAGAACAGTCAGAAAATCAATGTTAACCCCATGATTTTATAGTTTAACGCTTTCAAAGTTATCAGCAGCGCTTCTAAATTGAACAACTTTGAGCATTTGCTTCATGCTGAAAATTTACCCGATTCGCTTTCAGAGGGAAAAAATGAGTGAACTGATAATGTTTTCTTTATAGTGGTGATAATCCTTCATATCGTTTGGTCCCCAAATATATGATATCCTGTGGTGTCTGTGCTCAGACCTGGTCCTTGTTCCTCATGGAGAATGCAAGTCTAACTGCATATGCTGAAGACTCTGCCCTTCAAAGATTTACCTTAGAAAATGGAGTGACCTTAAACTTTTAAGGAACAGACTTCAACAAAATAGATCTGTTTTTTTTTTTAAAAAAATAACATCAGAAAGCATTTCTTTACTGTGCTGGTGACAGAGCACTGGCAGAGGTCACTCAGAGAGGCTGTGGACTTTCCTCCGTGGATCTTCAAATTGACCTGGGCATGGGCACCCTGCTCTGTGCGTCCCTGCTTGAGCAGGGGTTGGGCCAGGTGACCTCCAGAGGTCCCTGCCCGTTGCAGCCATTCTGTGTGATTGCCAGTTCTCATTACTTTAATTTGGACATCGCAGCTTTGGACATTACAGGTGTGTACACAAATGCTTCAGAAGCGTTCTGGAAAAAGGCACTGCAGAACGGAAAGGTTGAGGTGGGAAGGGACCTCTGGGTCCACCTGGCTCAGCCCCTGCTCCAGCAGGGACATCAGAGCAGGGTGCCCAGCACCATATTCAGGCAGCTTTGAAAGATTTCAGCAGCCTCTGGGCAGCCTGTGCCAGTGCTCTGTCACCTGCACAGCACAGCAGTGCTCCTGGTGTTCCCAGGGAATCTGTCTCCTGTGTGCTACTGTGTGCCCACTGCCACTGGTCTTGGCACTGGGCACCACAAAAAAGAGCCTGGCCCCAGCCTCTTGGCACCCTCCCTTCAGGTGTTTATGGATGTTGATGAGATCCACCTGAGCCTCTTCTCCAGGCTGAGCAGTCCCAGATCTCTCAGCTTCTCCTTGTAGGACCTGTAAAATTCGGGGTCAAGCTGTGGAGCTATTTATGCCTTGATTAATTTTGGTCCCCACAGAAGTTTCCTTTTACTGCGGCGCTTGCTAAGATGAAACACACCAAAATAATATGGAATTCAGCTTCCTCTGCTTTCAAGGAAGAGTTATTTTGTAGTCCACAGGTGAAAACAGCATCAGCTGATCCTCTGGAAACAGAGATAGTTGTGTCCTTTTTGTGTCCCTTTGGAGCTCAGGGAGCTGGGCTCCATCCATGGGTTTTTGCTTTGCTGCTCCCTGGTTGCACTCTGACAGCTTACTCCCTCTGGACATAAGCCACACTCAGTCCACCTGGTGGTGCCTCTGCCCACAGAGCTCACGAGAAAATGGCACACAGGTAAGGGTTTGCTTCAGTGATAATCACAGGGCCTGCTCTCAGCAGAGATCTTTCTGATGACAAAGTATGAAATTGCTTTCTCCAATGACATTTAAACAATTTAATCTCTTTTCTTTTGCATTTCCTGTAAGCAGAGGCTGCCTTTAGCCTGGGAAGAGAAGAATAACTCATAAGGGGGAGTTGGTGTACTCCAGCGTGCAGCTGTTTTCACAGCAGCTGTCCCTGAGCATGCTGAACATACGCTAGTCTGCTCCTGAACTCAGGCTGGTCCCACAGGTTAACCTGTATAGAAGCAAAATGTAGTTTTCTAAAATTTGGAAACAGCACTTGTGATTTGTGCCAAAAGTGGGGAATGGATGTTGCAGCTGAAAGGCAGGTAAATGGGTTACATGTACAGCAATATCTTCAGGCAGTCTGTAAGGCTGCTTGCCTGTGCTTAGATGTATTTTCTGTTGGAGCTCATAGCAGTCCCGTGTGTATACAGAGGAGGAGAATATGAGCTCTTCTAGGAAGTGGTCTTCCTACTTTTTGTTGTTATTTCTAGAAGTAGCCACATTAGACTTCTATCCACTTCTCATGTCAACATCTTTCTACTCTTTGGGGCTAAAATCTACAGCTATGCTGGCCTTTTTTGGTCTCAGCTTTATTGTCACAGCCAAAGCCTACAAAAGTTGGTTGTAAATGTGTTTACAAATAAAAAGAAATTTCATAGAATGTTATAACTGTGCCTCTGAAATAAAGCTATAAAACTCTGCATTTAACTCCAGGCCATGAAATTTAGAATACCCTGAGCTGGTAGAACCACTCATAGTTTTCTAGGCCTACTAATTAGATCCCCACTTTCTTTCTATTGCCAAATGCAATTAAAAACAACCTATGGTTTGCCATGCCCATCGATGAATTTTTCAGAGAGAACTTTTCCTAGGAGCCATTGCACCACGTAAACTCCTGGTACTACCAACTGCAGTGTGATTCCATTTGGAATTCTAAAAGCTTGAGCAAAAGCAGCTGCACAGGGGTTGTTTTCACTCTACACATCCCATTAGGAGACACGTGGCTGTAAACCAGTAATCTGAATTGTGCACGTTGTGCTTTTCATCCAAAAACCAGTCCCTGGTTTAGTACATAGCGGCCGGTGGTTATTTCTTATACTGGTTAGGTTTTTTGATTTAACTGTGGTTGAAGTTTGAACCATAGCTTGCCAGTATATAAAATCATTTTAAAGGGAAGCAAAACATCTTTGCCTCAGTTTCCCTTAAGATTAAAGCTTTGGATTGCTACTACAGAGCTTCTTGTTGTATACAAGATAGTCATTTAATGCACTTTATTTAAAAAAGGCACAAATTATTTTGTTTATAAAATGTTACAATTGCACTATGCTGTAAGCATCAGTTACAAAATACAGACTGTACAGTTTTGTAGTCAACATTGTAAGTGTTTAGTCATAAATGATTGAAACAATTACGTTTCAGTTAAATGTTAATTTTATATGTGGTATATGTAACTATAAATAAATTTTCCTTTATAAAAAAAAAGAATGATTGTCCATTTCATTGAATTTCACATTTCAAATAACAAAACAGTAATTTTCCTAAAAATATAAAATTAAATATGTTCTGACACAAAGAGGTGGCAGGAGATAATAACTAAATGCAGGGGATTAAATTCAGGTGTGCAGACCTCAGTTAACTCCTGTCAGTCCACTGACCCTGCATAAGGAAATACCAGGCACCACGGTTTTCTACAAAAAGTCCGAAAGGAGCCAAGGGGAATTCTTGAATGTGGAGCTGTGCCAGAGCACCCTTCCAAGTCTACCTTTGTTATGCAAATTAATTGACTTCTTCTGCACTTCTTTTCTCATCCACTGACGTTTTTATGTTCAGTTTTTGGTGGAGAAAATTCAGCTGTATAAGAGGATCTGTAGTGGATCTTCCTAAATATATGTAAATACTTAATATATAATATTTAAACACAGTATTTGAGTTAATGATCATTAACTGGAAGAGGTAAGAGTTGAAACTGTGTTAACTTGAGTTCTTTTCTTGGTTAAATTTGGTCTGGTCTTCCAGTCAAGTGACTGCAAATCAGGTGCACAATCAGAGTTCTGTGTTTCCAGTGTGACTGGCAGACAAAGAAAGTGGTGAACTGTCACCTTCAGAGAGAGTGCACGTGCGTGTGTGTGCTTTGAATTACGTTCTTGTGTATGCCACTTACTTTTGAGGCACACACATTGATGGAAAGAGCTACATCTCTAACCTGAAAGCTGACTGTTCCATACCATAGTCAATGAAAACATGACTTCTGAAATTATCCAGTGAGTGACAGATGCCCAGGTAAGTAATGGAGGGTGAGGCTGTGCTGTGCAGGACTGCAGTCCTGCAGCTCAGGGCTATCTTCTGCCTCCCCAGCTGGAGATCTCAGTGATGTTTGCTATTACCAGACACAGCTCTCCCCTCCAACTCTCCCATCAGACATATGAGCACCAACTGCTTCCTCTAGAGAAGAAGAAATTGGTGCAATGGAGGAGAGCAGGGGACAAGCTGGGACGTGCCAATTTCTCTTTCTGAAGTTAAACTACAGCCAAAAAAGTACTGCAGCACAATGGTTATGAGGATTTATTGGATAAATGGCTTCTACTTAACTAAACATGAACTGCAACCACAAAGTATAGACCCTCAGGCTGTACCAGCCATCCAATCTACTCAACTGGGAATTGAAAAAGAAATTAATGGGAAAAAAAATAGGGAGGAGAAATAAATATTTAATCTAATAGAGAAGCCACAACATGTCATAAAGCATATTACAATAAATATGAGAAACAATATATAGCAGATATATAACACTGATAGCAGATGTATTCTGTAAAGGTAAAGGCTTGGCCCTTGAACATCGTGTTCTGCATTACACGTTTTTCTCTGTCTTTGCTGATAGAGACAACAGGAAGAAGGAAAAGGCTGAGATTCAACATGCAGCTATGGAATAAATGCTCTGTAACAATGACTGTTTATTAAAATTCAGCACCCTTAGAAAAAGCAGTAACATCCATTTCAATGAGGTAATGCTGTAAAGATGAATTCTACTTCTAATAAAAGGAGCGGCTAGAGTGGTAAGTGGCTGGCAGGCAGCTCAGAGATTCTTCTAAGACGTCCAATAAGGTATATAAAATAGGGTATTCTTCCTCTCAGAAAAGACACCAGAAGGATATCAAAAAGAGTGTGAGATTAGGTAAGAGGTGAAGAAGACTGTTAGAAACAAAATATCCAAAATGAAAAGACCTCTGACTGGTGAAATGTATAGTCCTAATAAGGCAAATCATAGAAGACTGTGAAGACCACAGCATGTCAAAGCATAAAGAAACCTCTGATAAAAACTGTGACAAGCAGGAAGCTTGTCCAGGCAATCTGCGGATACAGAAAGGGCTTTACAAAAAATAGGCAGTCGCAAAAAAGCTGTGGATGAAAGTAAAATTAATTATTTGCATCAATGTTTTTTAAAAAGGACTTAGAACTCTCTTCAGATGCTGGGTGATTTTTTTGCAGAGGGAAGAGTCTGAAGAGTTGTCTCTGCTGGGGCAGCAGGAAAATGGCTCAAGGTTAAGCTCAGTGAGCAGGGTGAGAGAAACGCTGGCTGTAATGTGAGAAATTGCTCAACATGATGGATAATGGTGTAAGAAAGTTAGGTAACAGCACAAAGGATGGCCAAATTTTACAGATTGTTAAGGGGGAGTTTCATGGGAAGCAGCCAAACTTTGCAGGTAATTGAAGGGCAGTGCTGGGGACCTTTTGGTGCTAGAATCTTGTAGGACCAACACTGCCTCAATGATCACCTTGGCAGTGTTGTAAGTGGCCAGAATTACCTAGGTAACAATACTGGAATGATGTTTGGGGTATGTATGTATCAAAACAGGAACCAGTACGGAAAAAGTAATTAGGGTCAGGTTGTTTGGGAGGAGGCTGGGATGGAGAAAGCGAGCAGGACAAATGAATGTTGAAACAGGTGGTGAACAAGCATGGAAATGGATAAAAACCATTCATATCGCCTTGGCAGGGCTGTCTTAATGTCTCCTTGGGCAGCCCTTGTGCATGACCAGTAGCTTGAAGCAAGACAATAAACACAGCCTGTTCTCTCCATACCGTGTGTGTTTCCCCTGTTTCTGCACCCATGGGGACCAGGAGTGAGCAGGGTGTTTTCCCTGGCTGGCACAGGAGCAGCAGGGATGGATGGCATCTTGGCCTCATTGTGTTGGTGCCTCTTCCACAAGTGACAGCACTGGCATCATCCTAACAGCTTGCAAGCGGTCTCAAAAGGAAATCTCATTAAGACGGCAAAGTGGCTGACAAAATCAATAAATCAAAGAATAGTAAAAGCCTGCCAAATCTTAATGGTACTCAGCCAGAATCATAAAGGGATTCCTTTTAAAATGCGGGCAGTATTAATGGTGTTAAGGAACTGGCAACAATCCTCGCTGCATTTTTGTTTAGTGCAGGTAACGTCCTCCTCACGACATGATCCAGCGGTATCACAAGCTCAGGAAACAGCACTGCTGCCAAGAGAGGTTTGGATTAACAGAGCTGAAGTATTGGCAATGCCTCGACCACCCAGTAACAGCTTGTGCCCCCTTCCCAAATGTACAGCATTTTGTGCACTCTGCTTGGATAGCGGATACTTTTGTCAACTGCGTCTGGAACTGAGCAGAGGGAAACAGATGAATTTTTGATGATGGATATACAACAGAAAACTTTCATGGCCAATAATAATCAGTAAGCATAGTTACAAGGATAAAATAATTGAAAGCTATTTATCCTTCGGGCACATCAAATAATTGCATGCTGTAGCAAACAAAAGTTTTGTTGCATTAGGCTTGCTAGCTGAAATTAAAGCCCGGTGTTGACCTTTGGTTCAAGGAGAGTCAGCTGCAGATGCGTGTGCCTCTTCCTACGTTCTTAAGTGCCTGTAGGTCACATCAGAGACGGGCTGCTGGGTTAGGTGGACATTTGGACTACGTAGAGCGTATCTTCCCTTCTCAGTAAATGGGTATGAATGGTCCTATTTATAGCAGGGGAACAGAGAGTGTCTGCAACGCCACCACTGTCCCACAGCCACCATCTGGATGTCTGTTCAAAGTGCAGGGCCTACGCAGTTAATGGATATTTTACCCTCATCGCTGAAAACTGTGCAAGAAATACCATTGATCCGTTCTGAATGACAAAGACAGTTCCACTTCCAAACCATATCCACCTCCTGAAGTTATTTTGAAATGATCTAGGACCATATGGATCTAAACTGGTCTCTAGAGCTGCTTTTAAAGCCAGCATCTCAACACCTCCACCCCCACACCCTTCCCTTATTATTTTGATGGAAAACTTCATCCTCATAAAAAAAAATAAATAAATGCTCCCCAACATTGTTATTTTTTGCATTCCTCTGACTTGGATGTGAGCTGAGCAAAACCAGTGCTGCACAGCATCTAACAACCAACACTTGGTTACTGCACACAGATCAGCTCTTGCTTGAGCATCTTCCGCTTGTGAGTTTTACTGGATCTTTGTTCTTTTGTATCTGCCAAAATGTTTCATCCCTTTACTTTGTGTTAATTGTGCTAATTGTAAAGCTGGCCTTTCAACTGAGGGGATCCTTTGTCTGACAACAAAAGGTATTTTACTGTACCAGGACACTTTCTCCCCATCAGTGGGAACTGGTTTCATCTTTGTGTTTTAGCATGATGTATGAGGTCTAAGTGATGCTTGACAGAGAGCCTAAATAAATATGTTTTTAAGATGCAGTGAGTTTGCCATCGTCATCACATTGCTCTGTCAAGCTCAAGAGCATCCTCTTACAATTTTCAGGACAAGAATCGTGCTCCAGCTCGTTCAGCTTACAGGGTGGGGGATGCAGAGGATGTAGCGAGTTAGGGTGAGAGAGCCCTTCCTCCCAGCCCTGATGTCTCAGGCATTAGGTTGGCTGGTTCGACCCAGTAGAAAAATATTTCCTTCCTGACATCAAAAGCTTTTTTTTGTGTGTGTGTGTGTGTTTTTTTTTTCTTTCTAGGGAGAAGTCACTGAAAAATATCCTGACTCCTTACTGCTCATTCCATTTCATTCGTCGGGCTCTTTCTGGCCAGGGCTGGTCTGCCTTCAGCCAGCTGCAGCTTTGCCAAAATACAGAATCACAGAATCACTGGAAGGGACCTCTGGAGATCATCCAGCCCAACCACTGCTACAGCAGCTCCCTGCAGCAGGTTGCAGGGGACCAGAGAAGGAGACTCCACAGCCTCTCTGGGCAGCATGCGGTCACCAATAGCAGCCTTGGCCTTAGGTCACCCCTGCATCTGCCACCACAGTTTTCACAGGGTAGCTCAGGCTGGCCCGATTTTCCCAGGCACAGCAGCAGCCCTCTGCTGGCGGCAAGGACCTGTCTCTGCACCGCACCGTGCATTCGCTGAACGTGGTCTTTTCTGCCAGCAGAAGGGAGCCTGGAGAGGGGTCCCAGAGTGCTGGCTGCTGGTGGTGCAGGCGCTGCTCAGAGGCTGATCTCTCCCCTGTGATACCAGTGAGCAAGTGCAGGAAGGGGCATTTATCTGCCCAGGATGTGGTCGCTGCTCAAACTCCCGGCGTGCATCGCCTGCGGGGAGAGGACACCGGGCTCCATGGACGTGTCATAAGCCAGACATGTCCCATGGCTGTGCAGCCAGGCCGTGCTGGTGGGAGCGTGCACACAGCAGAGCTGCAGCAGCTATTTGATTTCCAGCTCATGTCGACTCTATGTTTTCTTTGCATTTAC
Organism: Penelope pileata; assembly: GCA_013396635.1. Taxonomy (NCBI): domain Eukaryota; kingdom Metazoa; phylum Chordata; class Aves; order Galliformes; family Cracidae; genus Penelope; species Penelope pileata. Next base: position 411,209 of record WBMW01002316.1, read on the forward strand.
ACTTCACTTGTCTTACCAGGGAATGTATTCTTCTCCAGAGCTGAGACAAAGTGTTTGTCAGAGCCCAGTAGTTCCCCCTACTCTCTTCAGCATTTTTCTGCTTCTGCTAGATTCTATAAAAGGCTGTTTTAATGAGCACACCTTTACCATTCGCGTCTCTCTCCAGAGATCTAAGCAGCAGAATCTCCATCTTTTCCACTGCTTCACGAAGTGATGCGGCACTTTGTTTTAGTCAAGTTAAAAGCAGAACAAAACGCTGCTCTGTTTCCCTTTCAATCATCTCACCTTCAGCAGTGATTTGCAAAAAGACTGTTGCTTTTTCTTCCACTTAGAAGTTATTTTTTACACCGTTTAAATGACAGCTTAATCATACGATAAAGGACTTCCCCAAGCGCAGGTCTTTTCCGTGTGTCAAAATGTCTGTGGAATCCATATTTAACATCAGACAGAGCTGTGCTGCAGCAGTAAGCAAAGCTTGCCTGATGTTGTATCACTGTGGAGAGCACTTCCTGCTGGAAAGCTGTTCTGAGATAAAAGCCAGCAGGGTGCTGATCCCCGCAGAGCAAACCAGCAGGAAAAATCCTTGGCAGCAGCTACGTAACCTCTGAGGATGTCAGCACGCATGGAAGGGTAAGGCCATATGCAGAATAATTCAAGCCATTTACGATAAAATAGTAAAATTTTTTCGGAGATGAGGAGTCCTTGGCAAACACATGTAAAGCACTTCACAGCAGATGTCACTGTGAGTGGAAAGGGGTCCAAGCACACAGGAAATGCAGGTACCTATCTGCTGCTCCTCCTCCTTGCTTCCCTACTCCAGTGCTTGCTGCGAGAGGGTGGTGGGTAAGGGCAGCTGACTCTGTGCATTTGCAGGATGAATGCCTAAGAGAAATTAGTACAGTGAGTGTAACATCTCTCCTGCAAAAGATAGGTTCCAACATGTCACCTTTTTGTCCCCACATCAGCACCTCATATCATCTACAAGAGCGTACCACCACATGCCAGTTCTAAAGCTTACCCACTTAAGATGCCCATGTCCACCTTTCAGGATGGCGTCAGCCTTCTGGTGATGCAGAAGCAAATGTCAGTGTGAAAAGGAGCCAGTAACACAAAGGGCTTCCAGTAATGGGCTGTGGGAAGGGCACTGTTGCTTCATGGGTTCTGTGGGGCCTCGGGGCCTGGGCACCACTTCCATCATGTGCTGCAGCCATGCCTCCAGTCCCAGCTGGCAAAAATCTGACTGGAGATGCAGCATCTGGGAGCTGCTGGATCGGGTTAAAGGCTGCCAGAAGCGTGTGCTTTGCTTGACCTTTTAACATACATAAGAGTTACAGAAAGCCTCGTAACCAGTAGGGCTTTACCAGGTTCTTGCTGATGTGGATGAAGAATGGCTTCATTTTGTTCCCAGTAAAGACAAGAGCCCAAGGGGTTTTTTATGCAATCAGCATCAATTGGTTCGACTGCAGCAGAGAGAATCTTTCCTGCAGAAAGGTCACAGGCCAGTTACAGCTTTCTGATCTTAAATCTTAAATCTGAATCCTTAAAACTCCACCCAAAACCCATCTGTCAGCTGTGTAGAGCCTTGTGACTGCACTTGGGTTGCAGCAGCTACCTCTGAGAAACAGCTAGAAACAAAATTCTGCGTACAGGTTTGTTGCTGATGGAAAATCCAGAAACCCGGTGCTTGACCTCAGGCTGGTTTTGGCTCAGAGAAATTTCACTGCCATTAAGAGAGCAAGTGTGAAAGTAGAAGAGCACGGCTGTACCCAGGCGTGCACAGCGTCACAGCTGGACTTGTAGGATATGGCATTTCAGAAATGAACGGGGTAATGAGCCAGCGTGTTGTTTGGTGAGAGCCTGTCCTCTCTACAGTGAGCATTATAAAAGACTCAGGAAACAACCTCTGGCTCTGCTTTCCCTCTTGCTCTCCACCAGCAGCAGCAGAGTTAGGGCAGCCTATGCGGTATGGAGATGACGTGTGAGATGTCTGTGAGGGCAGACGATGGGAAGCCAGCGGGGCGGCTGGGTGGGGGCCAGCCTCGACCAGCCCGGAGGAAGGATTGTAGGGTGATCTGTGCTTTGTGCTGTAGAGGGGGGCAGACAGGTGGTGAGAGGGGCACGGTCCCCTAGGTGCCGGCAGCCTGAGACATCATCTTACCGATGTATAATATCAAATTTAGCAGCAGAGAGGAGCTGAGGGGAAGCCATTGCATTTCCATAAAACGGAATGGAGTAGGTAAGAACAGGCTGCCCAGGGCAGTGGTGGAGTCCCCATGCCTGGTAGTGTTTAAGAGATGTGTGGACATGGCACTAGGGGACATGGTGTAGTGATGGGACTCAGTCAGTCAGCTGAAGGTTGGACTTGGTGATCTTGAAAGTCTTTTCCAACATAGATTTAAAAAATAATAATACCTGTGAACAGCAGCTCTGCCCTCCAGCATACCTCCCACTTTGTGTGGGAGTGGTTCTCCTCCCACTTTGGTGTCACCTGTGAGCTTACATGGATCCTGTCCCATCATTCAATCACTGGTGAAAATGTTAGGCAGTATTGGCCCACGTGTCAGCCTCTGAAGAACAGCTCTTCCCATTAGCTACCAGCTGGGCTTCAAACCAAGTGACCCTTCATGCCTGGCAGCCCTTCTGCTTTCTCATCCAGACTACAAGTCCACCCGTCCCCTCATTCCATCCTCGAGCACTCAGTGGGAAAACTCTGCTGGAAGCCTTGCTAAAGACAAAGAGCCCCACTGCTCCCCCTTATTGCACCCCAGAGGTAGCTGTGACCTTGCTAAAGCTGTGCTGGCTGTTCTGGTTGCCTTCTGGTCCTTCACACACCTGGAAATGGCTCATGGGAAGACTTGGTTCATAACCTTCCCACAGTCCAAGCCTGTAGCTCCCTGTGTTGCTGCTCTTTTTGAAGATGGGCAAAGAACTTTTCCTTTCTGCGGCCAGCAGCCACGGAGGACACCTCCCTTTGGGCCGATGCGTTGGTGCTCAATGGCAGACACACCTGGGGAACCCCAGGCTGGGTGTCTTGAACCACTTTTTTGTAAGTCCTTGAATGGGAGGTGTCACATGTGGGAGCTGGCAGGTGATTTTTCTGTTTCTTTTTTTTTTTTTTCTCTCCATATACTGAGGGGAGAAGAGTGCTGAAAATTGCCACCCAATCTGTTCTCATGCTTGTAAAAGTATGGTTTTTTTTATCGAGAAGAGTCTGAAAAAGAACATTTATGGACAGCAGGAGCATTAAGAACACATGTTGTTTTGCTTATTCAATGAAAGCTAAAAAGTGATATGAGTGCAGTGTGTTAGAAATACCATCTGGAATGAACTGGAGATCTGAGGAGCTCATTAATAAAAAAACAAAATTATGCAAGGTGAGCTAATGGATGGAAGCTGGAGCAAGTTCAGTCTATTTCAGCGCCAGGTATGTAAGCATTGAGTGACAGTCTCCAGGAAATCCGGGTTCCCATAGCTGATGATGGGATGGCTTGAGCCATTGGACTCTGTAGAGGAATAAATGGGAATGAAAAAGAGCGTATAAAATACTGGTGGTCTGGCTTGATGATTTAATGGCCTTCTCTGGTATTAAATGCTATGAACCAATGACCCACGGTAGCACCAGATTAAGCCACTTGCATGGCCTCCATAGGCTAAATACAATGGGCCCCTAGCTTTTTTTTCCCCCACTTTTCATATGATGCTCTTTGTAATTTTAAGAATTTCCCCCATTGTTCATAACATTGAGCACACAAAATACGTAACAAACATTTTAAAATTTTTAACTGGGGCATTACAGAAAGATTTACCATGGGGCATGAGCTTTGGAAACAGCAATATTTTAAATTAGACCACGGTCTTCCTTGGCCCATGGTGTGTTTGCTTCCTATAAGAGGCAGAAATAGTTTTTCAAATAAAAAATTAATACCTGAGTGTCCATCTCCCCAACAGATACACTAGAACAGGCAGAAAGATAGCATTAAAAAACAGAAATTCCTCCCTGTCCAGTTTGACAGTGCCCACACAGCGAAGCAGCAGCTCGCTTTGGTATCCCAGATGGCTGTGTGAGCCACTTGCTAGGAAGCCTGTTCACAAATTGCTTTCATATCTGATTTTAGGCTTTTGTCCTGTTGTCTAGTGTCTTTGAAAGCTTTGAACCTGCAACAAGAAGTTGTTCTTATGTTTTACATGCATCCTTTTACATTTTCGCGCTCAAAAATACCTGATGGAAATCTCTGTGGAAGCCATCTGCACTGCTCGCCACATGCCCACCATCCCACCCAGCCAGAACCTGCTCACACGGCAGCTTCTGTTCCCATCAGCCTGGCAGAAACACATCTTCCCAGTGGAACACTCCAAGCGCTCCTTCCCAAATAACGTTATCCCACCCTGAAATGCAGCGGCGGCTGTGCTGCTCCCACTGCCAGCAGCCGCAGGCAAGGTTTGTCCCTTCAGCAGCTGTGGGGAGGTGTGTCCTGGGGACAACACGACTCATAAACTGTGCCAAGCTTCACCGTAGAGAAAAACGTTATTTCCTAACCTCTCCTGTAGATAAAACACACACACAACGCACAGAGCTTCCCCCTCCGCCGCTCAGTGCTGGATCTGGGAGGTCTGTTCAGCGCCCGAACACACGCACACACCAAAGCTCCAACTTACGAATGAGGTTGAAGGAAATTCTGTGGCCTGTTTCAGGTTGCTCACATGAGCTCCAGAGAATCAGAGCCTGAGACCTGGGGTCTCTGAGCTCGGCTACTTTGCTGGCTACCAAACCCCCATCGCTCCGGTGGAAGGCACACGCTGGGAGGAGACGGAAAACCACGCTTGGAGCAGTGTGCTCACATCACTCTCTGAATGCACGTGGAAATGAAGGTGGGTGGAACTTCCTATCAGTGTGGGGTGCATTTCACAACCCCAGAAAGTCCTGTTGGTGGAGATCAGCAGTAAAGAAAACGTGAAGCTATGAATGTATGCAGTAGAAAAACTCCATCCTCGACCATAATGGCCCTTGGGACAATGTAGCCCTGTTCTGCTGACTCACCAGAGATCCAGGTATCCACTGCAGTACTATTCATAAACCTTGCCATATCAAAAAATACCCTCAGTCGCTTTTTAAAAGATGTTTTGTTAAGTGTTTGAATAACCACCATCATAACAAATCATCTGCATTTTGAGACTGGATTGCTGTGCAAGGCCATGACCTTTCTTAATACAGCAACCATTGGCTTCTCAAGTGAAGATGGTTGCCAGCGCGTCCATCACAAATGAAGCAAATAATGAGATTTTCCAGAAATATTAACTTCCCAATGGATGCTAAGAGCTCTTCAGCTCTTACAGACTGTGTTGTAACATTCCACATTACTCTTGGCTTCACTTTTGTTCATTCCTGTTCTTATGCCATGTTCTCATGACCATAACTTCCAGTTTTCAGCGGTTAGAAGTGAAACAACATTTGTAGGCAGAGGTGACGTTTTACTAAAACTGACGTGCATGGAAAAAACAGACAAGTTTTGATGTGCATGTGTTTTTTTCAATTCCATTCTTAAATTGATCCTGAATTACTAGAATACTGGTGAGCCAGGAGCCATCAGTACATTGCTAGGGATGTGTCAGATCCGTGCCTGATGGTGAGCACATGCTAACACAGTGCCCGGCACAGCGCAGCCTCTCAGCAGAGAGAGTGGATCCTCGCTAGAGCTAATGAAAATGCAGCAAAGCCTGTACACACCTGACAGCATCACATCCTAAGCAAGATTCAGTGTTGGGAAAGTAAAATAGGAATCGAATGATGAAAAGTCTGTTTGCTGCATTTTATACCACCTGTTCACATAAGGTTTTTTAGGTTCAGATTACTTCAAGAAACTGCAGTCTTCTGGTAGAGCTGAGATGCAGATACAAATGCAGATAGAAATTGAAATGTCAGCCCCAGAATTTGTTTTGGCTAGAGATCTACAGAGAAAGGAAAATATGATAATTGAACAATTCAGACCCTGGGTGCTTCCACAGATTTTCTGTGGGTAAAACAAATTAAATTGCCTTGAATTAAATAATTCATTGAAATAACTAATTAAATTAGCTGCATCTTCAAAAAAATATATATCAATCCACTCCCTTTTCTGTACAACATCAATCTGTTTAATGGAATTTGCAGTATCTAAAGCTTTCTTCCATATTTTATTTGCCTAGATAGGGCACAACCAAAGAAATCAAAGGACTTCCTCATGACAGTATGCAAAATTAAGAAACGAGGAATAGAAGAGATAAGCCTTCAAATGCTGCAGTGGAGAAACAGCTTCACGGAAGGAGCAGCCTGCCTGTACCTGTACCTGCTGTCCATGCAGAGGCTGCATTACAGATGGTTATTAGCCAAGCTGGCTCCATACTCTTCTCTGTTCTCCAAGAGACTCTGCAGAGAAAACCTCAGCCCACAAAAGTCATAATTTTGAATAATTCTCTTGGAAACTACTGTATGTACTGTGAAAAAGGTAATTTTTCAAGCTATTAAAACCTGCCTGAAGAACCTTCCAAAATTTCGTCATGCACAAAGCACTACAATCCCAAGGACAAGCTCAGCTTGGTGCTCCTTACAATGCGAGCTAATGCACCAAGTGCCACAATCCCTGGGCACCTTCCATTCAGAGTAACCACGGAAGAAATGGGCTCTGCCTCTGGTTCCCAGCAGCCGAAGGGCTCTGGGATGCTCCTTGAAGGCATGGTGCTGGTTTGTCTATGAGGGGAAGAACACCCCTGCCCATTTCCCTCACGTGCTTCTCCTTTGCCTACTTCCAAATCTTGTCCTTTGGTTGGCTGCGTGTGCCAGGTGTCTCTGCTGTCGGTACCAGCAATCCTCAGTGCTATCCTTTCAAGCTCCCCAGACCTCTCCTTTCCTTACCCAACTGCTCCCCAGCCCATCAGTGCAACCAACCCTTCTCCTCGCATGCTATCACGCAGCTGTTCTCCTCCCAGCCCCTACTTCTGTCCCCTTGCACCTGCTGGTTCTTCCTGCAGCTCTGTAAGTTCAGGGACAGCAGATCTACGACAGATCTGAGCCACACAGAGCTGATTAAAACCAGAGGAGGGAACAAATGATGCAGAGAGTCCAAATAAAGTTCATTGTGGACAAATGACTATTGATCATACAGAAGGAGGGAGAGCAGCTAGCGTGAAATAGCACGACTCAGACTGGCAGAGCAGCATGCAGGGACCCAGCCAGGGAGCGTCAATATTCTAGCGCACCGTGTTCGTTGTGCTCTGCTCAGTGACTCACCATGAACCGCACAGCATACGATTTTATGTACCGACTGTGGGCGTTCAGTCGATTTTAATTGTATTTCACGTTGTGACAAGCTTTTGGAAAGAGACATCGTTCTGATGGAAGTGTTTTCTTTCATTGTCACCTTTCTCTTCTATTCAAGATCAAAGCAAATCGCAGAAAAATAGAGCCTGAAGAACAGCACTGTCGAAGCAGATTGCTTTGTGGCTCCTGCCAGCTCAAAGGAAAGAACAACAAAATTGAGAAATTCCCAGACGCGGTGGAGGCTGATGATGGTTAGTCTATGGGCAGATCCAGAGCAGAAGGAAGCTGCGCTGGGAATCACACCGTACACTGTACGCATGCACTGACAACACAGTCTTTGCTGAACTGACTTGCTTTAATCTGAATCCATTCCCTGCTTCATAACTGCTGCACAAAATTTGGTGTGATTTGGTTTATGGTAGGTCTCTCTGCTGATGGCTGGGCTTTTAAATACAAAATTGCCAAGACTCCTGTTCAGGTAACACAGCTGCCTGCCAGTTATCCCTCAAATTTGGGCTAGACTGCAGGGATCATCATTTTATTTTCCTGTGTTTATATGGCATCTGGCATCACAAGCTTCTAGCCATAACTGCAAATGGTAATAAAACAGCAACGTCTGCAGCACATTCATTGTTCTGAAAGAACACAAAAATCATCTGGAAACTGCAAATATATCAAGTTTATTAAGAAAGGCAAAATGGATCCTTTTCGTGCTATTAGTGCTATTGGCTTGTAATCTCCTGCTGCAGTTTAGACATTATGGAGTTTCAGATTTAACATTCTGCCCAGAGGATGATATAAAAGCCACTATTGATTTTCATTCCTCGTAAGCAGGCTTCATCTCTCTGTAAATTAAAGATTCTGTAATGTATTTCACATTAAAGATTAGTTGTCATTCCAGCTCTGATCTATTCCTGTACCAGGAGGCTGACATATTGACAGTAACACAGGCAATAACACACCTAATGAAACCTGGTTCGGCCTTTGAGCATTAACACCTGTGCTTATGGACAGGTATGTCACCACGTTCCCTAAGGAAAATTTGGGATGGATTTTTTTATGGAAGAAAGAGTGCTGTACTTAAGTGATGCTGCAAAAAGCATCAATTGCCTTCATTGTTTCAGGGGAAGAATTATCCCTTTTTATCACTGGAGAGGGACATCAGAAGATGCCAACATCTTCCATCTACCAACTATTCAAATCCTCCAAGTACTTGGAGGAGTTCCAGGAGAGAAGAGAGAAAAAGCAGCAATATAAATGTGCTGGGATCCTTCACACAACACAAATCCAACATCCCAGCTGGCTTCTCCCTTAACAGCATTCATATGTGAGCAGGGAACATGGGCAATGAAAAGAGCTCTCACTGCACCTCAAGGAGGGTGTTTCCCATGGACTCTTCCCTTGGAGACCAGGAGCCATTTGCTTTTCATGATGGTGGAGGCAGCGACAGGACCCACAACTAATCAGTCACTGTGCCTCAGGAGAGGAAACTCAGCCCCATCTTGAAGATTTTTGTCACATGCCAGAGAACAATCTGATCAGAGATACTGAAGACTGGACACAGCTCTGAGCAGTCTGGTGTGACCCCAAAACTAAAGTCCCTTCTAAGCCATCCCTCCTGGCTCCACAGAGGACCACTCACAAGTCCAAACCCTACGTCTGAGAGGGTTGCCCAAACGCTTCTTGAACTCCAGCAGCCTGGGGCCACGATCACTGCCCTGGGCAGCCTGTTCCATGCCCACCACACCCTGGTGAAGAACCTTTTCCTAACCCCCCCCGACCCTCCCCTGACACAGCTCCATGCCATTCCCTCGGGCGCTGTCGCTGTCCCCAGAGAGCAGAGCTCAGCGCTGCCCCTCCGCTCCCCTCGTGAGGAAGCTGTAGGCCGCCATGAGGCCTCCCCTCAGCCTCCTCTGCTCTGGGCTGAACACACCAAGGGACCTCAGCCGTTCCCCAGACACCTTGCCCTCTGGATCCTTTTATATTGTGGCACCCAAAACGTAGGGTGACCCAAAACCCACATCATCTCATGACTGGGGCAGGCTTGGAGGACCCATGAGGACAGTTAGGGCAGGAGCTCAGCAGAGGCGCAGTGACTCCTTCAGCTGCTTCATCTTGTCAGTTCAGAGCTTTGAGCTTCGCTGTGGTTTTGTGTTTCAGAGAGTCTCTGCCTTCATTCAACTTCTTCATGGACTGGAGAACTCTGAGCCTCCAGAAGTCAGCACAGCCGCACACACACTGAGACTCTTCATATGCCCGCTGTTTCCACAGTACCCCTCAGTCACTGGCAGAGGAACAGTTCAGATCATCTGCAGAGGACCATTCCCAGGGCCTTTATCCCCTTAGAGCTATCAAATCAGTGCAGCAGAGCTCACATTAGATTGTGTCCTAGCGGCTGGGTCTCTCTCACTTCAGGAGGCTTGTCTGTGCCGGTCAGTGCCTCCACAGGCAAGGCAGGGCTCCTCGTGGGGAAAGGTGTGAAAGATGCATGGTTTCAGTGAGACAATCAACAATTTTACACACTGAAATTTCTCCAAGTTATGTAGGAATGCCTGCTCTGTGGTTGTACAGAATTAAACAAAGGCATTAAGAAATTGGGGAACTGTGAAGTGCATGAACCTCCGTATCTTCTTCATCTTTTGTGTGGGTTCCCATACAGATTAAACTTAATTAGAATAAACTCTTACGATTGCCTCTTTTGTCCACTGGAGGTCAGTATCCTTCTACAGAAACACAGTTCTTCTCACTGGTGTAAGGGTTTGCAGATGTTGCAATCTCATAGCAGCGGCCGATTTTCCTGTCACAGGATTTTAAGGCTTCTGGTACAACGAGATGAAGACAGAAGCCTGGTCTGGGTCCAACACAGTCAAGGGAAGATCTCCCCCCACACTTCCCTTCTCAGTCAAGCCAACAGTTTAAGAATGGAATGAATTGCAGACTTTTCCGGGGTGCTAAGCGGGCTCCAGCAGGACAGAGGCTGCCAGGGCTCCTCTCAGCTCTCCTTGCAGAGCTGTGGAGTCAAACGCCTTGCTCCCCTCCCAGGCACAGCGGCATCTCACTGGGCAGGGAACGCCTAACTGGTGAAGAAGCATGTGCAAATGTTTTCATGGTTACTGCATTATCTGGCCATGGATTTTAAACAAACACTGCAGCGTAACTTCCTGATGATGGATTTTTACTATCTCGTTAATCCTACTTGGCTCATTTTCCAGGGCTTGCTCCAGAGAAGCCGCCTGTTTCGGCTGCTGCACAGGCTGCATAGGAGAGCCCTGCTGCACTACACTTTTCAGAAATGTGTCAGCAATGCTTCTTCATTGACTGCCAACACCTTGCTAGGTGCACCAAAGACACAGGGTTTTTTGCCTCTCCCCAGCTTAGTGACATCTGATGCTGAAGAATCACAATAACAGTAGAGAAAAGTGAACGTACACTGGAAGCACATAAATGGGTGTAGAACTGAGCTGTTTGGCAGTCCTGCATATATCATGGCCGCTTTTCAGGCACCGTCCATATCAGTGCTTTTAGCTTGGATTGCAAATACTTTCGAAGAAAATCTGCTGGTTCTCACTTGCCATGCTTTAATTCACATGACAGAGCAGTACATGAATTCAGCTCCTTCCAGCTCAAGCTCAATGTAAAAGACGTGCTCTCACCGCAGCAGGCGTTTTGTCCACAGAACTAGACTAAAGCTAGAATGAAGCAGAACTCTTGAAGAGTGCTGACCAGCACTGGCTGCTCTAATTTTTGGACTCGCTCTCTTTGAGGTTCACTTAACACGGAGGCTTCGACATGCTCCCTGACCCGACGGCTGTCCAAGCAGCAGCTTCACCTGCTTCCAGGAGTGTGCTTGTCATTCGTAAATCTCAATGCAATTTGGGTAATGTTATGAAGGATCCTACTGTCTGTCTAGTTTGGCACCAAACGGAAAACACGAGGCATTACGGTGTGACAGTCCCAACACCATGTATCTGAAGAAGTGCAACTTTCAAAATCTATGTTACTTTAACTTCTATTCTAATAAATCGATGGTGCCCCAATACCTTCAGTTCTGTTCTGCCAAGAAGACATCAGAGGTCAGCTTTACCCATACCTGCCCACTGCTTCTCCATTTCCATTCCATTTATGCTTCTTGATCCAACAAATTTTTCTATATCCTATCTCGTCGACAGCATTGGGATCTCTGTTAGTGCTCAGCATCCAGATGGGTGAGAACAAATGGTTGTCTCCCCACTCAAAAAAAAAACAGACAGAAGCAATATCTGAAGCAAACTGATAATTACAGCAGTTGTGCAAAGTTCACAACTGGAAGCCTCAAATGAGAGCTGTACTTTACGCACGCTTCGAGCACACGTATGCTCTATCCACATCCTCCTTAAATATCCTACCACCTTGAACATCCACGTTTTACTTTCTGAGCAGAAGACATTCCTGGGTCACTAGACTCCTTTTAATAATTCCTGTATACATTAATTTTAAAAAAGATCTATTTACTATTTAAATGTCACTTGAAATCTACTCATCCTAATCTGGTAGCAAGGCGCTGCCAGCACTGTTTGTACTCTCACATCTCATCTGATCGATGAAGGAAATAAAGGCTGAAGCAGGCAAGTGGCTGGATTGAAAAGAAAGGTCATTACAGGCTGGAACTGATAAGGTGAAGAGAATAAAATACGTGAGGCAATCTTCAGGGAGAAGGTTAAAACTTAGCCTCACCATCCAGAGGGGGTTTCTATATTGCAATAAAGCAAATACAGGGAGAAGTATCATCAATTATTCACTGAAACATCTCTTATCCTTTAGCATAGTAAAGATCTTGGCCTCTCTTCTTCCCCATCTCTGTCCTAAAATTTGTTTTCCTACCTCCCTTTTAAGAGACAAAAGAATCCCACAGATCCGTGGTGTTATTCTCCCCATGTTCTCCCATTTAAGTGAGGCATCCTGTACTTAGGTGCTTTTTCTTTGGTACCACAGTAAGAAAAACAGCAGCATTACAGCTGGACAGCCCCCACGTCTCTTATTGGAGACAGTTCTAGCTGCTTGCAGCCGCCTTGCACTTTGGTATATTTGAACAAGATTTGAAAATCCCTGAAGTGAGGATTTATGATCTCTTTCAGCAAAGAATGAAGCAGATCTATCATGCTGTATAAATAATTCACATAAATTCTAGAAACATAGCGAGGAATATAGGTCAGGAGGGCATCACAGGAGAGGAATGGAGGGTCCTTCACTTGGAGCGTGTGGCAGAGCTACATTCAGTTTCCTAGACAGACTGTGCAGACTTAAAGAGTGAAGATGGCTCCTAAATCATTTACAAAGCGAAAGAGAACTTGACAGTCACAGGGGATGTTGAAGAGAAAGCAGAGGATGAAAGAAAATGTAACTTTTTCAGATAAGAATTCATCTTAAGTAAGTCACTTGGATACAAAAGGCGACCTTGTGTATCTTCAGAAGGTTTGGAAAGTATCATGATGGTGATTTCCAACAGCCAAGGCCAACCAGTGACCTGTCACTGCGAGGAGCGACGAGCCAACCCGCGGGACCCATCGGTTTTAAGTGAACCCCACACGTTTCCAGGAACCCATTCTGTTTTATTTAAAGAATTGAGAGCTGAGGATATGCATTTCAATTCAAACACTGCAGCACCGCACTTGACACACCTTAGCCCAGGCGCAGCCAACCCGGCAGAGCTGGCGGTGCAGTGCGGCCCGGCCCGGCCCGGCCCCGCCTGCCACGTTGCCATGGCAACGGCTCTGCCCCNCATGGCACCGGCTCTGCCCCGCCGAGCGGCCCGGCCCGGCCCGGCCCCGGGCGGCATCCAGCAGAGTAAACTGCTTCCCTTCAATGGCCACAGGCGAAAATTACCAAAGACGGAGTGTAAAGCATTTCAGCTGTGCGCTTGACAATAACTCTGCTCAGAGTGAGGTCCGTATGGAGGCCGCAAAGCACAGAACATCCTCTGTGTCCTT
>WBMW01002317.1:0-19204 GCA_013396635.1 Penelope pileata
TCCTGTCCCCTCCCGGCTCCCTGGCCCCCCCCTCCAACCCCTTCGCTGGCAGAAGAATACAAGCTGAAGAACTGAAAATGTCCTTGGCTCTGTTCAATGCTGCCAGGTGTTATCAGTTTTGGTTTTCTTCTAGAACCAAAACATAGCTTCATACCAGACGCTATGAGAAAAGTAATTTCTGTTAGGAACTAAGACACAAATGTAAGTGAAAAATCTCAAATGATAAACCTAGCTTTCTATAACAACTTTCTCCTTGTAAAAAGAAGGATTTTGTCATGCAACTTTTCAGCCTACTCATTGATGGCTTAGTACAGTCAATTGAAAGCCTTCTAAATGACCAGAAACTTCGTTTAGCAGCACAATTACATCCTAATATTGAGGGGGGAAAAAAAATGTTTAAATATTATTCCCTTTCTACTGCAAGTCTAAAGAGCTAATTCCCCACTCTGGAGGAGGCTCATGGACTTCAGCTTTCTTACAAAGTTTGTTCCCATGGAAAAGATCCTTTAATATGAGAGAAGATTGATCTTTTAGGGACTGTTTTCATTTGATGCCATGTGTCTCTGTATAAATGATATATTTAATCTACTGCAGTACTGATGCCCTCTGTGTCACAGCAATTTCCAGGACCTCAGATTCCAGAAACATATTTATGGTTAATGAGAAGAGATGCCACATCAGAAAGAGAGAGATCACCAAGAAACATTTTTGAAGATTCGGATGACATTAGAAAGCTGGTTTCTGTGGCAATGTTAAGTTTGCAGCAGTGGAAAGTAGTCTGAGGATTAGTCGGGAACTAAGGGCACAAACATATTTCACAGCTTGATCCAAACCCTGCTATTGGAAATATGTTGTCTAACTGTAGTATCTTTTCAATTAAGCATTTTATTGTCATGATTAACATCTGCTTTTTATCCTAGGCAGGCATTAAACCAATTTGTGCTGCAAGTCATCAGCCTGACTCAAAAATATATAATAATCATTACTGTGTTTTTGGAACATGGGAAAGTGTGTGCAGACTTTGCAGTTGCTGGAGTCTCATCACATCAAAAACTCAGTTTTACTATTGAATGAAGTTGTCACTGCAGATCTGGTATATAGAAAATAATGTAATACGTTCTGACTAGCATGTAATCCTTCATCTGATGACCACAGCTTCAGAATTAACACAGTGCAAACAACTGTTTTAGATCAATTTCCATGATTCTGGGCAAAGAACAGTCTTAGAACATGAATTTGTCAGTCAAAATTGACAAGACTGAGAAAATCAGCGGCAACTGAAACTATTTCAGTCACTGTTCATTTAAAGATCTTTATTATAAGAACTAGGAATGTAATGCTTTCACTAAAATTTTGACCATGTCAAAACAAGCATTGTGCCAGGAAAGATGTAACAGAGAATTTCAAATCTGTGAATAAAAATGGATAGAAACCCTACCCCCTTAGGTATCCTCTTAGGGAACTTTGGGTTTTTTGACCATGGGGCAGTTTACTCGGCCCCTGGCCTGTTGTCCATGGGTTGAACTCACCTGTCTCAAAGGGGGAAATGAATCCTAGCGCAGGAGCTTGCAGGGCTCATTGAGAGAGCTTTAAACTAGCTATGATGGGGGAAGGGGATAAAATGAGGCTCACTAGAGAAAAGCCTAGGGGACCAATTCCAGAGTTGGAGGTGAGGCAGATGTCTTAGCTGAAGTGCATCTACACCGATGCACGCAGCATGGGCAACAAACAGGAGGAGCTGGAAGCCGTGGTGCAGCAGGCTAACTATGGCCTAATTGCTATTACTGAAACATGGCGGAACCACTCCCATGACTGGAATACTGGGATGGATGGCTACAAGTTCTTCAGAAGGGATAGACAAGGAAGGAAGGGTGGTGGTGTGGCTCTCTATATTAAAGAGTGTTTTGATGTTGAAGAGCTTGAGGTTGGGAATGATAAAGTTGAGTGTCTATGAACAAAGATCAGGGGGAAGGTCTGTATTCTCAGTGTTACATGTATAATTATCGTGTCACAATTTCCATTCTGAAGCCATGTGGTTTTTCCTTTTGTTTAAGACCTTTCAATAGCACAATAATCATAGGATTCAATTTTTGCGGAAGTAGTGATTTTGCTATTAGTGGTTTATGCTTTGGAAGTTCTTAGTGCACTCTTTCTTCCTGGGCTTATTCCATCAGGAATACTACTGTCTTCAGTAAGAATTGTGCCCATGTGGCTGAGAGAAAGACTAGTTGCCTGTAAGAGTACTTTCTTTCAATACAAGAAGTTGAGAGAAGTTGTCATACAGTTGCAGAAATGTCCCAGCACAATTTCCTTCGAGCCACGACAGTCCTTCCCCATATAGACTCAGTAAGTGGAAATCTCCTTGAAGTTTGTTATGAAGATTTGCTTCATGATCTTTGTTCAAGAGAGAAGGATGTAATCTTTACAACAACAGAGCATCCATCTGTACAAAGATAGAGCTCTGGGTTGTACATGTATGGTGAAGAAGAAGACATTATTAGTTTAAGTGTAACAGCATTTTTCATAAAGTTTCCAAGTGCTGTTTGTTTTCACAGTTGTCCCTGTGAGATGAGTGATATGTTACAGTGGCACACAGATAGAGAAACTAAAGTGTACAAACTATTTTTGTCCTCACTTTTGTCTCTACCTGCCTGGGCAATGTTTGTGACAACTTAGATTGTTTCTATCCTAATACTTCATTTGTATTTGTGACTGTTTCCTTATCTGCCAGCTACTGCTCTCCACCAGCAGCAGTCATTTCAGTATGATCTGCATTCTCACTGTTTGGGGTGAATTTTTTTTGCTTGTTTGCTTTGCTTTGCTTTTGGGCAGAGAAAGTGGATACTTTGAGTTAGCCTGGACATGCAAATGTTCTCAGCAATGCTGTACTCAGTGTGCATGACTGACAGCATAGAAAAAAATGCATTCAGAACAAGTCAACCAGTGTTTTAATCTGTAGGCTGAATAGATTAAATGGAGAGCACGGAAACCGTGCAGAGAGATGAATTTCTCAAGAAGTCTTGCTAAAAATCTTAAAGGAAGCAGAAAAGAGAACTAGGGATGATTCAGGGTACTTCAAGTTAGACCATTCACAGAATCCTCACACAGACCCTGGAAGATGAACCTTCCTAGGCTAAAGTTAACTTTTCCAAATTCTCCTCCTTTCTCTAGGTTAAAATTTGAAGACCAAGAGTTGGAGTGTGCTTTTGCGGAGATTTCTTTTTGATAAATAGTAGTTTAATATTTGGAGTGTTATTTTTTGTGAAGTTTGATTTCTCACTAACTTATATTGAGTAAAAAAACAAACAGTTTAGTTACATGGTTAGTCTAAAATATATCAGACCATTAATTTGACCCAATTAATCTCAGTCATGATTTTGGAAAGCTAAGTTTTGATACCATCGATAAGAGCACTTACTTTTATTAGTGTTATGTCTTTTAACTTTTTCTCCAGGCTTTTTTTTCCCAGTATGGTCTCACACAATTGTAACATTTTTGTATACAATGGTATGTTTCGACTCCAATCAGTATATATCATAAGGGACTTGCCAATATTTATTAGTAGTTTACTGTAGACTCCAGGCAATAATTGCCCTAAAAAGTAGAATTCTGCTGTGGTATAGTCCTATCTTGAAATGAATATATTATTTTGCAAATTAACATAGTGAATAAAATTGTCCCATGCGTTTTGTGCCACTCTGTATATGGTATCAATAAATAATTTACTATTAGAAAAAACAAAGGCATTATCTGAGCTTTCTTCATCAAAATGGATGCAGAAACCGTGTACATCATTTTTAAAAGTAAAATATGTTTTCTTAATGGAGAGAAATTATTAGAATCTTGGTATTGTTAGCAATATTTGCAATAATAATAATAATAAAATAAAGAATATTTTGTTAGCCTTGTGTTGAGATTTAACCTAGCAGGCAACTCAGACCACGCAGACATTTTCTCAATCTCCCCAACTCCATGTGGATGAGGGAGAAAATCAGAAACAAAATAGAATTTGTGGGTTGAGATAAAAACTATTTACTAAGACAGAAAAGGAAAACAGAAATAAAAATAAAACAATAACAATGTATGTATATATCCACAATGCCATTGCTCATCACTTGCCAAGACACCCAGCTCACAATACAACTGATGCCCTGCTATCAACACAATGTCTCACCACCTGCTGACTTGCACCTAGCTAATCCCCAAGAAACAGCTGCCTCGTGGCCAGCTCCCCACATAGCCTTCTGCATGATGTCTTGTGGTATAGAATGACCCCTTGCCTAATTCAGGCCAGCTGTCCTGACTCCATCTCTCTTCCATGCACTGCTGCTGCACCGTGATGGTGGCAGCTCTTCTGTGCTGAGTGGCCTGGCTGCAGGTGCATACCCATCACTCAGCAGCAACCAAAATATTGGAGCTATTAACACTGACAATGAAGGAGGTAGGGAAAAACCTCATCCTGTTTGCAGTATTGTTATTCTTACTTCTAGTTCACTAGTAAGGCAGTGTTGGCATAAATAGGAAAATATACTATCGGTCCCTCTAGCTGTTAATTTTTAACCTATTTGCTTGAGGAAAATATTCAAATAGCTATTTTAAAGTATTCAGAAACTTTCAGAAGAACTGATTGATTTTCTCTTCAGTCTTTTTGTTTCAGAAAAGAAAAACACTTAGAATTCATTGGCTTCACATTTTTTGTGGGAAATTATCAAAATATGTAACAATTTTAGCACTCTACTCTCAAGAGAAGACTAATAAGGTAGACAGAAAACAAAATTCAGACTGCTTTCTTAACAGTGCTGAGTTTTGAGAAATCATCATGATTTACATTGAAACCAGATTCTGAAATTCCTGTAAAATGGGAATTCAGATTTGAAATTTTGAGCAGATAGAAAAGATTTCTGTAAGGGAAAACCTATATAGGAAAAACTAAGGAAAAACTTCAACCTGAGCGTGGTATTAAATGTATTTTTCTTGCAGATCTCAGGAGAAAATCTTTTAAAATATAAAATAAAACTAGCAGAAATATATAAAGAGTAAAAGAGGAGAAAAGTGATCAGTGTTCAGGTTCTGTAGCAGTCCAGGAGCAGAGCCTGAACAGTTTTTACAAACAGCAGTATCAACAAACAGCATCAGCAGGCAAAGGCTGGCTTCTGGCAAACAACACAGGAGCTGACTTCAAAATGAACCAAACCAGGTCATTTTTCATTCTTACTGGCTAAGAGTCTTCCAGGGCATGTGACAGCTGGAAGGAGTACATCACGAGCAGGGCGTTTCAAGGGAGAATACACTCGTACAAGAAAAGTTTGCTGAGGGAGACAAGAGACCAAGAGATTTCAATTAAAAAAAAAAAAAAAAGAAGTAATGCAATGAAACAATCATGTATCTTTTATTTGTTATTAATGTGAGCATTTCAATGCAGTGTTGCTTGCACATCTGTGTGAAAAAATACAGATCACTGCTTGAACAGGTGACTAGCCTGTGAAAAAGCGCTTATGTTTGCTTGGAAACATGAGTAAACTGCCTCAGCCTAGGCTTCTGCACACAGCTAGATGAAAACTTGTCTATGAGAAACTGTTCTGTAACTGTAAATAAGCACCCTTGCTTTCTGTGAATGACCTTGCTTATCCCAATAAGTGATGCTTTATTTGTCACCCACTGTTATGTATATGGCCACGGTACTAAGATGGGAGTATGGACTTCTTGTAGACCCACCATCACCGGCATCTGATTCTGAACTTTCCTCCAAGTGCTTTCTTTGGAATCGGTAAACCCTGCATGGAAGTGCTGGTGCTTTTGCATAACAACATGACTGCAACATTGACATTGATTGAGAGACAATGGCAGAAACTATATTCACTTCAGCATCTCACTTGGCAAGTCTCTGCAAGACAGTAACATCAGTTTTTACCTTTTAGCACTCGTCACTTTTAACATTTCAATAATGATATGTAACCATTCTATATATACAGTCATTTTGAGGGAAAAAATAATAATAAAGATGAGCCAGAACATCACAATTTAACTTACAGAAATTCAGCCTTGCCTTCCTTGACTTTTTGGACTGTAGTAATGGGTCTAAGACCATTTAGGTGATCAAAAAGTGTTTAAGCATCTAATTGCTATTAGAAATGGTACAGACTAGGTGAAAACAAGGAACTAACAGAACTACCAGTGATGCAGTAAATCAGCTCGTATCTGGATTTCAAAGTGCTATTAATGCAGCACTGCAGTTCCAGTCAGTAGAACTTCAGTATTACAGCAACTCCATATCTCACTGTCAGTAAAATTTTGGGTAAGAATCTGCTAATCATGGCTCACTCAGCAATGGCACTGCCGAGGGAATGTCTGGTGTCTGTTAGCTATGGACTAGAGTTGTTAGAAAAACCCCAGTGCTGCAATGCATAAACATGCAATGAAAGATTTGTGTCTTCTTGCTTGAAATGGAGTTATGAGGAAAAGGAGATCTTTGTATTCTTTTCCTTGTCTCTTGTATGCCACTGTGGTTATTTTGTATGCAAGGGGTTTGTATGGCAGGTGCAGTGATCCATTGCCATGCCTCAACTTTCTGTCTGGAAAACAAGAAAATACCTCATAGAGAAGAAGCTTCTTGATGCCTTGAATACTGATGATGCACATAGCATATTTAAATCTCATCCAAGTTTTGTTTAAGATTCCACGAGGATGCTGTTATGAGCAAGCTTCTTTTTGCATATGTAATTAGAAAGGAGAACAGATGGGCAAGGCATAGTTTAAAGGGATGTGTTCATTAAAATAACCAAAGCTGCTCAGTGTTTGTTCCCAAACAGCAGATTCAAGATATAAGACTCCTTAGGCTTATGATTTTTTCCGTTTTGAGTTTGGCAACTGTGAATGACAACTATGAGATCTCTTTTGCATCATTTTTGTTGTTAGGTATCAGCACTTTTCCTTAGGGCAGATTGATCACTTGTATGTGATTTGCGCTCAGTTCAGATATGGTAGGAATCAGTGGGTATTAAGAAGCAGACACTGCATCAAGGGATTTTTTTTAATTGCATTTACTGTAAGAAAGATCTATTGGGATTTAAAAAATAATATAGTAGTTTTAATGTTCTTTGAAAAAAAAGATGTGTGGACTGCATCCAGATAACTACTATTATCCCTTGGGCTATTTCCACTCTTAACTTTGAAGTTTTAAAATTAAAATGAAACAGTTTTAAGAAATAAAATTAGAAATATTTTTCTCCTTGCCTGTTTTTTAGTGGAGGGGAAGACTTTTAGTATCAGTCTAATAAAGGCCAAAAATACTCACTAAAGTGAACTAAGGCTAATTTTTATTCCCTGCCCTCACTCCCCCTCGATAATAAAAGGATAAATAAAAGGATGAATACATAAATAAATAAGTAAAAATGTGTACTTTATCATGGAGTGTAAGACCTGCCAAGGGAAGAAACTGGTAACTGCTACCAAAAATCACTAGAAACACTCTTAACAAATAGTGAAGAGTGCTGCTTAGGCTGGTGTGCTACTTCAGTCTTTCAGAAGTGAAGATTAATGCTGATACTGACCTCAGTAAATTTTCAGCTGCTGTGATGGAACCCTAATTTGGGGAATAAATATGGGATGTTTCCAATCTTCTGTTGTCCATGCAAATGAATTTTATCAGATATATTTTATAGGGAAATTAGAGCTTGAAGACTTGTTTGAGACCAATTCTTGATGCAACTCTGGAAAGCTGCTGTTGAAATTCATGGGGAGTTAGGACAAAGTTTGTGTCTAATTTTCCATTTTTTTGTAAATATGGTCCGATTTATTTTTTTTTACAAAATAAATATAGGTAAATCTTTATAACTTTTCTCAGTTTGTTTCCTAGTGAAATTTCTTGCTTTCCTTCCTTCTTTCATTTATATCATTGAAACCTTTTATTACTGATTTCTAAAGAACAGGAAACTAAACTTACTGCAATATCGATACTATATTGTCATTTGAAGTAGGGAAAAATGAACAAGTGTGACTAAAAGAGGAGTAAATTATTCTAGGACAAATTAACCTTTCCTATTAAATTTCAGCCATGAATGAGGTAGAAGTGCCAGATTTCTAACTGAAATGAATCAGACAGAGAGTTTCAAAAATCATCAGTGTCCTTTTTTGTAGATCTGGAAGCTCAATAGAATGTGACAGTTCAGATAAAAATCTGAAATCTGTAAGACTATCTCAACTTTGATATTTACTGGTAATTTATCATGAGATAATAAGAAGGTAAGGCTAAGTCATCACGTAGCTTTTCTTAGTGTGAAGTAAATGGGAACTCACTCAGCTTTGAATAGGGAGCCTAAATGTATAATTAATTAAAGGGAAGAAATTATACAACGATATTAGTCATAAAATTTCGCGAAAATAAGCACACACCGAGTTGAATTCTTTATTTTGCATACGTAGCTTAGAGATAGGCTATGCTTTTCATGTTGTTTTCATTTCCACAGAAAGAACTTGTAGAATAAAATCTAATAAAAATGTGAAAGCCAATGGGGCTTTCATCATTAAATATCTTATATCTTTGATCTTCAGCTCTTGCAATGATGCTAAAATGAATTATTTTTTAGCAGTTCTCTGTATTTGGGGAAAAAATCATGAAAAGATACCAGTTACACAAGTTCTTAGCATTCTGAATATAGTTTTATGCATCTTCTGCATCAGTGAATATTTTTTCCAGTAGTAGACTCATTACCTATTGTTTGGTCAATCTGCAGTAGGAGCAGATCAAATAACTTTCTGTAGCTGTTTTGAAAATAAAACATGAAAACAGTCTTTCACTGCCTATTCACAGGCATGATCTGGACAGCTTTGCTGTTTGAGATTCCAAGGCTTTTCTGTGTTTGAAAGTTTCTTGGATGCATAAACGTATGTGAGCCTCTTATGTCGAATATAGAGCTCTGACATGCCATCAAAGGGTCACATACAGTCGTTCTTGCTCAAGTTGAAATTAGTTGCCCTGTTTTTGCAGTAAAGTGCTATCCAGTATCACTAATATCATTCAGTGACTCTCTCAGTTAAGGTCATTGAGTCAATTAGTTTCACTGATGAGTGTATTTAATCATAACAAATTCTGGAATAGCATAAAAATAGGATGCAGATAATGTCTATATTTTTATTTATTGCAGCTCTACAACGGATGTGTCCTCCTTGTCTGTTTAATGAATGTCAACTGCATCATACTCATGTTTAATTTCTTTATCTTACAGTTACAGTATGTCACCCATTTTCAACAGTTACATTGGTGAAGGAAATTTTATTGCTGGATTTATAAGCTTTGCACTTCATCAAATCTTTTGAAAGCTGATGTTTGGACCTTACATTTTCTGGAGCCATCAAATGGCTATTTTTCTTTTATCATCATTTGTATGCCATCAGTCTAAGATATGGCAGTTAGGTACGGATGCTGGAAGATAAAGTATGTATTCACACAACTATATATATCTAATAGATCTAGTTGTTCCAATCTCCCTGCATGGTAGTCATGAAGAAGCTATTTTCTATTTTTCAATTGCCTTTCACTGCAAAGACAGAGCTAGCTTGAATTTCAGAATTTCTGGAAATACTTTCCCTGTATATGCTTTTAGTAAAGAATTTAAATGTTTTTTTCCCACCCCTAAAGATTTATTTTATGTTTTATAAAATTAATATTTCTGGGTAATTATTTCTAGTGCATCTATTGTGAGTCTTAAAATTTTTAACCAAGTAATGCCAATTACTGTAGTGCTACACTTTAATTACAATGATGAAGAACTTACGACATCATTGATATCACAGCAGTAAAATGGCCTATGACCTGAAAATGTTAGCAGCTGTAGCAGCTGAATGAGTTTTAGAGTGTCTAAGACTGAATCAATGCTGCTGCCTAATGATGGGAGTATATAGCACAGAAGCGAAGAGTTTAGCAAACTTTTTAGATGATAATATCAGTTGAGTGAGGTAAAGGCCACATTCCACTTTTTGGTTACAGAAATATAAACCAAAGGAACTACAGTATTACCAGCCCAGTTACTTTGCAGTTACGAAGACTGAAACTCAACTTCAGACTGTACATTTTGATCTAGATGAACTAATATGTAATTGCTTTTGAAATTCTAACAGAACACTTTAAAAGCAGCTTTAAAGTAACTCAAATGCCAGTATTCTGGATAGTGAGACACAATGAGTGGTACTGGCTGTCCAGAAGCTCACTGATAGCAGTTTTCCCTAAGCTGCTATCTCTTTCAGAATCAGGCTAGGTTTTTGATGTGAACTGAAATCTGTAAGTGAAATCAAAAGCAAGAAAAACTGGCCCATGGACTAACCTACACGATTTCAGATCTATTTGGTTCAAACTTAAAAGCCAAAAACTTCCTGTAATCATTGTCTTTAAAATTTTTGTTTTCTTTGTCTTAATGTCCACTATGACAATAAGGAGAATAATTCCTCAGTTCTTGGATTGTTGGATTGTTTCATTTCTATTTTTCTATTTTTTGAAATTTCATCTATTTTGTAATCTTTACACTTGTGGTAAACACATCATTATAATGTTCATCTCAGAATTTTTATAATTCTCTGGTTCAACTATGATTTTCCCCTTTACATTCTTTATTTCAGAAGAATAAGAAATTGCATTAATGTCTTAGTATTACATTACCTATGCTTTATTGTCCTTCTTTGCTAAGAACAGTTCAATGCAATCTAGCAGCTGAGAAGAGTACTGTTAATAGAATTATTATTGATTCATAAACCCATGAAGAACAATAACATTTCTGTGTCATCTGTCAACGTTCTCTGTGACAGCTTGTACACCCAGCAGATCAAAACTGGATCCAGCTCTGCAGAACCTGCTCCTTTTTCAATTCTTCTGGTAGATATCTCACTCCGTACACTATAGCAAAATATAGGGAAACAGAAAACTGACTTTCCTCCCATTTTATCTGTTTTATCTCTTTAGCGTGAAATGCTATTGAACGTGCTTATGAAATCCAAAGATTGTTATTGATTTGTGCCAACTGACTCTGACAAAGAATTTCATGGCAAATTGGTCAGCCTTTGAACAATTATAATTTGGCAAAAAATAATAAAGTGTAATTAAGCCATTATAAAGACATTGAGTCATTAGCAGGCAGATAAATCATTATAATTACATCATAAAATGATGAAAACAATAGAGTAAATGTATTTGAATCCTATACTAAAGATATGCTTAAAAATATTGCAATCATATTTTTGTATGTGCTTAAGGTTTTTTTGGTATTATACTCCTTACAGCTGGGCTGCCTTCCAACGATAAACATCTTTATAACGTGTTCCCTTCAAAGCAAGTTTCTGAGGTCTACCTCTCACTTCTATTTTGACCCAACAGGTGCAGGAGGTTGGTCTCCAACAGACAGTGATCATTATCAGTGGCTGCAGGTGGATTTTGGGAACAGGAAGCAGATCAGTGCTATTGCAACTCAAGGCAGGTATAGCAGTTCTGACTGGGTCACTCAGTATCGGATGCTGTATAGTGATACAGGGAGAAACTGGAAGCCCTACCACCAGGATGGAAACATCTGGGTAAGTCATTGGTGTACAATGGAAGTGTATGCTGTAATGATATCGATATCATTATCATCAATTATATTGATTGATTGCATTTTTGGGAATTGTACACCTCTTACACCTCTTAGAGATGTAATTGCGAGGACAGAACAGAGTTTAGCACAAAACATGACAACTGAATTTGTAGCTGCTGTCAGTAGTCCTGTCTACTGCTCAGCAAAGTCTTCTTGGACTGATGACAGTTGTAAGAATGTTCACAATAATGTTTTGTTAATTGCATTCCACAGTGGGTCTCTCATGTTTCATTACCCCACTGTTTCCATTTGCTAATTACATGGAGTAAATGTGAGACACAAAAAGGCCTGAAAATTCTGCTTTCAAATGTTACTTTTAGAAGGTAACTTTTTCTTTGTGTGTCTATGTGAAGCAATGGTCTTATCATGCATGTAACATTTTCCGTGTTGATTTTACAGGGATCTTTATGCTGCAATATTTCTAGAGCTAAAGTATACTGTTTGGTTGTTTTTGTGTTTTTCATGGCTAAGCTGCTAATTTCATTCTTACTCAAAACAGTTGCCTTCCATTTTGCTGACAAAAAAATGACAGTTATTATTCGACATGTCTGCTCTCATAGTATTTCATCTAGATGGTTATTCTTTTCCAAAAGTATGCTTTAAGAACAACAAAATACTTTCAACAACAATTCTTTCTGAAACCAAATTGAATTGATTAGCTATTATGCCTCATCATAATAAGATCGAGGTCGAGGGAGGTGATTCTGCCCCTCTACTCTGCTCTCGTGAGACCTCACCTGGAGTATTGTGTCCAGTTCTGGGGCCCCCATCACAAGAAGGATGTGGAGCTGTTTGAGCAGGTCCAGAGGAGGGACACAAAGATGATCAGAGGGCTGGACGCCCCCTCCCTGGAAGTGTTCAAAACCAGGCTGGATAGGGCTTTGGGCAACCTGGTCTAGTGGGAGGTGTCCTTGCCCACGGCAGAGGGCTTGGAACAAGATGATCTCTAAGGTCCCTTCCAACCTGAACCATTCTGTGATTCTATGATATGATCAGAAAAGCACTGTCGATTCAGATAGGTTTTAACTGTGCTATTGTAAATTTACATTTTTGTCAGATACATCTTTTATTATAGTCTGTTATTAAAAACGAACATCAAATATAAAGCACGAGTTCAGTGGCTTTATTTGTTTACCAGAAACTTGTTAAATGTGTAGAGTGCATACAGGTAGGCATTTTTATTAGAGTATTGATTTATTGAAAAACATTCTCCATGTGGCACACAGGATTCTGAAAGAGAGAAATTGAGGCGGCAACAGTGAGGAGGAAAAAGTCAGATAGTGCTTTAGATTCTTTAGGAATGGGTTATACGAATCTTGTTCATCTGAGGAGGGAAGGAAAGTTCATGCTTAAATTTGACGAATATAAAAGGTTTCACTTCCAAGGCCTCTTATGTATATAAAAATACTTGTAGCCTTTAGTGTTTGTTTTATCTTAGAGGTAGCTTTTTCAAGAACTACTATTGAAATCATGAAAAATTTCTGTCAGGGGAACAAGAAAGAAGGGTATGGAGTTGACTGTCTGAGCAATATACAAGGCAGGACAGTTAGGCTTCAGAATAATCTATTCTTAATACCTGGAAGTGAAAATCCTTCAGTGGTACACAATTCAGTTGATTTAGTCACTACTGTGCCTGTTTCCAAATCAACTGGTATTTCTGAGGGCTTTATAGAAAGTCTTTATTCTTGTATTATGTCTTAATACAGAAATACTGAAAGCATTTCCATAATAGAATGTTTCATTTCTCTATTTATTAGCAATTACAAATATTTGGTGAATTCAGGAAGAAAAATTTTGGTGTGTTATAGACCATCAATGTCACTTGCAAAAGTGTATGGTAAGTTGTGCAAAAATCTGCTACTCCTATTCAGAATGCTAAATCTTAGGGTTATACTTGGTATGCTGATTGCTGCAGTGCCGCTGCCGCTGCTGTGCATGTCCTACAGTTTTCACCCTGTTCTAAAAAGGCAAGTCATCCCAGATTTTTTTTTAAGAATACAGCTGAAATACTATCAAAACAAAACAAGACATCAAAAAACAATTAAAAAAATCACTAGAGTTTTGACTCTAACTTTTTAAAACAGGTGGTTTTTTTATTAAGCAATGTTCTCAGCTCGGAGAAAGAGAGAGAGGAAAGAAAAGGAAAGGAGAAAGAGAGGAAAAAAACAAGAAAAGTCTTTGGATCCCATGATGTCATTTTGTACAATAAATTGTTTTATCCTTCTTTAAAAAAAAGAAAGTTCTGTTAGTGTGAGGGCCAGATCAGACCATGTGATCCAAGCATAGCCAACAGAGGCAACTTAAACTCATGAAGTTATATTCTTTTGGGCTGGGGTGACTGTGATAATCCTAAAAATTTGGAATGCACATAGAAATACTTTTACATAGTAATTAGTCTTTCCCTTTGGATTTATGCCTTTTAGATTCTTCTTCTTCTTCTTCTTCTTTTTTTTTTTTTTTTATCTGTGAAAGAGAGACATTAATCAAAAGCTATATAGCTCCTGTCTTCCATTGGTCCCATGCCCAAATACTGTTGATTGCTGGTGGAAGGAAACTGAAAATTAAAAGAGAAAGCAAAAGAAAAAATGAAAATAGAAGTGCAGGGTTCAGCAATTCTTATTACTGAAGAAGGTATGTTATCACACAGACAGAAGATAAATGATGGAAAGCAGAAAGAAGAGAAAATAAAGATTACATGGTAAGTTGGAGAGAGAGAGAGCAAAGAAGAAATAACTTCCAACAAAGATCTAGGTAAGGACAAACTGCGATAATCTGCAAAAAATAGTGATACGTAAGTCAGGGAGGGGAAAAAGTTCTATAATTATCTCCTAAGTAGGAAAGAAATCAAAAGTCTCTCAGGAAATCTGTGTTTGTGAATATACTTTCAAGGTCAACTTAAAGTAAGCTTCCCATTTCTGTGGAATAGATTTTCTGACCCCACCCCTCCTGGGCTTTCAGATATTTTCAATTTCTATGAATTTTAATAAGATGAATGAATATGCCCTCTTTCTATAGCAACTAGAGGATTTTGATCACCTCTCCTACCCTCACTCTTGTTGTCTGAGATTCTAGTTTTGGTAGATTATGAGGCTTCCCTACATACATCAATCCACTGAGGTGTTTCATGTTCGTAATATATCTTTGCTTGGTATAGATGCTCATTTTGGTGTCTCCATCAATGGCATTTGCTGAAAGAATGGAAGCAACAGATAGTAGAAATATTATATGTAGAATATGATTTTCTAACTCAGATATAGATGTTGTAGATGCCTCATGCTAAGCGTAGTGCAAATATGTCCTATAGATACACACATAGACCTACAATTATACTTAGAGTCTCATTGTTTTCATAATAAGAAAAAAATCAAGTGACAGAACTGAGCATTAAGTGATTACACAGCTTTCACTATGAAGAATGATTTTTGTTTATTTATTGGAAAGGAATTAAAATGATCTATTTATCTACTTGCTTTAAACTTTTTTTTTTTAGTTCCTTTGTAGATGAAATAATCAGAGAACCAATACGTTAACTGTAAAATTTGAGAAGTGCAGTGTCTTTGTATACATGTATCCTCTTGGTAATGAAATAAGGAAGTTGTTATAGCACCATGGATTTAGTTTGCACAGGAAAAAGAACATTAAGAGTATTCATCAGAGTATTTTGGCATAGTGTTGAGCCAAAATTAACTGTGTAAGGAAGCGCAAGTTGGATGACTAACTCTTTAGAACTATGTGAGACTTCACGTGTTTAATGCTCTGAGTGTTTTTGGAAATACCAAACGTCATACAGATCCAAAGCAGAATTTTAGGTACATACAAGACATCCACCTGAAGTTCTACCTAGCTGAAGTTGTGTGAGAGCCATCTGGTCAGTGCTTCTGCTCTCATATTGATGTGCTAATTCTGTTTAGATTATTCAGAGAAAAATCTGCAAACCCTATCACATTCCCAATTCCCTTCATTTGCTCTACAGAGAAGCTAACCAAGCTGCTAAACCAAGGACTTGCTAAATGTGTCTTGGAATACAAATGATTTGTGTATAGTAACTAAAAGTGAAGAATGAATAAATTCTATTATGCACATACTATATTAAGATGTACAAGAATTATTTGCTTTGAAAAACTGTCACTGCTTTTTCCCTGAAATTCAGCTTTTTTTTAATAACTCTAAACTGAACAATGTTTTTAGGTATGTTACAAAAGAATTTTTGAGTTTGATACATGCTGCTTCTGTCTTTTTGGGCCTAGTAAGATCACACAAGCATTTGCTAGATAAATGGCTTCTTTTCTTCTTTTCAATTACTTTTATTGAATTAAATTATATTATTAAGTTGATATAGATCATATTTCATTATGGCTTGCAGTTACGGAAGCATTTTAAAAATCTGAAACGTATTGCAATTATCTGTGGCTTGCTGTTTGTTACTGAGCTGCTACTAGAATCACAGAATTGCAGGGGTTGGAAGGGACCTCTAGAGATCATTGAGTCCAACCCCCCTGCCAAAGCAGGTTCCCTACAGCAGGCCGCACAGGTAGGCATCCAGATGGGTCTTGAATGTCTCCAGAGAAGGAGACTCCACAATCTCCCTGGGTAGCCTGTTCCAGTGCTCTGATATCAGATACTGTGCAGATTTGTTAAACAAGACAGAAGGGTTTTGATATATTAGTGCAAAAATTTTGACTAATTTTCATGGCATGACCCTGAGGTTGTTTAGGAATGCTGTGAATTTATTCCTGTTATCTATTTAAGGATGCCCTGATGTATTGTACCTGAAAGGATTTTTGTCTGATATCTTGCTGTCTCCATAGCAATGTCTGAAGAGACCAGCATTACTTTTACTGGCTCTTAGTTGCCTGGGTGTTTTATTATTAGAAACATCTATTTCACATTTCAACTTTTCTTCCATGCGGAACAATCTCATTTTTCTCCTGGAATATCCTGTGTGTGTTTCCTTAATTTTATTAGGCCTTAGCTTACCTGCTTGTTATGGGTCTTAGGCTTTGTCTATCACAACTTGATTTTATAGTTGCTCCATTCATTTGCAACAGCTAGTATCTCCCTTATAGCTGTATTGAGTGAATGAGTTGTAATTCTCACTGAAGTCAATGCGGCTTAACGTTTGGTGCACATTGTTAACCTATACATTGAGGAACAATGACTGAAAGAGTATGGATACAGGAATATTATTTCTTTTGCTATAATGAAGCTAAAATCTTAGATCTAATGTAACAGTCACTGCTATTATGCTAAAAAATAAAGCATTGATGGGACATGTTTTGAAATTCAGGCAGTTGCTGACAAGAAATTTTTCAAAACCCCAAAAAAGGGACTTTACAGATAAAAGAAGCCTGTTTGTTAATCTCTTTTTCTCTATATGGAATCTATTAAGAGTAATTGTGTAGCTTTTTTAAAATGCATTTAAGGACACTTGGGATTATCTATTTATGGGGTTGTGTACTTATGGCAAATGTTTTCACATTCCATATTTGTATTAACATAACAGAAGGTCTGACGATCTTCTAAAAGCTGAAATACGAAGATTAACACTGAATCAGGGTAAATGGTCATGCTAGATTAAAATCTGGAGCTTTAGGGGAGGACAAACAAGGCACTTACTGTCTCTAGCTAATAATGTATTTAATATTTGTCATAGCCTGATAAGATCAAATAAACATACTTCTAATTTGTAGATCTTAAAATTGCATATTTTGTACATATTTTGTGCATGTGTTGTTTTTTAGCAGTAATATGGGTTTGTGAGGTTGCTTCTTATTTTAAAATAAAGTGTTTAAAAAAAGGAAACGTACTAACACTTTGGAAATTGATTTGATCAGATGGGATGTCATGGTTTCTTTTACTCTGGTACTCATTCTCTTCATGAGAGAAAGATTAAGTAATTGTATTAAGCTCTTGCCAGAGGCATGAGCAGAACTGTTTTAATCTGTTACAAGGTATGCCAAGTAGACAGAAAAGAAAATTTTTTCTTGGTGTCATGACGGACAGTATCCGAACACTCCATTGACTCTGTAAAGGCCATTAAATAGAAAACCAATCGTTGTATTAGTGGTTTGCACAGTAGTCTACAAGAGCATTTCCATTTTAAAGGATTATTTTCTAATCTGTTACTCTTAGCCCGAGGACTACTTGACTGCTTATGTTAAACTGTCAAATTTAGAACACCAATATACAAAACAGGGCAACAAAATCCATATTTATTTCAGCTCTCAGATGGCTTGGTTTTCAAACAGCTTAGAATGTCATCATGTTGTAATGAATGCAATGTGCAGGTCCTTAAGCAATCACACAAGAGTGCTTTATGTACTTAATCAGCTCAGCAATGGCAATAGTTACGGTCACGGCTGAATGGCATTGCCTTTCAGCTAACAAACCTAAGATGCATACTTTGTAGCTTTTGCACAGCACTAAGCAAGACCCATGCTGGCTGTTGCATAGCAGTAATGCTTCCAGTTCCCAGCTGGTAAGTACAGAGCTGAGTATATGAAGAAGCTCTTAAAATGCTTATTGTAATTATGAAGGTCCTCAATGCCTTCCAGAAACCATAAACATTTGCTTAAGTGATTGAAACTGAGCTGAATTTTCAGTTTTAAAATCTTTTACAAGTTCTTTATGGATGCATATCTGCATGTATAAAATCAAATCTACTGAATAAAATAGTCTGTAGTCTATGCAGTAGAGTAAAAACAATTTCCTTGTAGCTTATCAATCATAGAATCATAGAATGGTTCAGGTTGGAAGGGACCTTAGAGATCATCTTGTTCCAACCCCCCTACCATGGGCAAGGACACCTCCCACTAGACCAGGTTGCCCAAAGCCTCATCCAGCCTGGCCTTGAATGCTTCCAGGGAGGGGACATCCACAACTTCTCTGGGCAACCTGTTCCAGTGTCTCACCATCCTCACAGAGAAGAATTTCTTCCTTATATCTAGCCTAAATCTACTCTCTTTCAGTTTATAACCATTACCCCTTGTCCTGTCACTACCTGTCCTTGTAAAAAGGACAATCAATCTAAAAGGACAATCAATGCTTTTCTTTGGCTTCCATATATAAATTGAGCAATTAAATGTATGTTGTTCTTATAGTAGAAGGTCAGCATATGATCAAAAATCTACTTGATGACAGATTTATGCTTTTTGATGTTCTATTGTTGATATTCACTTCGTACTTGAATCATTTATTGAATGAAAAGTAGGTATAGCATAATGTAGCCAGTTTCCAGAAGTGCCCTGGGCAATCTGCTCTAGATGGCTGTCCTTGAGCAGCAGAGTAGGACTAAATGGACCCAGAGGTCCCTTCCTACCTCAGCCATTCTGTGATATTTTGTCTGATAAATGTAACTACAAAGGTACAGTTTAGAAATAGACGTTCTAGTGATAGACACATTTAAATAATAATAATAAAGATTTAAGATCATTTAAGTTGAATCACAAAATTAGGTTGAATCACATGGCTTGGTGTTCCAAACCATGAGTATTTTCTTAGTCATCGGGTTTTATTAGTGTTTAAAATACTTCTGCTACTTTCCTAGTGTGGGTTTCTTTTTTTTTTTTTTTTTTTTTTGTTGGGAAAAA
>WBMW01002317.1:19224-37597 GCA_013396635.1 Penelope pileata
CCAGGAAAATGATGAAAGCCTGGAACAAGTTGCTCAGAAAGGTTGTGAGAGGGGCTAAACAAGGTCTGAAACAGATGACCTGTAGAAGTTCCTTCTAGCTTGGGATTCTGGATGCTGTTTGAAATTAGACTGAATTGCTAACTGCCAAAATGAAGAGCCAAACTAGCTCTAACATATTTTGTACTCCTCCTCTCTGTGGTGCAGGTGGCTTTCATTTCTGCCTTCACTTTACAGCTGACTACAGTTTGTACAGTGAAATGAATCCTAGCATTTAAGACTATTCTATGAATCTTCAGGTATCAGTTCTAATTTAAGACGAAACTCATCTGAAGCCCTACTGAACAAATGGTTCAACATTTCCCTCTTAATTGTGTGTTTGCAAAATGTTTTAGGTTCTGATCCCAGTAAACACTTCTATATGTGTCTAGTTTCAAATGTTAAAATGGAAGTAATAAGAGTAATAGTTTTAAAATTAAGCACACGTGGTCAGAGAATGTCTGAATGTGTTTGTACAACATTTGGCAAATGGAGTAGTAGTTACTGAAATTCTGAGAAGTTAGGCTTTTATTATCTGCAGTACTTAGCTTATATGTTAGGCAGGTATAAAGCAAGAAATATAATGTTCCCAGGTTTCAATTGCCTTTCCCTGATAAAAATGAAACTGCACAAAGCTGTGGTACACCACAGCTTATGATCCATATAGGTGCTTATTGTGATAATTATATTTTTTTCATTTCTTTCATTAATGAACAAAAAAGATACTTATATAAGGAACGATGTTTAAAATTTGCTGTACATAACTCACTTTAAGCTCTGTTGTTTGGGAAATGCTCATAAACAGCCTTTTATATTTCTCTAGAATGTGAAAAATCTAAAATTTTGTTTGGCAGAATAGATAGGCTTTATGCTAGCATGTGCAAAACAAGATTTTGGCAATTCCCATAAACATTAAAACACAGCTTTTGAAAGGTTATCTCCCACTTTCTTGTTGGCTCATTAGATGGTAACTTCCTGGTGAAGGTGAACGTAATTATCCAGGAATGAGTAACGGTTGGATCCAGAAATAATTTCATGTACATTTCTGGGCTTGTGCACCTGTGGACTTGTATCTTTTAGCTACTAGCCTTCTCTGGATATTGGTGCTTATTAACTGAGGAGACAGAGATTTGCACAGAAGAAGGCAAGATAATATACCTCAGGATATTGACGATTAAAGACCAAATCCTGCAAATACTATGGAAAGTGTCTGACCTCAAAATCAACATAGCTGCCCAGGTGTGTACAGGTAAACTTCGGCAAAATTTTCTTGCATGACAATGTTTGATCTGAAACCCTCTTGATGCTAGGAAGTAGATGGTCCTTCATGAAATTCACTTTCCATTCTTTTAAAGTGAACTTCTTTTATTTAAAAAAGAAAAAAGAGAGAAAGGAAAACATTTTTGTAGCAATTTGTAAGCTCTGGTGGGCTTCAGAGCAGAAGTGCATTTTAAGGTTTAGCAATACTGACGCTAATGCACTACATGTATAGATAACATCAGCCTGAGGATTCTTAATCTGATACCTTTCTTGATAGGAGTTTTCTTGGCCTATTTCTTAAACTGTCTTCTTGCCTTGGATTTTTATTTATTTCTTTTAATATTGTTAAAGCTCCTTAAGGTAGTTAAAGAATGTTTCTTTGCTTACTGATATAGATACTATTCAGAAAGGTTTACAAGGAAGCTCTTAACTTTTAGTTCAAAACTAATTTTTGCTGGGATTGAAAGAAAGTAGGAGTAAATTAAACATGTGCTTTAGCGCTTTTCAGGAAAAGTGTTGTTTTTTTGTGACCTGCATAAAAGCACATATAGTATGTGCTCTCTGGGATGTTTTACAAAGCACTTTTGCATAAATTGCTATGAATAGATATTATTTTAGGTTTGATTTTTTCACTGCCTTTTATAAGATGTGTGCTTATGCACACAGAATATTAATTACTCTCTCAATCTTTTTAGTAATGTAAATAGAAGTTTAAAAGAAATTCATAATTTTCTCAACTGAAATGCTTCAGTGTTAGACATAATGCTTCACTTGAACAGGTTTGTTATTGTGAATTAATTCTGATAAGTCTGATTTCCTGTAGTCAAACAGAGGTAAACTTGCTTTAATTTGTCTTCAGACTCTCCACAGTGTCTACCTGACTGCCTTATTACATGCATATAAATTTAACTAAATATCATAATATAAGCTTACAAAGCTTTAATAGAAATCTATTTTGCCTACAGCTGGATGAATAAAAAGACTGTCTTCTGAACCTGACGTGGAACCATTCCTCCTAACAGTAGTTATCTGAAGTATAAAATAACATGATAAAGGAATAGATCTTGGCATTTGGCATAACAGTTTTCCTTCTTAAATATTAAACATAAAAGTAGTTGACTATGCTGAGTTGCATTAAAAGATAATTTTATTTAGGATGTGTTTCGATACACTTCACTAAATCTAAAGAATTGCTAGGTGAGTATTTTCTCTGCATTTAGCCTTATGAGGATATTCACAGGAAGAAAGTTCTCCTTTTTGAAGAAGTAGTGGCACTGCCATACAGATTGGAAAAAAAATGCCAAGTCTATTTTTTTTTAAGATGCTTTTATTTTCCAAGTTGAATTTATTATTCTGAATATCTACCCCAGTCAATGATCAAAACCCACAATAAAACTAAGAAGTATTGATAAGTTTCTTACTATCAGGTCCATTCTCTGAAAATACTGAAAGTTCATACAGTTAATTGCCATGATCCTGACTGTTGCTTATTTTTATGCTTCAGGCATAGATGAAGTAGACGTGAAGGAGGGGAAAAAAAGTCACTACCTCCTTGTTGTGGTTCAACCCAGCAGGTAGCTAAGTCCCACACAGTTGTTCGCTCACCCTCCTCCCTCCCAAGTGGGATGGGGGAGAGAACTAAGGAATAAATACGGTAGAGCTCGTGGGCTGAGATAATAGCTATTTACTAAGACAGCAGAGAGAATAAAAGAAATACCAGTACATATATATATAAGAAACAATAGATGATACACAATGCGAGGGACCAACGACCGATACCCAACCAGCCCTGCTCCTGCCCCCTCCCAGTTCCTTATGCCTCCTAATTGCTTCACTGAGGAACAAAATACATCCTTGGCTGTGTTCAACACTGTTAGGTGTTATCAGTTTTGTTTTTCTTCTGAAACCAAAACATAGCTTCATACCAGACACTATGAGAGAAGTAACTTCTGTTAGAAACTGAGACAATCCTATACAGTAATTTTAGGAAAGAATATACTTTAGGGAAAAAAAAAAGACTTCTGGACAAATCCGGTTGATTGCTTCCGTAAAACTTAATGTTACTGACTGATTTGCAGGGCATAGTCCTTTTGAAGTTGAAGACATGCAAACTTACTGAGGAGGAGAAGAGGAGGAAAAATCATCCTTAGCTCATTGCTTATTTGACTTCAACTATTTCAGTCTTTTGAAATATTTGAGAGAATGTTGTCGTTTTCTGATGCATGACTTTATTCCCTGCATTGTGTTGCAGAGTTTGGACAGTGATTTATGAAAGAAGTTGAAGCTGGTAGAAGATGGTTGGGTTTGGCTGTCAGGTTTCGTATGTGCTGTTGTTAAACTTCTCTACTTTATTGGTCCTTATCATAAATTTAATGGAAACTGAGCAGAGCTGATCATACACATGCTTTTCCTGTTTCCATGAAATCAGTCTCCTTAATTCATGAGATCTCTAAAAAAGAGACAGAAAGACCTGAGAGGGAGAGCACTGTTGGACAAACATACTGAAGATGTGCTGCTTTAAAGCAGTGTTTTCATAGCTCAGAAGAGTTTATATTCATAAATCAGGTAACTCCCTGTGCTACAAGAAATCAGGCAAAGCTGCTGACATGACATTGTGAAGTTTCCTTAATGAAACTGAGTTCAAATGCAATTGGGAGTGACTGTATTATGGACGTAAGTCATTTAAAACACGATTATTATGTTACACTCGGATTTGGTTTAGACAAAGAAAGAATGGGACAGAAGTACTGAAGCAAAGGTTGGGGACTTGATTAATATTCACTTAACAATGAAAAAATGAAGCCAGATGTCAGACTTTCCCCTATTTAGGGAGAAAAAATAAAACACATCAGCACTGTGTTGTTTTAGACAAGAAGATGGTGAGAATTCTGTAGATATCAAATGGATAAACCTTTATTATAATCTGTCTACTAAAATCTAAAAGATAACTGCAAGCTTCTGGGTGGATCACAGACAGAATCTGTCAAACACAAGTACTTCATCAGTGGTACATGAAAGATGATATTGACAGCCTTCATGCAGAACTCTTACAGAGCTTTTTGGCACGTCCAGACTGTCCTTCACAGATTTAAAAGAAATTAGCTGAGAACAAAATAGGTCAATGACAAGAGTTCAGTCTTGACCATCTCAATAAGCAACCTATTGATTAGCTCTTTTCTGCATATTTCAGTCAAGTGTATGACTAGTCATATGCATCCATTACAGCTTCTGTTGTTAAACATGAAGTTATTGACAAGTATTAGTTTGAACTGTTTTAAGTTTCATTATTCTATCATCATTTTCCAGGTTAGGCTGATAGGAAACTATTAAACACTGCTACCCCCAGCTACGTAGGCTCAGAGGTTATCTATTTTTTTTTCAGGGAGAAAAAGGGCCAGAATAAACTCTTCTAGCTTATGGTAGCTCCAGTCTAAAGAGATTGTGGCACTTTAGGACAAACTTTCTTTGAACTGCAAGCATACCAAGAGCTTGATAATAAAGAATCTCCCTAGACATTATATGATTTAAAAAAAAAAAAAAAATTAAGTCCCAATTTGCCATTTGTCAAGATTTCTCTTTTGTGACTTGTCCCTGTATAGATTGCCACTCTAGAATTACCCTGTATAGAATGCTAGAATCCTGTTCATTTTGTAGCTAAATTTGCAATATAAAGGCATTTTGTTTTTCTTCAGAGTTCTTCAAGATAAAAACAAACAAACAAACAAAAAAACACGATTTGTGGCTTCCTAGCTCTTGCACACAACTCTTTTCCCATCTCTAGACTACCTGATAGGTATGAGGAGCTTACTGTAAGTATGCATGGTGAATACATAAGTTGCTGACACTTAGCATTTGTGAATAATGTATTAAAACTGATGAATTAACATATTTGCTCCAAATCCCTTGTTTTTATTATGTATAGACAAAATTGGAGAGGAAGAACTACCCCCACCATTAGCACTAAAGCTGTAAAAGCCAGAAGTATGGTGTTTTTAAAATACTTGAGCAAATTGTTCTGTTGTTACAGCTCACTTTGAAAAAGAGGCTTTGAGCCTTTAATACAACACTGTGCTTTCCAAAATTTACATTGCTGCTTTAAAGTACAGTGCTGTAGGAACATTGTATATGTCACCACAGATCCCCTGAAAGTGTCAGAACCAGTAGAACATCAATGGGCATCGGTAGAGTAGTATTTTGTTTTGAGAGATGCTTAAGAGTAAAGCAGGACTTTGCCTTCTGAACAACACTTGACCATCTGCCTGACCTACAAACATAAGGTAAAACTGTTAGATGTAAACAATTTTAGCAGCTTCTTTTGGAATAATGCACCTTCCTAATGACATTCTTCTCTTCCTCTATCTATTTTTTTAACACCCTTTTATTTTTTTGTTTCTTCCTTCACTATGTGTCTCCAAGATGCTACCACTCATTCCACTCTCAGCTCAGGGCTCTTTACACAAAAGGAGAAATCATTCCACCTTGAAGTTCACTGTTCTTGCGTTCACTACAGCCACTGATTTCTGTCAAGAAAATCCTTCCTTGATCTTTTCCCTAGTTTGATTCCACTTTCTTGATACTACCAGAACAAATTACATTCAGTATAACTTACCTGAGTCTGTGTAAAGGGTTCAGTTTGCTGTAATTTTTTCTCTTCTTGTGGTAAATTTCATTTTTTTTTTCTTTTTTGATGTCGTCCTGGCTTCAGCTGGGATAGAGTTGTGGGTGGCTTTTTTTATTATTATTTATTTATCTCCTTCATAGTGTCTGGTATGATGCTATGTTTTGGCTTTAATAGAAAAACAATGTTGATAATACAGCCCTGGTTTAGCTGTTGCTGAACAGTTCTGTACAGAGCCAAGAATGTTTCAGTTTTTCAGCTTCTCGTACTGTCCTGCCAGTGAGGGGCTCAGGGGACACAAGGGAGCTGAGGGAACAGAACCAGGACAGCTGACTTAAACTGATCAAAGTGATATTCCATACCATGTGACATTATGGGGGGGGCGAGGGGGAGGGGGAAAAACAACTCTACAAAACTGGGGGGAGTTGGCTGGAGGACAGACACTGTTTGGGACTGGCTGAGCATTGGTCAGTAGGTGGTGAGCAATTGTTTTGTGTATCACTTGTTTTGTAAATATAGATACATATTACTATCATTACTGTTATTTCTCTCTTTCTTTTCTGTCTTAGCAAATAGTTTTTATCACAACCTATGAGTTCTATTTTGTCCCTCCTCTCTGGGAGGGATGAGTGAGTGAACAGTTGTGTGATGCTGAGCTGCCTGCTGGGTTAATACAGCAGATATTCTCACTGCTTTGAAGGTGAACAGAACCTTGGTGGTTTGGTTTTTTTTTTTTTTGGTTGGTTGTTTTTATTTTTTTTTTAAACTCAAACACTCATAGGTTTTTTTGTTTTTGTTTCTTTTTCAGACTTTTCAGAAGTCTTTCCACTTGTCTCTTGCACAAAGATATATTCAATGAAAGCAAGATCAGAAATCATAGGCGATTTTGTCCTTGGTATTTCAAGCCTACATAAAGCAGAGCCTTTCTGCTCTTCCTTAACTCTCTGGTTTTTTTTGTTTTTGTTTTTTTTTTTTAAACAGTGGCAGGATAACTCTAAGTAGAGAAGCTGAAACTTTTAGTTTTGTGGGGATGTTTACTGAACACTTATATTTTATAAAACCATTAGTAACTGCTTTAAAGTGTGGTTGTACAGACTAAGATAAGCAACATCAAGTCAGAATGAGTCTTAGACCTTTCATAGTAAAAATACATATTTTGGAAAACAATGGCATTAATATGGGGAACTTAGTACATTGTGAAATAGTTAATCATAGAAAAACATTTTGATCTATTTAAAAATCTGTGTGTATGGCAAAAAGAAAATAAATTTTGCCTGTATGATCAGGGGCAGAATCAATGAGATGAAATGGACTTTTGAGTTATCTGAACTTTGTTAATATTCAAGGTGAGTAGACAACATATAATGTTTTTGGCTTTAAAAAGGTTTTCCTGGTGCTAGTTAGCATTGTCTCTTTTCCTGTTGTGGAGTGCAGAAGTCTAAAGTACTACATGTTTTCAGACTTCATATGTTCGAAACTAACAAAAACAAAACAAGGGACAAAGGGGGGGAACTATTATAAGTATTCTAGAAGACTTTAAATTAACACTGGAAGTACAATTTTCTCATGTGATATTTCTAAAGATGGATGTCCTCAGTATTGTATCAATCCTGCAAAGATTTTCTTTATCTATAAGGTAATGTTTTTAAATTTTGAAGAACTTTAAACGAAGAACAACCAAGAAATGGTGGTTAGTCCTGTCTATCTGCAAAACTAACACCTCTATACTAATCTATTTTTAAGACAAGAATTTAGTCACAAGATGTGAAGTTTGAGATAAATGCAAATATGAGTATTATCTAACCCCAGCTTTATATTAGAAATCAGCCTGGAAGATTGAAACAAGCTATAGTTCTCCAGAGTGACATTTCTTTAACCGTTAGCTGTTTCTTCCTGTAGTTAGTTACATTGTTCAGGATACGTCTTCTAACTCATTCAAAAAAATGAACCTGAGTTTTAACACTCAACAAGCCATTAAGTGACTAATTTATAACAAATGTATTATGGAAAAAAATAATTGTGATATTAATTGCAGATTATACAGAGATAGTAATGCAGAAAGTAAGCTACAAAGACCATGTAGTGTTGAGAAAGTTTTAGCACTTGACATATCATTTCATATTTTATCACTGATAATGAAATTATACATGTCATGCATCCTGTCATTTTACTTCTCTCTGTAGTTATGTGATCTCTGGAGATACTGTTTTGAAAATGATCTGTGCACTACTGAATGTCACTATTGCAGTTATTCTTATATGGCTTCTCTGTCTGGACTGCTAAACTTAAGTCCATCTTGTTTAACAAGTTCAGGGAGCAGCCAATGTGGGAAAAATGCTTCCACACCTCTTGTA
Source organism: Penelope pileata (assembly GCA_013396635.1). Taxonomy (NCBI): domain Eukaryota; kingdom Metazoa; phylum Chordata; class Aves; order Galliformes; family Cracidae; genus Penelope; species Penelope pileata. The sequence continues at coordinate 27,493 of WBMW01002317.1, forward strand.
ATCTTTGTAAAATGAGCTGGGGTGGGTGGGGGGAAGGAATGACATGGAGGACAATGATGTTTGCTGTGCGTTGATGTACAGAGCATCATAGTATTGATATTCAATCAATATCGGTATTAAGTCAGTCTTGTCAGTAGACTGGGACTGAGAAAAATAAACCTCCTGGCTTTAGAAATAGTAGATCATGAGTTGCTTAGACTAGCAGACAAGAGGAAACAGGAAGAGATCTTGAGAAAGGAAAGGAGATTTTTACAGAAGAAAAGTAGAATTCTGAAAAATGAAATGTTCTATATCGATCTTGCAAATTTTTGGATTAAAATAATGTAAATCGTTAAGCTATTCCTTTAAAGCCTCAAACTGGCCTGATTAACTTCCTGTTTGTAACTTCAGTTTTACAGATCAGTCATGTAACTGAAAATGTAATTTGAAACGATGTTTATATCAATCTTAAAGGTGTCTCTCTCAAACTGAAAAGACTGAAAGGGAGCAGAGCAGAGCTGGCAGCTCTTTAAAGATGCCTTTCTGAGAGCACAAGAGCACTCCATTCCCCAGTATGAGAAATCCTGCAGAGGAAACCAACAAGGTTGAAACAAGGACTGACCACAAACTGTGGGAAAAGAGGGACAAGTACAGGCAGTGGAAACAGGGATGTTTGGCCTGGGAAGAATACAAGGATTTGGTCTAAGCATGCAGAAATATGACAGGGAAAGCCAAGGTGCACATGGAACTGAAAACTGTGAGGGATGTGAAAAATAAGATTATACAGGTACCTTTTTCAGAAAAGACGCCAAGGAGAATGTACCCCCTCTCATAAATGAAAAGGGAGAACGGGCTTCAACAGACACAGACAAGGCTGTGGTACTCAATGAGTTCTTTTTCTCAGTCTTCACTGGCAGTCAGGCTTCCCACACCTCTCATACTCCTGAACCTTTAGGCAGGGTTTGGGGGAGTAATATCCCTCCCACTGTGAGAGCAGAGCAAGTCCGAGATTGCCTCATGAGACTGAATGCATACACATCTATGGGGCCAGACAACATAAATCCCAAGGTCCTGAAGGAACTGGTTGATCTGGTTGCCAAGCCACTCTTCGTTTTATTTGAAAAATCATGGCTGTCAGGTAAAGTCCCCTGTGACTGGAAAAAGGGAAACATCACTCCTATTTTTAAGGAAAGGAGGAAAGGAGGATCTGGGGAACTACAGGCTGGTAAGCCTCATGGCTGTGCCAGGGAAGATCGAGGAACAGATCTTCCTGAATGACATCTTAAGACATTTGCAAGGTGAGGAGGTGATCCAAGACAGCCAGAATGGCTTCACAAAGGGCAGATCATGCCTGATCAATCTGTTGGCCTTGTATGATGGTGTGGCTACATCAGTGGACAATGTAGTCCGCTGTAGTCCAATGTAGTCTACAATGTAGTGGACAAAAGAAGGGAAACTCATGTTATCTGTCTGGACTTCTGCAAGGCCTTTGACATGATCTCATACCACATCCTTATCTCTAAATTGGAGAGAAATGGATTTGAAGGCTTAATTTATTTTCATTTTGTTTTTGATGGATAGAGAAATGATTGGATGGCAGCAGCTAGATTGTTGTGGTCAATGGCTCTATGTTCAGGTGGAGGCCAGTGATGAGTGGTGTGCCCCAGGGGTCTGTCTTGGGGCCTGTGCTCTTCAACATCTTTATCAATGATGTAGACTGATATTGAGTGCACCCTCAGCAAGTTTGTAGATGACACCAAGCTGAGTGGTACAGCTGATGCATTAGAAGGAAGGGATTCCATCCAAATGACCTGGACAAGCTTGAGAAGTGGGCCTACATGAACCTAATGAGGCTCATTAAGGCCAAGTAAGGTGTTGCACTTAGGTCAGGGCAATTCCAGATATGTTTACAGACTGGCAGAACTCACTGAGAACGCTTCTACGGAGATGGACTTGAGGGTCCTCGTGGATGAAAAGCTGGACATGAGCCAGCTTTAGACATGCAGCCCTAAAGGCCAACTGTATCCTGGGCTGTATCAAAACACCGTGGCCAACAGGATGAGAGAGGTGATTGCCCCCTTCTACTCTGCCTTCATGAGGCCTCATGTGGAGTCATGCGTCCAGGTCTGAGGCCTCCAGCACAAAGAAGGTTGCAAAGATGACCAGAGGGCTGAAACACCTCTTCTGTGAAGAAAGCTTGAGGGAGCTGGGCTTCTTTAGTCTGGAGGAGAGGAAGTTTTGGGAAGATCTCACTGCAGCCTTCCAATACTTCAAGGAAGCTTATAAACATGAGCAACACTGATATTTTAAATGGTCTGATAATGATAGGACAAGGGGAAATGGCTTTAAACTAAAAGAGGGGAGATTAGAATAGATAGCAGGAAGAAATTCATTACTAGGATGGGGGTGAGGTACTGGAATAGATTGCTCAGAGAAGCCATGGATGTGCCATCCCTGGAGAAGTTCAAGACTAGTTTGGATGAGGCTCTGGGCAACCTGATCTGGTGCCTGGCTTAGTGGTTGTCAATTCTTCCTGTGGTAGGTTGGTTGGTATTAGATGATCTTTAAGGTCCCTTCCAACCCAAGCCATTGTATGGCTACATTGCCTGAAATAGTGTGAATTTTCAATTCAATTGAGTTTTATAAAGAAATTTGCTAATGGTAACTATTTAACTTGAGTTTAGTCTCTGTTCAATGAGAAACCTACCTATTTTTTGTACTGTGTAACTACACTGAGCATAAAGTTAATGAAAAAACAAGAATTAGCTTGATGTAATTCGTTTTACATTCCTTAGCTGAGCATTGTTTTGTCACATTATGTGAAATTTCCTCCTAATCACTAAGTGATCACCTTTATGTAATAACTTTAATCTTGATGGTCATACATTAGTAGCAATTATTATAGAAGATTGATGGATTCAAGATCTGTTCTGAAAAAAATTGCTAAACCAGCCATAACATGATTAAAATACTAACAATCTTTGTTCAATATGAGATTCTTGTTCAAACCAGCTGAAGTTGGATAGGCTTTGGGAAGAAATTGGGAAGTATTAAGGAGAAATATCTTATGTTGTATTCAGAGAAACCTTATGAAGCTTTCAAAATATCCCTTTGATCAGAGCAAAGACCACTCAATCCACCAACGCTAATTGGGACGGAGCTGTTCTTGGCCTGAAGGGACAGAAGCTTGATTAACAGCATAAAATTGTATTGGGTTAAATGCCTAATATTAAAAGAAAATTTTGATAGTTCTAAGTATCACAAGAGCATAAGTGGAATGAGGATTCCAGAAAGATTACTGAGAAGTTGTGCCTAGGATTGTTCATAAAGGATCAGACGTTAAATTGTTATTTTAATCCATATTAAACTATAGCATGTAATTGCAGGATGGGTCTTCAAGTAGCAATTTTGTTGTTCTTCCTTACGGATTGGATACACAGTAGCTAGTGGGTATATCATTTGGAAACTCTACATTGGTAATGGCAACTCACGAGGGCAAAATATTTTTTTCTATAAATGATGAATTTGTCAGTGCTGTTCATCTGGCCAATCCATACACATTGGAAATCAGCAACTAATCATTCAACTACACGAGGAAGCATTATTACTAATGTTTACTGAAGAAATTTAATTTATGAGAGACATTTTGAACCTGGAAACGAGAGAAACCATTCAGTATACGACAAGTTTTTGAAGAGAAAATCTGCTATTCATCTTCTAAAAGAGAATATTTTTATTTCAATAAAGGTAAAGACTTTTCTGTGACTAATGTAGTCTCATGGGATTTGTCACTTTAGCTGGTGTTATACTCCCTCTCATCACTTCTGCGTTGTTTCATGTTGAGCAAAGCTGGCAACAAACAGAACGTGTGCCAAATCAAATTCTCCAGAAAGGTCATGCTAGCATCTAGACAATGATTTTCATCAAGGTAATATAGCAAAAAGAAAACATACAGCAAGAGAGAATCTGTTTGTATATTACTGCTGACAGTCTTAAAGGATTAATGCAATGTAGATTAGAAGGGATAGTTCATCAACTGCTGCATGACTTGGTCATTCGATGCCATCAGAAAAGAATTTGTACACTAGATCTATTCATTTTAGAAAACTTGAGGAGTTGTCTCAGTTTCTAACAGAAGTTACTTCTCTCATAGTGTCTGGTATGAAGCTATGTTTTGTTCCCAGAAGAGAAACAAAACTGATAACACCTAACAGTGCTGAACACAGCCAAGGATGTATTTTGTTCCTCAGTGAAGCAATTAGGAGGCATAAGGAGCTGGGAACTGGGAGGGGGCAGGACCTGGGACAGCTAACCCTAACTGACTAAAGAGCTATTCCATACCACATCACATCATGTGATTTTTATGGAAGGGGAGTCTCTTGCTTGGAGGGAGGGGCTGCTGGCTGGTTGAGTATCGGTCATTGGTCCCTCGCATTGTGTATCATCTATTGTTTCTTATATATATATGTACTGGTATTTCTTTTATTCTCTCTGCTGTCTTAGTAAATAGCTATTATCTCAGCCCACGAGCTCTACCGTATTTATTCCTTAGTTCTCTCCCCTATCCCACTTGGGAGGGAGGAGGGTGAGCAAACAACTGTGTGGGACTTAGCTACCTGCTGGGTCGAACCACAACAGGAGTCCTTAGGTTCCACTGAGAATCATCACTGAGTAGTGAGAGTAGGTCACTATCATTTCATCAGAACCACCAAGCTTTTCCTTGGAGGAGTTCATTCTTAATATCCAGGAAAAGGAGTAACGGCATTCAAAAACTCTTACACATATCTGGAAAAAAATAAAAGATAAAGAGAAGATATGCCATAATATTTCAGGAGGCTTCAGAAGATATTGAGGTTTAAGAAAATTTTGATCTGTGTGGATGGTGGATGGACTTCCTTCCTTCTAAATAAAGCAAAAAATACAAATGTTTTTCAAAGCAAATAACCAAAAGTAGTCAATTTCAGATGATATTCTGATATGACTTTATTTTATGAATCACTAACATTTCCACTTATTCAGAGGGCAATGAACAAATTTAAGTTAGATAATAGTAGTTCCTGGACTTACTGCCACGGTTTAGGGGAATGCTTTTATTGCTTTCCCTGATCTCATCTCCTTGATTCTGTAAGAAGTTTTTCATTCAATCTCTACCTGGTTACTGGTTAAATGACATGGGAATGTTGTAAATGCTGTGTTTTGATGGTTTATTTATTTAAGTTTCAAACACAGCTGTCAGTCTGTTGTGTAACAAACTGGATGGTGATTTTTTTTTTTTTTTGGGGGGCTGGGCAACAACACAGGAATTATTTGTTCTTGGAGACATGCGTTACCAACCTTATTGTTATACATACTAGGCCAGTTCATGTTAACTTGAATCACAGAAGTAAAACACGGCTCTTTCATAATCGTCTGCATTGGCTCATTTGCATAAAATACCAGAATTTCATATGGGATCTAGTGATTTGGGAAACAGCTATTTATCATTTAGCAGTCCAAATATTTCTTGATGGTCCACTTGTGTTTATAAATCATAGAATGGTTTGGGTTGGAAGGACCCTTAGAGATCGTCTTGTTCCCAAGCACCTTCCTACGGGCAAGGACATTTCTCACAAGACCAGGTTGCTGAAAGCCCCATCCATCCTGGCCTTGAGTACTTCCAGGCAGGGGGCATTGACAACTTCTCTGGGCACTTTATTATGAATAAATTCATTTTCTAAGACCTCTCTTTGGTTCTATCCGAGTTTATGGAATGATCACTCTGTGAAATTACAGAAAAATTTTTATTCTCCTTTAGTCTGTCAAAATTGATTTTTTTATTGTTATCACTTTAGCAAGTAGTACTAATGGCTAATTCTCCATTTATATTTTTCCATAGTGATGAAGTAGATCTGTGCCCACCTGTGAGATTTTTACTTACATGTTTTTCTGTTTCATATTAGTCATCTTATCCATTTTTTTCCTGAGACTGCACTGTCATCTAAGCAAATTGACAGTATGTAATTTTTATACACTAAAAGCTAATTTCTGTAAGTTGCTTTTTGTCATACTTATGCAGTAAAAGGGGACAAAATGGAGTGGGTCACAAATAATGATGGGATTATATAATAATGATGATTAGGTTATGTAAACAGAACGCGTACAGTTGAAACAGCAGTTTCTCTGAGTTGGCAGAATAATGTTCATAGAATCATAGAATGGCCTGCATTGGAAGGGACCACAAGGATCATCAGATTCCAACCCCCCTGCCACAGGCAGAGCTACCAGCCTCCAGATTAGGTACCAGATCAGGTTGCCCATGAACCCATCCAATCTGGTCTTGAACATGTCCAGGGTTGGGGTATCCACAACCTCTCTGGGCAGCCTGTGCCAGCACCTCACCACTCTCTCGGTGAAGAACTTTCCTCTGACATCTAATCTAAACCTTCCCTCCTTCATCTTAAAACCCTTTGTCCTATCACTGTCTACACTTTTGAAAAGTTGGTTTCCCTCCTGTTTATAATATCCTTTTAAATACTGGAAGACCACAATGAGGTCTCCCTGCAGCCTTCTCTTTTCCAGGCTGAACAAGCCCTGCTCCCTTATTCTGTCCTTGTAGGGGCGGTGCTCCAGCCTTCTGATCATCTTTGTGTCCCTCCTCTGGACCCTTTCCAACCGTTCCACATCTTTCCTGTCTTGAGGGCCCCAGACCTGGACACAGAACTTCAGATGGGGCCTCAGGGAGGCAGAGAGTGTTCAAGTCACTTGAGCTAAAGAAGTTTCTCTAAAGCTGCCTCCTACTTATTTCAGTGCAAAGTATAATAACTTGATTTATTTTGAGAAGTAATTTTGCTGTCATTCACTAGATTTTTCATCCCAATTAACTGTATAGCACGTGAGTTCTCAACTCCTTTTCCAGGACTCACTACCCTACTGATCTTTCAACCAAATGCTCAATGGGGGCCTGTCCCGCTCCAATTATCAGAGCGAGGGGAGTGAGATTAAGACACAAACGAGGTCAAATGTTGTCCAACCAGTTTAATACAAATTCTGGTCAGTGAGGGAGATAGGGATGGGAAGGCAGGCAATAGTAAACGGATAGGAAATAAGAGCGAGCATTACATATAAAAAAGCAGGGACAGTCACCACCATGGATCCCACACCATTGTATTGGTCCAGGAATATCTTCAGGCCTGTGTGGGAGCGAGGGAGCAAAAGCACAGGGGGAGCAGCAGCAAGTAGGAATCATCAGGTCTCAGGCAGCAGGCAGGCCAGGCACAAGGAGAAGCAGGAGTAGACATCAGGAGAAGTGTTAGTCGATCTCAGGCAGAAGGTACCGGACAGGCAGCAATCATCAGAAGACATCATCAGGCGTTGGACCATCAAGCAGGAAGCAGAAGACAACAAGCAGGCATCAGGCACTGGATAGCAGGACAGCGGGACCTCATATCTCAAGCAGCAGGAGGTACCAGCCACGAGGCAGGTACCAGGCAGGTGTCAGCTAGATATCAGTCAGATACCAGCTATCATTTCCCTGTCCTTTTATCCTTCTTTTCTGCCAGCATGGCATTCCTGGGCACCTAGGTATGTCACCTACAGCACATAGGGGCATGCATATCCCCTCGGTAGTTCATCAAGGCGCCAGTCTAAAAGGCTGCTAGATGGCCATTTAGCAGCTGCTTATCCCTCGTTGCCCTTGGTCTGCAAACCTTCGGGCAGCAGGCATGTGGGCAAATTTAGAGACAAAAGAGTTCTCACAGCAAGCTTTGAGACAAAAGGCTCAGAAACAGTCTCTTACAGGGCCATCAAAGGAGATAGAAATGTTACCCAGCATTAAGTATGGATCTTCTGGAGATGAATTTTCAAATACCTTTTCCTTTCCAGAATTAAAATGAATGGGATGCTTTGGAAATTAGTGGAAGAAATCAAAATATGATATTACTGTATTTATGCAAGCTAGTCCTCAATATTCTTTGGATGCTATGCAGAGAGGAGTGTTAGATTCTGCTTCCTGTTTGTACCTTTGCAGTAATGGGGTCCTCCACTATCAAAGTTTTGTAATGTTTGGCATAATCTTTCCAAGTCCAGCACTAATGACACGTGGTATATACGTGAGTACCATAGCACACGTAACTAGTCCATCCAGTGAGCAAAGACACTAAAACTAAGAACAATTTAGTGAGATTGGTACTATTTTTATTTCTTAGCTAAAGCCTGTATGGACATCTCTCAAAGCAGCAGTCTGTTTTAAAGACAGATGGTCATAAAGGGGGAGCTTTCTTAAAAAAAGCTAGTGAAGCTTTTGATTATTAGTGATGATATGGTTACACCTCTAATTTCATTTGAAATTTTCTGTTTGTATGTAATAATTTCCAAATCTCTGCTGGCTCCTCTAATATGAATAGTATTGTAATGGAACATGGAAGCTACAGTCATATGGCTGCCTGTTGTATAAACACAAAGCAAAAAAACTTTCCTGTTCATCTAAAGAATTGTCCATTTAATTCAAATGAGCATGTAAGTAACAAAAAATTCCTATTGAAACCATAATATCTTGTCTGTCAGTCTGTTTTATGTAGGCGGCTGCTCTGCAGCTTCACTGGAAAGAATTGTGATATTGATTAACGGCTCTTTGCAGCAATTTCTTCTAAATATGTCTGTATTTCCTGTTTTCACTGCAACATATGATCTGTAACCCTAATACCAGTTTTCCTGCAACTTCTGCCAAAAATGCTGCTTAGCAATGTGGGTTAACAGCTATGCAGTTCTGTCCTGGTTTAACCTAGCAGACAGCTAAGTCCCCCACAGTTGTTCGCTCACCCTCGCCCCTCCCAAGTGGGATGGGGGAGAGAATTAAGGAATAAATACGGTAGAACTCGTGGGTTGAGATAAAAGCTATTTACTAAGACAGCAGAGAGAATAAAAGAAATACCAGTACATATATATATATATAAGAAACAAGAAATAATACCCAAAGCAAGGGACCAACAACCGATACCCAACCGGCCAGCAGCCCCTCCCTCCGAGCAAGAGAGCGATTTCTCTTCCGTAAAAATCACATGATGTGATGTGGTATGGAATAGCTCTTTGGTCAGTTTGGGTTAGCTGCCCTGGTCCTGTCCCCTCCCAATTCACAGCTCCTTATGCCTTCTAACTGCTTCACTGAGGAACAAAATGTGTCCTTGACTGTGTTCAACACTGCCAGGTGTTGTCAGTTGTTTCTCTTCTGGGAACAAAAACACAGCTTCATACCAGACACTGTGAGAGAAGTAACTTCTGTTAGAAACTAAGACAAATTCCTTATTGCTTTACAACACAGCTGGAAGTTCACATTCTGTCTCTATGGATGGAAAATTTCCATTCTTCTCAAGAGTAGCAAAAGAAGCTATACTGACCTCTTCTTCAGTAGCATGAATCAGGTATCATGTGAATGCCTATTCCTGAACACAGGCATGATTCTTTGGAAATGTTTACAGATTTAGACGTGAGCATAGGCAACAGCTAATACATACTACACAGGTAATAACCAGATAATAACCCTAAAATCTAACTTCTGTCATATAAACAGTATGTTACATAACTTCTTTTGAGCTTCTCTCTGTAAAAAATCATCCAATCAAATATGTCACCTTGTTACCAAATCCTTCACAGATCTCCCATAAACTCTTCATGAATTTATACTGGCTCTGAAAATTTAATCTACCATTGTCCCGCTCCAATTATTGGAGTGAGGGGAGATTCTTTAATATATACCCGGAGTGAGATTAAGACACAAACGAGGTCAAATGTTGTCCGACCAGTTTAATAGAAATTCTGGTCAGTGAGGGAGACGAGGATGGGGAAGCAGGCGATAGTAAAAGATAGGAAGTAAGAGCGAGGGTTACATATAGAAAGCAGGGACAGTCACCACCATGGATCCCACGCCATTCTATCAGACCATGAATATCTTCAGGCCCATGTGGGAGCAAGTGAGCAAGAACACAGGGGGAGCAGCAGCAAGCAGGCATCAGGCCATCAGGTCTCAGGCAGCAGGCACCAGGCAAAGCAGGAGCAGAAGTCAGAAGAAGCAGGAGCAGGCTTCAGGCAGTAGGCATTAGGCATCGTCAGGCATCGGGCCATCAGGCAGGAAGCAGGAGCAACAAGCAGGCAT
>WBMW01002317.1:40004-58160 GCA_013396635.1 Penelope pileata
ACCCTTCTGCTTCCTGCTCTGACACCAAAATTCCATCTCCTCCAGACAGAGACACTCTCCACACATACTCTGTCTCTGACTCCTTCAGAGATCTTGAAAATTCTTTTCTCAACTTTGCTAATTCAGTCACTGTGAATGGGACCTCTTTGGTGACAATCTGAGGACAGTCATCATTTTTGTCCTCACGTAAACTCTGCCTTAACCAACAGACACATGCGAGAGGGGGGGCTTTCTATGGTTTCCTCTGCCGCCTGCAAATCTCCCTGAGGATAGATTTGCCAGATCTGTGAAAGCTTTGCCTCTACCTCCACCTGTGCATCCACCTCCCCCAAGAGCTGATTCCTCAATTCATTCTTTAACATTACATTTTCATTCCTTTCCACATTCAACAACTGTTTATTTTCCTCTAACTGCTCCTGCAGAGTCCTTATCAACCCTTGCAGGGAGTCTTGTAGCCTCGGCTTGACAAAGCCTATGCTTTCTGTTTTCCATTGCCGCTGCCAAACTTGCTCCTAGGACTGCACAAATTATAGCCTTTGCTTTTCCAGATCTAACCCTAGCTCCTTCTGCAACACCGTTATCCTATCAACCACACTTTGCGGTTGGAACCAATGTTTTTTCGCCCAATCTTGCCCCTGGGATGGGGGGTGAGATTTGTGAGCCTCCAAAAGATCATACAATTTCTCTAGCCCTTCGCCTAGCGAGGGGACACAATCACAGGCATCACCAGCTGCCTTTTGGGCTGCCATCTCCTTCAACACAAAGGGGCTATTATCGTCCTGAGAGGGCCACACCTTAGTACTCCAGTTATCCCCTTTTTCACTCTCAGGAGGCCACACCTTAAAATTCACAAATGTTTTAACACAAAGGGGCTATATCATCCTGGGAGGGTCACACCTTAGTATTCAATTTTTCCCCTATTCACTCCCAGGTGGTCACACATTAATATTAACACAGAGCAGCAATATCGTCCTGAGAGGGACACATCTCAGTATTACTATTCACCTCTCCTTCCTCCACTCTCAGGAGGTCACACCTTAATTCCACACACGTATCAAACAAATTCAAATTCTCAAATCACTCCTCACGTCCCCAGAAGGCATACACATAAAAAGTTCAAATAACACACTTAAAATAGTCACAATACACAGAGAGATCTTCCTAGAGAGGCACACATATCTAAGTTACACCAAGAATATCACTTCTTGAAACTCTGGGAGGTACAACATCAACAACAACTGAAAGGACAACACTCTCACTGTTGGGTATCCTGCCAACTATGCCAATTAAATGTCCCGCTCCAATTATTGGAGTGAGGGGAGATTCTTTAATATATACCCGGAGTGAGATTAAGACACAAACGAGGTCAAATGTTGTCCGACCAGTTTAATAGAAATTCTGGTCAGTGAGGGAGATGAGGATGGGGAAGCAGGCGATAGTAAAAGATAGGAAGTAAGAGCGGGGGTTACATATAAAAAAGCAGGGACAGTCACCACCATGGATCCCACGCCGTTCTATCAGACCAGGAATATCTTCAGGCCCATGTGGGAGCGAGTGGAATTTAACTGGAAATTGACTGGAATTTAATTGAAGGGGTAGCAAGGCTAATGATTACACTATGAAAGGTTAAAATGGAGTAGAGATTCATATTAACCTCTAATAGCTGAACTCAATACTAAGTCTTTTCCTATGGTCTACTAACTTGTTATTCTGCTTAAAGAAATCATAAGTGTACATGCCTGGTAATATCTAACTTGTTCTTTAAGCTTATATTCCCATGAAGATTGCCATTTTAAGTCATTTGAATTTAAGTACAGAGAAAATTGATGTGATTCAAATTAGGATGGTGAATATCATTGGGGTGGTTAGTCAAATAGAGACTTTGGCTAGATGGAAGGTTCAGCGCAATTAGTCATCTGTGATAGTGTTTCTCCCCAGTAGCTGAAACCTGCGGCCTTTCATTTATCTTACAGACATTAATATTGTATTATCTAGAAGATAACTGAATTGTTTTACAGAAATGCATAGAGAAAACACAAAAAGATGTCTCCTAAGGCACTATCAATACCTATCTCACTTCAAATGTATTTGGACTTGGCCTATTTTAGATTTGTCTTGGAGTCTAATCACAGAATGGTTGAACCTGGAAGGCTCTCCTGGAGATCATCTGACCCAACACTCCCTCAAGTAGGGAAACCCAGAGCAGGTTGCCCAGGCCTGTGTCCAGGCAGCTTTTGAAGATCTCCAAGCAGGAAACTCAATAACCACTCTTGGAAGCCTGTGCCAGTGCTCCAACACCTACATATCACAAGTGTTTTCTGATGTTCAGATGAAACCATCTGTGTTCCAGTTTGTGCCTGTTGCTTCTTGTCCTGTCACTGGCTACCACTTAAAAGACCCTGACTCTGTCTTCGTACGCTCTCGTCAGATATTTATAGACATTGATAAGATCCTCTGAGCCTCCTCTTCTCTAGCTGAACAGTCCCAGCTCTCAGCCTCTTTTGATAGAAGAGATGCTCCAGTCCTTTTATCATCTTGGTAGCATTCTGTTGGTCTCTTTCCAGTATGTCCACATCTCTCTTGTACTGGGAGACCCAGAACCGAATACAGGTGTATTCCAAGTATACCTTCATCAATACTTATAGCTCACCAATGTTGAGCAGAAGAGGATTACCTCTCTTGATCTGCTGGCAGTACTTTGCCTAATACACCCCCAGAATACTGTTAGCCTTCTTAGCAGCAAGGGCACATTGAGGGCTCATTTTTAACTAGGTTCTTTTCTACAGAGCTGCTTTTCAGAGGGGTGGCTCCAGCTTTCCCTGGTGTCTGGGCAACCAATTATGAACAACCAAGTCATGGTTGTGAAGATTTGTTGACACAGGTGTTCCCACTTCTTTTAAATGGATTTCTTGAATCAATCCACATTTACATCCTTTAATACTGAATTAATTCAAACTGACATTCTGGTTAGGAAAAACTTGTTTTTTCCTAGATAAGAAGGACATTTGGAGCCTCAAAAACAATCTCAATGTTCCACAGCCCATGGGGAGGCAATCTATACCCTGCCTGGTCTGCACAGACCAGATATTGCTAAGGCTGGTAATTCTGGATAAAAAAACTGTCAGGAGGGCCAGGCCCAGAGACTTATGGTGAATGGAGGTAAATCCAGCTGGCATCCAGTCACAAGTGATGTTCCCTAGGGGTTGGTATTGGGGCCCATCCTGTTTAATATCTTTATTGATGATCTGGATGAGGGAATTGAGTAACAATAAGACAAGAGGGAATGGCCTCAAGTTGCACCAGGGAAGGTTCAGGCTGGGTGTTAAGAAAAAATTCTTCTCCAAAAGAGTGGTCAGGCATTGGAAAGGGCTGTCCAGGGAGGTGTTCAAGAAACATGTAGATGTGGTACTAAGCGACATGGTTTAGTAAGCAATCTTGGTGGTATGTAGACAGTTTGACTAGATGATCTTAGAGGTCTTTTCCAACCTTAATGATTATATGTTTCTATTCTATGATTCATGCTTAATACTAGATTTTAATATGTATAACGATTCTTGGAAATGGGTGGGCACTTCTCAGAAAATGTATGAATATTCACAACTTAAATGTATACAATGTGTGTGATCTATCTCCCAGAGGTACATGTCAGAAGCAACTGTTCCTCCACTTACCCAGCGCTGAACAAAGTAATGTCAGCTTTCTAACCAGCTATTTGTGTTGACGAATCTTGTCCCCGGATTTTGGTGCCAATTTTTGGTGATCCAGGTGAAGATCTCTCCAGACTCACTATGCACCAGAGAAGCCATGACGACCCTGGGGAGATCCTTTGATTCCCTGGTTGGATGAGTTTCTATGACAGCTATCTGAATGATTAACGACATTACTAAACAATAACTGCCTATCTACAAGTTGTGACTGAGAGATTTTGCAAGGCCAGGCTGAGACAGTCTGTACGGTGTTGGGTAACGGCTAGCTTAAGGAAATGTATGCTATTATGGGGATGCTCAGAGTCAGCTCCAGTCTTGGTTGTGGGCCTGAGTACCACAAGAGACCAAGGTGTAAAGCAGGAGCAAGTCCCACAAGTGGTTTGAGTCCCACAACAGATGCGCTGTCAGTTCAGGTTTTACCAGAGTTATTGGCAGTATGGGAGCAGGATAGTACTTTGAAAAGAGTATTCTGAAGTGTTCTCCCTTGAAGTGTATATTAAGATACTGAAAAAAATTTGGTGGACATTCACTGATGATGAACTGATTGAATATTGTAACTGCTGATGGATGATGTACGCCCTGGAAGATCAAGTAAAATGGCTTGCCAATGGATCTGTTAATCATAAAACCATCTTGTAACTAAAGTCCTTCTGGAAAATGGGTGAAAAATGGAATGAAGCACCATATGCTGAATTGTTCTTTGACTTCAACATGGAGACGTGGTAGGACTGTGGACTTGCACCGAAGACCATATGGTGGTGGTCTTAGAAAAGAATAATCAGAAACCTTTTAGGGATTGCTGTTCAGGGACAGATAGGAGTAAAGAAGGGTCAGAGAGATATACAGAGAAGTGAAGTTAGTTCAGGTTTGGGGCAGGGTATATAATGTTTTTCAACTTTTTCAACAGTCACCGTTGTCAGCTATTCATTTTTGCCAGTGATGAACAAGAACCTGCATGCTGTGTTTGTGAAAATCTTTACCAGTGGGGGTGACCCACTGTCGCTGTCCCTACTGTTGAAACGCACCACCCACTTTTCACTATGCTAACATCCATTGTTTGTTCTCCATAAATGTTCAGCAAGCATTGACGAGTGTGCAATTTTTTCTGCATGGAGGAATTCAGTGGCACACCTTTGCTTCATAAGCACTTCCATGTCAAATTACATTTTGTGAGACTGACCCTCTGCTGCTATCTGTCACACAGTTACAAAACGTAATAGAATATTGGCAGGAAGGGCCAATCTCTACTGCTGTCCTAGTAACGTTTGCCTCTAATGTCATGGGCCAACATAATAAAATAGGAGGCATTACTTTTGGAGTAGCCCTTGTACAAGTGCCAGTCAGGGGGTGGTTACTTGAGCTTTACATGTATGTTGAAAAGAAATGACTAGATTAAAATATAATAATACAATGGCAGATTGTTTATTTGCTTTTTTCTTCAATAATAACAAAAAATGCCTGGTTCTTTGCAGAGGTTTGTATTGTAATTTATCTCGATTCATAGTTCAAATGAGTTTTGAAGTTTTTCCTTTTGGATAGTGTCTTGTGTCGAAGAGTTTTCACAAAGAATTTAGCATGATTCAACCAAGTTAATGGTCTCTGCTCTTATGAGACACAACTGTACTTTAGTAAGAATTCCTCCAGTAAGCTCAGGTATTTTGCTAGTTTTGAGAAAGTAAGCATTTTGATTGATTAATGTCATTCAAGAAATGCCCTTTTAATTGTCAGCTCCAGAATCCAGGAGCAGGCAAAACGGCTGGAACCGCAAACTTAGCAGCTCCATTTATGAAGCAAACTTTTGGAGTCTACGATTTTCTGGTGGCAATCCTGGACTTTTCTCAGCCTCATATAACTTCTTTTCAGTTAGAACACTTATTTGTATTGCCTACCAAATAGCCATCTAAGGAAGAGACTATTTTCTCCTCTTATTCTGCCATTTCAACCCATGCCCTGGTCCCACTTCTAGCCACAACAGAGCTTTGTCTCATTTCAGGTTCTAGCTGCCCTTTCCTACTCCTTTTGAAAGAGGCTTCAATAATCTGTGCTTTCAACATGACAGCACATAGCTGAATGACATTAAGTCATCTGAGTGTGCAGCATCTTTGCTATCATGAAGCATATAGGTTGTTGTCCAGGTCAGCATCAAGCTTAATGGTAGGCATGCCTCTGTCCTGCTGATCCCTGTTTGTTATAAATGATGTTTTCCATAAAGAAAAGGAATAAGATTTGAAGATGAATTTTCTCTACAGGTCTGTTTTCCCTTTTAAACTCAATGCTTACCTTTTCTACTGTTTGTGCATAAAAAGAATAGTCTTCCTTGTTATTCACGGTTTTGCTTATCCAAGAAATTATTCGATTTCTTCTGTACGCATTGGAGGAATGTCCTAAAAGGAAGACAGTTGATACTTAGACTTTGTGTCAGAATTATAAGGTGCTGCTGTAGTGTACTAGTAATGAGGTTTTGGTGTAATCTCAGAAACTGAGAGTTTATTTAGGAACTCTGATGTCTGTCGAAAAAAATTAGGAGACAAGCACATTTGTCGTAAGTTGTCTCATAAAATTTATTTTTCATCGAGTTGACAGGAAGCTGCTACAAATTTTACTACTTATTGTCAAGAACCAGTGTACATTTATGAACGCTCTTGAAAGCACTCTATAGGGCAGACCAAGACTACAGCTTGAACAGAATCAGGAAGCTAAGTAAATTATCCACCTTTGTGCTAATTAATCTGCAAATATTGGAGAAACTGGAAGTTTAGACAAGATGGAATGTTAGCTGGAAAGAGAATAACAGGAAAACAGGAAAGAGTTGCATAAAGAAAGAAGTTTAAGTATCCTATTGTTCATCTCCTGTTCCCTGTGATTGTTTTATCTAGTTACTTCTCTGAAAATATCTGAGTCCCATATGTTGAGAAAATACTACTGCTATACACTCCAGTGAGAAAATTCTTACATATTTATAGATCATCTTGACATATTTAATATCAGTATTTTGTAAAATAGTGTCAAATTTCTTGTTCAAGTGAGTGTCAGTTTCTTGCCTTGCAGTTTTCCAAACGAGCTTAGCTTAGTCTCTTTCCACAAAATAAGGCTTGCTTCAATGCTGTGAATGAACTATCCAGTATCTCTTAGAATCTGAGGCCACAGAGATGTTCATAGAACACTAAAACGTTGTAACTATATGTTCCCTGTTTGAGTGGACAATTTCTTAGATTCTTAAAATATATTTTAAAATAAAAACTTTTGTTTCAAGATATTTGCAACTTAAATGTTTTATGAGTTTTTTATGCTAATTGTGGAAGATATGAATTGCTGTTATCCTTGCATCTAGAAAGTATTTGTGGATATTAATAAAACATACTGGCTGGGATTTTCACGTAAGCAATTATATTTTGCTTTCCTAAAATGCCTTCATGCAGTTGCAGATGAAATGACTGTGTCACTGTCTATAGCACAATCCTATGTGGTAGCATCACATACTATTAAAAGAACTTACATTTTTATTCCCAAAATACAGTATTTATAAAATGGAAGGAGGAAGTGATATTTGTAAAATTCTTGGGAAACAGTTTGAAAATACAGCTAAAACACAACAAAAATCATAGTAAGGAAATATTTATCATGGGTCACTTATTTTATGGTCAGTATAACAGTGAGACAAAATGCATATGTTGAGCTTTTTTTCTCCTCTTCACTAGCAACACGAGCCCCCTTACTCCAGAAAAAAAAAATGTTATAAATTTTGAAGAAAACAGTATTTGAATGAAAACAACACTTGGAGGAAAATAAAAAATAATGCTCATGATGCTCTGTCTGGATTTTCAATTTCACTATGAAGCAAGAAAACAGTGTAGCTTTAAAGTTGAATAGATTCAAGTAGTATAATACAAAATCACTAGAACAACAGTAAAAAGATTAAGATTATTTAAATATTAAATAAAAACAATAGCATGCATTTTCAAAAATAAACAAGAAAAATGAGGTATATGATACTTTCTTCAGGTTAGAAAGTAAATAGACTTTGCTCATGAGTGGACTGCTAGCTGTGGAGCAAATCTACACAGCATCCCACAGGGAATCCAGTTTCCTTAACTGCATGATATGGCAGTTTCATCCTGATAGGCAGCTAAACTCCACCACAACAGCTCTGTCACTACCCCTCTTCAAAAGAACAGGGGGAGAAAATACAATGGAAAAGGGCTCAAGGATGAGATTGCTCACCAGCTACTGTCACAGGCAAAACGGACTCAACATAGGGAGATTAAAATAATTCATTGCCTATTACCAACAGAGTAGAGCAGTGAGAACTAAAAGCAAACTAAAACCACAGAGAAATAAAAGAATGGAAACTGAAGATTGCAGTCAGTCCATAGCATTTTCTCATCTGCTGCTATGGTCACTCTTTTCCTCTATCCCCAACAGTTTTTCCCTTTCTCTCCAGTCTGCTCACTCAGAGTACAAGTGTCACTCAGGCTCGGCTCTGGCTAAGGGAGAGTCATTTTTGGAGCCACCTGAAGATGACTCTGATCTGGCATGGAGCAGCTGCTGGGCTCTGTTCACAGAGGCTACACCTAAAGCTCTCCTGCTACCAAAACCTTTCCACATGAACCCAATACATTTTTGGAAGATGAACCTCTGTGGAGACTTGAAGCAGTGAAAGGGAAATCAAGGGAGAGAAAACAATCAGCTCTTCATAAAATAATGCCTAAGAAAAAAGAAGTAGAATTTTTCCTCTTGAGAAAACAGGTATGACAGTATTCACAATGAAAAAGACTTCCATAAATAAGTAATTTACATTTTTTTCTCTGGGCTTTATAGAAGTTACTATTATATTTTGGTGTGATAGCTTTTACTAAAATGTTACCCACAGACAGAACTGTTTCATGTTGGTCAGTTGTTTTATTCACATCATTAATATTTAAACATTACGAGAGCATTCATAAAATGTTTCAAGTTTCATCTTTTGTTCTTGTCTACTTTGTAATTGTTCAGAACTGCACACAGGGACAGCCTTCTGCCGCTGCCTTATACAAAGCTTCTAGAAGGCAATCAAAATGGATGCTGAATTCATTGCTCAGTCTTTGTATGAACAGTCACTCTTTAAATGTAACACTAATATGCCTTTCAGTGTAGGGCCGATTTAAAAAGTACTTCATATCATGAATAGTCTTTTCTTCCTTGGGCCCCCACAGTAACAGAGTACTTAAGGCTTATGGCTACCTTAAAGCAACGAATGTTTCTACTGACTTCATGCACTGAAGTGCTTTACTTGATCAGGTTCATTTCAGGAGATGTCTCAGATGAGAAAAGCTTTACAGAATCAGACACAAAAATAGGAGACAGACTGATCTGAGTATGTTCTGTTAGGGCACAGTTAACATATCCAGTCTTCAGACTTTGTTTTTAGTAACCTAATGAGAATACGAGGAAAAAAAAGTGACGAAATAATGAAAATGGTACTAAGGAAAAATAGAATATTAGATGGAGAGAAAGAGTGGTGGAGATAAATAAAAATAATTTTGTATGTAAGATTAATTTTGTAATTTTGAGCCTGGTATATGGATTCTGTCTGAGCAAATACTAATATGAAATTAAAAATCCAAACCACAGCTACTATTTATAATTGATGTGAAAAAAAAATATTACATACTATGGAAATTAACTGTCCAGCAAACGGGTACCTGGCTCCTGCCTATATCAAATCTATATGAAATAGAGAGGCCTTGTCTGCATAGAGCTGCAGTCTCCCTCTACTTTCCTGAAAGCTGGGACTTTACCAGTTTATTTTTCTGATCTTCACCCAAACTGCTGATTCCTGATCCACTGTTATTCAGCTGTATGTCTGTCAAGTATGCTACAGGATGGTGAGATATGGTAGATTCCTGTGCTAGCTGCAGCTGGTTTCAGAAACAACTCTTCGAGCTCCGAGCCATTCTTCAACAACGCGAAACAGAGGAAGAAAATCTGGTTCAGCCTCCCCCAGTTAAGTGTTTTGAAGTGCAAAAGTCCTTTTCTAACATTTGCTAATGCATGCAGTTAATCCTCTAGAGTACAGCACTTCTATCTGGTCATCCTGTGTGGAGCCAGGAGTTGGACTCAGTGATTCTTGTGGGTCCATTCCAACTTGAGATATTCTGTTCTATTTTTTTAGAATGAAATGAAAACAACTTTTACTGGTAAAAGGTGCAAATATTAATGATGAGGGTGAAATAACTGTGGGTAAAAATTTCAGTCATTTATTATCAAACTGGAAGAATTAAGGAAGTTTAAAAAATGTGTTAGAAATTCAAGGCCAAAGTCAAATATTGGCCTTTAGAAAATAGTTGCTGTTTAAAAACAAGCAAACAAACTATAGAACTGTATGACTTTACAAAGCTTTACAGTTATTTTTGATCAAAATAAAATTGTTTGAGAGCTCATACAGTTTTGAAGTTATTTCATTGCTTTGCTTGTGGGAGGTTAGAGCAGATTATTATTTTTTTTCAATTTTAACTCTAAATCTTTGTAGTGAGATAGAAAAGCTTCAACTATAATATAACCCTAAGTCTGGCAATTTTGAACATACGTAGCCCTATATAACTGCAGATTGTCCTGTTAGCAAGAAATTGACTTTCCGTACTTAGAAATGGGTATTTCTCTGTGATGACCTGACCTGTTGGAGAGCAGCTCAGCAGAGAGGGACCTGGGGGTCCTGGTGGAAAATGGATTGGCCATGAGCCAGCAGTGTGCCCTTGTGGACAAGAAGGCCAATGGGATCCTGGGATGCATTAAGAAGAGCATTGCCAGCAGGTCAAGGGAGGTGATGCTCCCCCTCTACTCTGCCCTGGTCAGGCTTCACCTGGAGTGCTGTATTCAGTTCTAGGCTCCCCAGTATAAAAAAGACAGGGACCTGGACAGAGTTCAGCGGTGGGCCACAAAGATGATAAAGGATGTGGAGCATCTCCCTTATGAGGAGATGGTAATCTGGGTCTGTTCAGCCTTGAGAAAAGAAGGCTGAGAGGAGATCTGATCAATGTGTACAAATACCTGAAGTGCAGGAGACAAATGGACACAGGCAGCCCCTTTTCAGCGGTCTGTGGGGACAGGATAAGGGATAATGGCCTAAAACTGGAGCATAGGAAGTTCCACACCAGCACGTGGAATAACTTCTTCACAGTGCGGGTGACGGAGCAATGGAATAGGCTGCCCAGGGAGATTGTAGAGTCTCCTTCCCTGGAGATATTCAAGACCCGTCTGGATGCCTACCTGTGTGACATGCTGTAGGGAACCTGCTTTGGCAGGGGGATTGGACTTGATGATCTCTAGAGGTGCATTCCAACCCGTACAATTCTGTGATTCTGTGATGAACTAGAGAGATGAAATGACAACTTTGTCAGCGCAAATATGAAGAAGCCAAAGCAATCCAATTTCTCTCTTATCTAGACCCATATAAAATAATTCTTATCCTCTTTTTATTTCATAAAATTTGTCTGTAAATTTCATTGTTTACAGACAAGAACTTCAGATAAGTGTTTCTTATGTTATTGGTTATATCCACAGTTCCAGTAAATTATTCGTAAACAGTTTGTTGCCAGTATTAGGAATGAGATTTATGTTTGTTTACATGGGTTACAAATTTGAATGTTTGTATTTAACCACAAAGCACAGTATCAACAAATTCTCGATAGAGCATCTAATTAAAAGATAGCAATAATTATCATTAATCCTTTTTTACTTTAATGTATCGCTTCAGTGAATGCTCTAATTACCTAAATTCAATGAAATTTCTTAAAATATAATGGAAAAAAGAATGTGATGTTATTTCAAAATTGAAACAAAAACTTGTAAAATTGTTCTCTCACTACCTAGCTGCAGATCAAAGTGACAATGTCAATTGTTGAAATGCTCTTCCCTTGCAACAAGTGTCTTAAAAAGTATTTCTTCAGGCCAGTTCAGATGACAAGTTAAAGTATCTCCCTTGGTTGTACTTCTGTCCTTTCCAAAATTTTATTATGTTGATGAGTATCTCATATGATCAGATTTGGTGTAGGTCACCCTGGAAGACGGAGAGAGCAATGTGTAATCAGTGTTTTGCTCATGGTTGTCAGTTTACAATTATGCATGTTACTGTATAGGCAATCATTCAAAAAAGCAAGCCAATGAAAGATCACAACATACGGAACACATGAAAAACTATGTTATGATGTAGGGTTTTTTTCTCCTTATGAGCATTTATGTAAACAGTTCTAGGCCATGCGTACTATTGTATGTACTATTGCAGTATTACATACTTTGCAAATCATCAGTTAATATTATTAAGGTTCACTAAATATTTTTTGTCATATCTTTTGGGGATATGAATTGATGTGTTAGGAGAAGCAAGCTGAAAAACAAGAAATCCAGTATATTGTCAAATTTTCTGGTGAATGAGCTGCTAGTTAATAAATATATTCTGTCTATCACTATCTTCAAATGTTGCTGTAATTGATAAGAAATTACTCCACCTTCACTGAGACAATTACCTTAAAATTGGTAAGAATATCAGTCTTTTAACAAAAGCAAAACACAAGCAGCTTTTTTATCTCCTTAGACATGACAGAGTGCATTTTTGAACACATCCTCAGTTGTTATCTTACTTTGAAAAGTATTCCTACCACACTTTAACACATGAAACATGAAAAAATATCATAGTGTTAACATGGAAATATATGCCTTCAAGAACTCAATAGCTTTCATATACCAATGTATATGACTACTTATTACTGTGCTTGCCTTGTTTAAGAACAAAAAGTCTGTACGTATAAATACTTGTGACTGTTTTTTATGAACATCCAAGTTTTATTGAGAATCTCTTTACTAAGTGCATTACTTCTCAAGGCTGAAAGGTTTCATGCAACTTTTGGGATAGATGATTTAATGCATTAATTTATAAACTAAAAATCACATGTCAGGAGGATAGGGAGGGTTTGTGAAAAACAGACTCCAACACTTTGAAACAAATTAGCAAAAAAAAAAATTTAGCTTCACATTCAAAGGGGTTCAGGTTTGTCAAGCCCTAAGTAGTGACCTGCTGTGCAATGTGAGCTAGTGGATTAGATGCTCTACTGTTCCTGCACTTACCTTTGTCATTTTTGCTTCATAGTTACCTTTAGAGTACTATTAATAGCAGATTCCAATATTTGCTAGGAAATTATGTAAAATAATTCTGCTTTTTCAAGCATAATAACTATATACATATATTAAAAAATGAATTTGCTTTTTTCCCCCTTATATAATTTCTTATTAATTTCTGAATTCTAAGTTATGTTTTAGACTTACATCTCTTTAATAGCAAATACTGCAATAACTATGTTTGAATTATTATAATTAATAGAGATCATTGGACTAAAAATGCAGGATGCAAATCCAAAAATGCAGTGAAAGATGACTTTTCATTTTATCAGCAGTTTTAACTGTTACTTGCAAACTGGCTTTGCAAGTTTCATTGATGAGTGCTATTCTTGCTTCCTGAATTGGAGGTGTAACACTATACTAATAGCATTGTGCTGCTGTCTTGAAAGTTATGGTGCCTTCTGTCTAAAATGCACCATAAAAGGGAAATAAATTGTCTTGTATTTACAGTAATGTTTCCAAATTTAATTTTTGTATCTAATATTACAGTCATTGTACATGCTGCACAATGCAGTTGTGAATCAGAGGACAAAAGCCTCTCTTTCAGAGGAAGGAGATGTCCTACTGAGAGTACAGGAGGTTTAGCTGACAGGAATAAAAAGTAAGAAAAAAGTAACAAATACTATGTCTCTGTGATACGTGTGCTAAGAGTGAAGGAAACATGCTGTGGTACATCTCATTTGGTAGACACTTAGTGAAATGCCACTACTTAAGATTTTAAAGAAGAAAATGTGCATGTTTGGACGGTATACCCTTAGGCATTCTCAACATCGGCTCTGTTAAAACTAAGTGTATTATAATACACTGGATCACTGGCTGATCAACAAGACCAAGTGCTGGGTCCAGCGCTTTGGTCAAAGCAACCCCCTGCAACACAACAGGTTTGGGGCAGAGTGGCTGGAAGACTGTGCTGAGGAAAAGGACCTGAGAGTATTCGAACAGATGGCTGAACATGAGCCAGCAGTGTGCTCAGGTGGCCAAGAAGACCAATGGTATCTTGGTTTGTATCAGAAATAGTGTAGCCAGCAGGAGCAGGGAAGAGATTGCCCCTCTGTACTCAGCATTGGTCAGGCCGCACCTTGAGTTTTGCTTTCAGTTTTGGACCCTTCATTACAAGAAAGACATTGAGGTTCTGGAGCATGTCCAAAGAAGGGCAACAAAACTAGTGAAGGGTCTTGAGCACAAGTCTTATGAGGAGTGGCTGAGGGAACTGAGATTGTTTAGTGTGGAGATGAAGAGGCTCAGGGAAGGCCTTATCACTCTACAATTCCCTGAAATGAGGCTGGAGGGGTAGGAGTATCAGTCTCTTTTCTCAGGCAACTGGCAAAAGGACGAGAGCGAATGGCATCAAGTTGTGCCAGAGGAGGTTTAGGTTAGATATTAGGAAAAATTTCTTCGTAGAAAAGAGTGGTAATCCATTGGAAAAGGCTGCCCAGGGATGTGATGGAGTCACCATCCCTGGAGATTTTCAAGGAAAGGGTAGATGCGGCACTGAGGGACGTGGTTTAGTGAGCAATGTGGTAAAGGGTTGACAGTTGGACTAGATGATCTTAGAGGTCTTTTTCAACCATGATAATTCAATGATCTCAAATGAAAATAGCTTGCCAGAGATTCTCAAAGCATGCAATTTTACTTTCTGCGAAATATACTTGTCATTACATGAGAGGAATTTTATAGAAGATGATTAATAAGTTGTCTTGAAATTAGATGGATTTCATCCGAAGTAAATAGTCTTCAATAGATCACAAGCAGATCTATACCAAAGAAGTGCTAGTTTGTTCCAAATTATTTTCACACAACATCTTCTACTCATTGTAAAAATGTTTGCTTGATGCAAACATCTGCTGGTTTCATTACCTGAAATCTAATTAACAAGTATGGTATCCTGTATATCCTGAATGTATGGGATAAAGTACTCTTGAAATGTTGAGTGGCTACGCATCTGAAGTCGGTATCTTGTCCAGTTTTAGATCCCATCAGGTTGAGCCTGAGGAGATATAGTTATTAACCTCCAAGAGAAAACGCATTTTGTGGAATATCCCCCTGACTTGGAGTGATACTTTATTTCAGAAGAGAATTCCCCATTCTCCTTCTTCTGTTCATAGAAAAGTCTAAAATCAGTTGGTCTAAGCTTGTGCAGGAGAAGAAATACTCAGAACTTAATGGAACTCTAAAGCGGCTCTGTATAGTTCATATGTTAATTCCAAATATACAAGAAAATGTGAATATATTAAATGATTATTTCTTCATTTCCAATTACTTTAATAAATATATATATTAGAGGGAAAAATTGTTGCTGCTGTTACCCAAATATCATTAGTTTAGATGAAGCTTTGCCTCCAAAAAACAGGAAAGAGGCTCTCTTTTATGTCAGAAGAGTGTATGTTTTTGGAAGAAGATATATTCAATGAAAATATCCATCTTAAATGGTGGAGTTGGTTAAGTGAATAGCTGTATAATTGTTGCAGAACAGTGTATCTTTCACGCTATACTACAAATGCTATGAGAGTCCCTGAAGACAGCTGAGGAGTAATCAAGTATTTCAATTTTTTTCCTCTTTACTATTTCTATAAACATATATATGGTTAAAGTAATAAAACACTGCGGGATTGAAAATCTGTAGAGATGGTCTCTTATTCAGGATGTGATATGAGTATCTTAGAAAAGTCAAAAAAACAAAAAAGCAGTGAGCTTTTTTACAGGAAATGTTCCTTTTGACTATGAAAGAGTCACCATATAAATTTTATAGATCTATAACATATTTTGCTATTTCTGTTATATTGTTCTGCTGTTGTCTATAACATGGAAGGCATTTGCTCTAGCATCATAAAACTATTAGGTTAAGTATTAATTTCTTTGCTGTGACGTATGATATAAAATAGGATTTTGGAAACATCTTCAAATACACAGAAACTCAGAGCAACTATCCTGTGTTCTTTTAGATTATAGTATAACAGCCAATGTTGTCCATGAGTGTTATTCATCATTACAGTCCCACACATTAATAATTCTGGTTTGGCTGAGGCTACAGTACTTCACGTTCTGATTTCTGAGCGAATGCAATTGTCAATACAGAATGTATCCTAATATATTACTTGGGTTGGATTCCAGCTTTTATTTTTCTACAAAGTTCCCATTGCCAGGTTATTCAGTTATCAGAACTGCTATTTGCAGAAAAATTAAGGGAAAGGTAGCTTAACAATGCTTCTTACAGTTAAGAAAGTGCTGGAATTTAGAGATTTCAAGTTTTTGGTGTATACTGCAGCAACTTTCTGTAGGCATAGATAGAATGTAATTCATGCCTGTGGTTTGAAAAGTGGAAAGTGTAACCAGTTAGGTGATTTGAGTTGTTTGCTATAGGAGCATTGTGCATGTGGCAAATCCAACCTCATCCACAAGTGCTTTTTAAATGGAAGTTCCCCAGGAATGTTTTGTGCTAAATTGGGATAGAAGCATGATAAAGTGAAAAAGTACAACTGATGCTGACAGAGAATGTTCTGAAACACAGAACCATAGAAACACTAGGTTGGAAAGGACCTACAAGATCATCTAGTCCAACCGTCCTCCTATCCCCAATATTATCCACTAAACTACTAAACCACACCCCTTAGCACCTCATCTAGATGCTTCTCGAACACCAACAGAGACGGTGACTCTACCACCTCTCTGGGCAGGCCGTTCCAGTGCCTGACCACTCTCTGGGAGAAGTAGTTTCTCCTTTTATCTAATCTAAATCTCCGCTGGTGCAACTTATGGCCATTTCCTAGAGTCTTATCATTAGTTATCTGGGAGAAGAGGCCGACACCCTCCTCATCACAATCTCCTGTCAGGAAGTTGTAGAGTGCGATGAGGTCTCCCCTGAGCCTCCTCTTCTCCAGACTAAACAATCCCAGCTCCCTCAGCCGCTCCTCATAAGACTTGTGCTCTAGACCCCTCACCAGTTTTGTTGCCCTTCTCTGGACACTTTCATATAGTGAGGGGCCCAAAACTGAGCACAGTACTCAAGGTGCAGCCTCATCAGAGCTGAGTACAGGGGGATGATCACCTCCCTGCTCCTGCTGGCCACACTATTTCTGATGCAGGCCAGGATGTCGTTGGCCTTCTTGGCCACCTGGGCACGCTGCTGGCTCATGTTCAGCTGAGCATCAACCAACACCCCCAGGTTCTGTTCCTCTATGCAGTCTTCCAGCCACTCTGCCCCAAGCCTGTGGCATTGCACGAAGTTACTGTAACCAAAGTGCAGGACCCAGCACTTGGCCTTGTTAAACTTCTTCCCATTGGGCTCAGCCCAGTAATCCAGCCTATCTAGATCCCTCTGCAGGGCCTTCCTGCACTCAGGCAGATAGACACTTCCTCCCAACTTGGTGTCATCTGCAACCTTACTGAGGGTACACTCAATCCCCTCATCTAGGTCATCAATAAAGGTATTGAACAAGATGGGCCCCAGTACCAGCCCCTGGGGAGCACCACTTGTGATGGGATGCCAGCTGGATTTAACTCCACTGAGGGTACTCTGGGCCCAGCCCTCTTGCCATTTCTTTACCCAGCAAAGAGTGTACCTGTCCAGGCCACGAGCTGCCATTTTCCCCACCAGAATACTGTGGAAAACCATGTCAAAGGCTTTGCTAAAGTCTAGGTAGACTATATCTACAGCCTTTCCCTCATCCACTAGTCTGGTCACCCGCTCATAGAAGGAGATGAGGTTGGTTAAGCACAACCTGCCTTTCATGAGCCCATGCTGGCTGGGCCTGATCCCCTGGTTGCCATGCACGTGCCATGTGATCTCACTCAAGATCATCTGCTCCACAACTTTCCCTGGTACCGAGGTCAGGCTGACAGGCCTGTAGTTCCCTGGATCCTCCTTATGATCCTTCTTGTAGATGGGAGTCACATTGGCAAGCCTCCAATCTTCTGGGACCTCTCCAGATAACCAGGAACACTAATAGATGGTGGAAAGTGGCTTGGCAATTACATCCGCCNGAAAGTGGCTTGGCAATTGCCTCCGCCAGCTCCCTCAGCACCCTCGGGTGGATCCCATGTGGTCCCATGGACTTGTGACAGTCCAGATGGAGGAGCAGTAGCTTGTGCATTAAACCCTGAAGTGCTAGCAACTACACAGGATACCTTTATGGTCACTGTATGTTCAAATTTAAGAGAAGAGTGTAGCTCCTGTCAGGGATGATTTTATATGTTTTCAACCCCAAGTAAATAGACAGAAATGTGGACATACTAGTCTGTGTACAGAACAGAAAATTTATCTTGAGAATGAAGAATATATGTATTAAAAAAAAAAAAAAAA
>WBMW01002318.1:0-82063 GCA_013396635.1 Penelope pileata
CTATGATTCTATGATTTTTCCCTAGTGTTTCAGAAGGCTGGGAAAGAACTCTTAACTCAGATATGTCTCAGTCCTCGCCATTCTCTAAGCACTCAGACAATTATATCATTGTCTGAGTCGTCTGCTATATCCAGTTCTTTCTACAAAGGTTTACCTTTAGTTACAGGAACTCTCTCGTGTAGCCTCACCTTGCCTTTACCATGGCAGAAAGGAGCTACTGAAGTTTTATTCACGTAACTCTTTGTTTGACAACATACCTTTTACCAGTTCTTTCATTTTTATTTAATGAACCTGCTTACGTGATGTCACACTCACTAATCTTTCTAAGCAGATTAAAAAGAGGATAGCTGGTGACTTGCCTAAAATCACACAGGAAGGTGGTGTCTAAGTTGTGAGCTCTTGTCACAATGTACTGGGCCACAGTCTCGTGTTTTAGATGTGGGTAACAATGGTGAATGTAAGACTATCACAGAACTCACATTCTTTACTTTTAGCTTAAAGTAGTACTCACCTATGTTACCTGTAGCCATGTCATAATTTAGTAGTGTTGAAATATGCAGTACAGCCAACATCCCTTTCTTGGCTGTTTTCTGACCACACAGGCATTGCACAGGAACAAGTCAAGCAGAACATACTCAGACTGTCAGCCAGGCCTTAAGCAGACAGGTAAATAAAAACCCACAGAGGGAGCATGGAGACACCTGAGTGACAAGGTGTCCTCCAGATAACAGTAGGGCATGCTAGGAACAGACTGCATCTGCTGTTTGGCACTACTCCTAGTCAGTCCATCTAGAACTCCAAAAATGGAAGAAATTTACAGAGGAATCACTCTGGGGGGAAAGCAACAATGGTTCCCTGGGAATTGGGCTCTTGATGTTCAGAACTTCAAATGCTTTTGTCCCCAGCTCATGTCTCACCTGTGAGAGGTCCTGCCTAGCTGTTTATAAATACTGAAATTCACTTCTAGCTTTATTTCAGGTATCTCTTTAGCTTTCAGAATTCAAACCCTCTCCCACTTATGAATGCATATTCGTAATTATGAAGACATCCTATCAAACAGCTCTAATCACTACAGAAATTGTAGGAAAGAGCCATTATATGATCCTCTGCAGTCCATGATACAGGAGGAACAAAAGGGGAAGCACCGCATTCCCAAAGAGCATCAAACTGTTGCTTTTTGCTTGCAGGGGCTGAGATGCCAGTTTTGTCAAAATAAACCTATGCATCTCATGCTGAAGCTTCAGCTTTGTATATAGCATAGGTCCCACTAATAACTTCCATGAAAACCTAAATCCTCTTGCCATTCCCAAGTCAGATTTTTTGGCCTTTTCTTCATTAAAGCAAAGATATTTTGTGCATAAATGATATCTTACAAATGCTTACACATGAAAAACCCTACAATTCTGCTGCTTCCTGTTACTTCAACAGAACAGTAAAGTCAAATATGTTGCTGTCTAGCACATGCTGGTCATTTATTAAGTTCTGGTGGATATTATTTTCCATTCAGGATGATGCTGTGTCATTGAAAGTAAAATGTACTCTTCTACTTTTTGCACCTGCAAATATTGTCATTAAGATCAAAAATTGAAATCCATCATCAAGAGGTAACTCATCATAATCTTCAGGGGAACGTGGACTTCACTCCAGATGGTATTGACAATAAGGCTTCAGTCATGCACAGAACCTGGGGCATGTGAATAACTAGCTACTGGGACAAACAGCCTAGCAAGAAAATTCCTGTCAGCACCTGGGCACTAACTCAGCCAGATATATACTGAAGTAACATGTATTAGACAAGGTCTCTTTTGCATCACAAAGTCATATATAGAACTAGAGACATTGAGCTGGTTCCCTTAGCAGCTCAGCTCCACACGATTTACAAAGGAAGACAGAAAAATTCTTTCTGCTTCCATGCTTGAAGTGAGAAGACAGTTTAGTTGTCTTTCCTCTGCCTTTTGGCATAGGGGGAAATGTCAGAAGTGAGAGTTTGGTGTGGGAGCTACAAATGTGGACAGGCAGAGACCAGAATGGCTCCATTGATTTTGAGAGGATGAAATGACAAAGAGGCATTCAGCACAGAGATGTTCTACTGCTGTTTCCTCCAACCCATCATGGCCCATAGGAAAAGGTAAAAAAACACCACCTGGCTTTCTGCACCTTTCTCTTTCCAGCATAAGAAATAAATTTCCTGTCCTGCCTTCACTCACTTTGTAGGACTCTAAGGGAAACCACAGGGCCATGCCAGTCATGTTTGGCTGCCATATCAGGACTGGACGAAAGTAACAGCTTTGTTACTCATGCCCACTGCCCATGCACACAGAGAAATGCCGAGGCATGTGGATTGCAGTGGACTACTTTTAGACACGGAAACTTTTCAAAGATAATTTTGTTCCATTATATTGTTCCTTGAGCCTTTTCTCCTCAATAATGCAGCATGACATTGCCATCAACCGTTAGTACTCTGTCAAGAAATGCCCTCTGGGAACACAGTGCCTCGTCCCCATTCTTTCTTGCTTTAACTCCTGTGCATCCCAGAGAGTCATTATGGTGATTCTTCCCCACAGTTGCTCTAGTGACTAGATCTGTAAGAAACAGATAAGGAAGCTTCAAACACGATGTTCCTTCTCCTGGGAAAATTCTGGCATTTGCTGTATACCTCATTTTGCAACCTTACTCTAGCACAGAAATTGAAATGCATACAAATGCACACTGTTGTGTTTTTTTTTTTTTTTTCTTTTTTTTCCTGGTGCCCAATCTGAAATAATAAATTCAGAAACTCATAACGTGTAACTGCCTTTCTCTCAATGCGCAGAAGGATCAGGTCCTTCAGAGAATAAAGATGACTGCTCCCTCAGTTGATGGAGTAATTGGCATCAGGAACAGCTATTCCTATAGGCAACCTGCCAGTAATTTGCTGGTACATTTCACAGCCATTTGCTTATACCAGAAGAAATTTCAGCCTCAGGCATCCTGGGTTCTGCAGAGGACTGCGACCAAATCTCTTTTTTGGAATCTCGTCCCCCTCTTTCTTCCCCTTCCAGCTCCATGAATTCTCCCTATCTGCCTTCAATTCTTTACCACTTTTTTTTCCTCTGAAGGCAGTTTTTTGTGTTTTCTTTCTCCTGTTTCTCTGTACTACTGCAGCAACATTAGCAGCAACATGTCTCTGCCCTCTATTTTAGTAGCTAGGGCAGACAAGAAAAAAGCCCTCCCAGTTTGCACCCCTGGCAAAGTAATCACCTGAGCTGATGGTGGTGGCAGGCAGCATCCTTCCTCATGGCAGAAGGGCACTGGGGTGGGACACACACGGTGGGTGCATGGGTGCTCCCACCTCAGAGCCGCTGCCTCCACACACAGAGAGCAGTCAGTTTATTGCTCAAATGGCCCCATTCAAGAGAGAAAGATCGAATATATTTTTTTTTCCTAACATCATTTTTCCAAATAACCGAACAGCTCAGAGTTCCGTGACTTTATTCAGGAACTGACGCACAAAAGTTTCAACTGTAAGCTACCGACACTGCCAAAGCTGTTAGCAGCTGAAAAGAAGCTCTTACAGAAGAAAGTTTTGGCAGCTACTGGCTCTGTCACAAATCTAGGTATAGGAAATGCATTAAATTGTTGAGAATAATATCTCAGCAGCATGGCTGCCGGACAGTTTGGTCTGGTAGTAACTGTGAAGCCATAACCAAGCAGGCAGTATATACAACAGCTCAGATGAACTCCATTAAAACCTTTATGCTCTACCATATCATCACTCACTCTATTTTTGCTAGATATGTCAGAGAAAACTCCTATCTAAGGTATTTGAGATTCAAGACTAGATGCCTCAGAGATGGCTTTTGAGGTCCAAAGGTGTGTGATAAATTTATCAGATGGCTCTGCTATTTTTAAAAAAGATGGATATGACTTTTCTGCATATGTGCAGGAAAGATTCATTGTGCACATCATACATAAGCTTCCCCTCCTGCTAATACGCTATAGGGCACTGGCATGAAATACTTCAGTTGTTTAACAGGAAATAAAAATATCGCTACAACATTTACAGACTGAAAAGTTATTTCATATATCCAAGTGAAATGATCATTTTGTCATCATCTATTATCAAAGTTAACAGTCGGGCTTGTGCCACTCAAAAGAGATGCCTAAATCAAGCAGAACAAGTAGTAAATAAAACTATTCATTATTTAGCCAGAAAATCATTCAAGTAGTATTTACTTTATCAGTAACTTTTTCTATTGTGCCTACTATGCTGGAGAACATCTCACAGAATCAGAAGTGGTGGATCTGCATAAATAGGGGCAGCTTTTATCCTGCTATATTTTAAGTATCAGGGTATAATATTGTATGCTACAAAAATCTGCTGTTCACTTACATCACAGCTGAAAAGTGTAAACAAGCTTCAAAGCAAAACTATTTTGCAGGAATTTATCTATTTCTCCTTTTAATTGAAATTTTTTAAGCACTGCAGCACAACACAATATATTTTGTAGCTCCTATTAAGCATCAACAAAATTGCTTTGCTGTAGTAATACAAGAGCAAATAGGATTCAAGAGAAGTAATCTAATTTTTATCTAATTCTAATAATGTGATTTTATCAAGCCTTAGCTATAGCTGTGGAAATCATAGTCACAGAGGTAAAATATTCTGCTTCACAAGCCAGCAAAAGATCAGGTATTTCACACTCTTTGTTGATACTTCTGAGATGAATGAGAATATAGTGGGGGAAAAAAAAGGTACCCTGGCCTGTCAAACCAGTACTTTGAGCACCTGCACTCACATACACATACATAGCCATCAGGATTTTTCAATGTGCAAAACGATTACTTTGTTACTGTAGGAATAAGGTAATGAAAAGAGAGTGGTTCCTCTTGTCCTGAGGGATGCAGCTCTCTCCTGGGAAAATAATCCTGATTGTGTTTGCCTGTCTTTAAAGGTAACACTTCTTTTCCTACTGGACCTCACAGACCACTGCAAGTGAAATGGTGATGAACACTGACTGGCCTGGTACTTTTTCATCAGAAAAGACATTTCTGGACATAAAATCAGGACAAAAATACCAATGAAGTTTTTTACTGGAGTGAGAATCTGCCTATTCAGGTCATGAGCTACAGTCAAAGAACATGCAGATTTGACTTCTAGCCTGTGTAGTACACCATAGCCTGTTATTTATTTACAAAATGAATTTATATGTACTTAATCAATTAATAATGTAGTCGTTTTTGAACCTTCATAATGGATCATAAAATCATCCTAAAACAGTATCCTACCCTTATAATAGAACAGTATTACGAAACTTAACATCAGCAAGTTAATACTGATGTTTACGTTATATTATATATAATAACTTACTGGCCACGAGCTGTATTTACATCCTGAAAGCAGCAGCAATCCTGCATTTTGCTACTGTACAATTAGTTTTTATTTTTCTTTTACAACTCTAGAAAATGCTCTGCTATTCTGAAATATGCCAGACAGTACTCACTGAAACTCACTGCCTCCAGAGAAAGTATGTCAATAAGAAATACATTACAATTGTCACAGCTAAGCAATTTCTTAGACTAAAGGGATTCTGAGCGATTTCATGGTGCAATAAAAGATAGTTAATGTAACATAGAAAAATTAAATTGTCAATTGAGATGTCACATAGCAGATGAAAAGATTTCACTGTCCACTCAGAAAAAACAAAAAAACAAAAAAAAACACGCAAGGGCAACAGTGAGACAAAGATTTGTGCATCTCAGCAAATAAAGGAATGGGTTTATCACGAAAAATTCTTCGGGACCACATATATAGGGTTGGTTTTATTTTATTTTATTTTTTTTTTTGGAAGCAGCGCCCTAGAAACAGCAGTGCTTAGATTTAAATTGGATTTTGAGAGAGCTTTTTTTCCCGTGGCAGGCAGTCAGAAATCCTGCTGATGGGCCAATTTACAAGAAACAGATGATGTAATTTTGATAAAGCTCTCTTCTGGTTTCACATACCAAGGCGTTTCAGACAAACAGACAGGAGATGCATTCAGACTTGCTGCTTTCTGTGACACATGAAAAGATCAAGATTCCAAAAACTGAAGGGAAACAGAAAGAAAAGGAATTAAAGTACAGTGCTTATGAAGTTACTGTTTTAATTCTAATTCATGTGTTTGTGTTGTGTTCAGGAAACTACATGCATACTGCAGATAGTGAAGCCTCTCGATTCCTTTAGGTACTAGGTATACTAGAATTGATAATCACAACAGCAGACAGAATGATGCAAGTGAAAGGAAATTATTTATTTATATATTTGTTTAAAATATTATTACAATGATATTCTTTCAAAAGGAAGACCATATTATATTCGTTCAAAACAAGCCTGTTAAGCATATATATTTAAACTCTAATTTTTCATACACACTGAAGGAAAATTATATTTTACAAATAGCTATTTTTAATAGATCTTATGAAAAACATGTTCAAAAATAACTGCAGAAATCTGCCTCTTTAAATGTACAAAACATCCTTGCTGTGCTGAAGGTATCTTTCTTAAAAGCCAAAAATATTTAAGCCAACAGCTGAGTCCACACCAAACCCTACTGAGAGCAGTAGTGACATAAAAACGTAAAAGCACTGTACAAAGTACAGATTTTGTTTATCTTAATCCTGTACACATTTGTATTTGCTTTAAAAATGTTTTATAAAAACTTCTATCAATAAATTTAACATCCTTTCCTATCTGCAGAAAAAAAATGAACCACTGAAATTGTCTCTGTTTACTAAAGTGTCTCCTCTTCCAACTGTGAATCTTCTGTAAGTCAAAGGGAATTTTACCACTAACTTTAAGGGATGCAGGACTGAAAATGTTCTTCAGTCTATTACTGTGTAATCCATTTTACTCTCACTTGGTTTTCCCTCCCAGTTTCATAACAAAAAGTATTACAAAATCTTTAATACATTAACTGAAGAAATCATAACTCAAGCACTTCAGTTGATGAGGCTTTTGTATAGACCGGTTCACTGTAAAACCAAGTGTTTAATTAAGCCCCAAACCATTGCAACTAATGCTGCATGACTTTTTAGTCAGCTATAACCAGTCTACCACAGCGGGTATGTTTGTGTGTATCTGTCTGTCTGTGTCTCTTCATTACCTCCTTCATAGTCCCTTCTAACACTTCTTCTGGAATGAGCTTTTTAGGAAGGTGCGGTATCCTGGATCATCCACATATTCGTTCCTAAAACGGGAACTCAGTACTCTCTGTCTCTTCTTCTCTCCCAGGACAACATCCGCTCCATAAAATGTGTCTTCAAATCTCATGTCAGAGGCTGTAGACTAAAACCAGACATTAAATACACGTAGAGTTGGTACACGCTATCATGTTCTGATGTATTTTAGTGAAGTTACATGGAAGTACAGACACATTCTACTAGATCACTATGACATTAGCTGCACGATTATGCAGTTATAACAGATGTTATGCATGATTATGCAGTTTTTAGGAAAACATCTAAATATTAAGTATATAGCTTAAACACACATTTTAAATATATATTTTTACTTGCCCATGCTTTGCATGCACATCATTTAATTTTCAAGGTCTTCAGTGTTCCTTAGAATCATGTGGCTAACACCAGTTGTTAGGTTCGTTTTATCCAGAACTCAAAAAGTCACACTCATTCAGGGTGAAAAACAGCAACACAGAAGTAACTGTGCAATTCTAGCAGTATCAAGTATTATCTACCATTGTGTTTTATTCAGAAATATTTTAAGAACAAGGTACCTCAGGAAAGACCTCTGCAAAGAAACCTGCACACTGCCTAATCTGCTAAGAACTGGAAATGCAAGCCCAGCTGTTTCTCAGTAAACACAATGAATCTGTAACAAAGAAGCAGGGCAGCAAACAGCAAGGCATTTGGGAAAAAAACAGTGGCAGAAAGTTTTGGACCAAATTCTACTACTAGAGTCATGGTAACATTTCCGTAATTAGAAGAAATATCATTTAGAAGAAACCAGTGTCATATATTGCAAGTAGGGGAAACAATGTCTTTAACTTTTACTATATTCAGCAGTATGAGGTGAAGGAGGTCTTAAGCATACCTTCAGGACTAAACTACTTATTTATAGAATCTGAGGGAACAGCAGGGAATCATGCAAAGGTTTGCATTTAAACAAACTGCTGTTTGTTTGACTTAGTTGACCATATTCAGTGTTTTTAACCTATTTGTCTTGCGTATGAATTGAATGGTGCCAAATGCAAAAATATTGAACTATAAAAAGCAAAAATAGTGAACCATAAAAATGCCATTCTAAAAAGAGAAGCAGCCATGTCCATAATGATATTCTTACCGAAATGCAACAGTTTTCATTCTACAGGACTGCTTTTTATGAATACTCTCTGAATATAATGAAAAAACACTGAAAAAACATTTCATATAGCCAGATGGTTCATTTAACATTTTCCAAGACATCTATCTTAACCATAGATAATTAGGACACTGAAAGATGTGTGCACTTACGACAAATAAATGGACAAAAAGTGTCTTAGGAATATTTCATCACTGTACCTCCCACTGGAAAAGCAGTCCCAATCTTATTCTATTCCTTCAGTAAAACAAGGACATCCTGCCAGTGGACACTCACTGACAGCCTCCAATTTCTTTGTCTTTCTTCTATCCCTCGCTTTACTGCCCCTTTCACACATTATGATAATCCTTGCATTTAACACACCCCTAAAATGTGCAGCATCCACGCAGAGAATCGCTGTGGAGATCTGACTGGAAAGAGACACTGATGGCAACTGCATGTGGCCAAGAAGCATAAAAAATGGAAGTCAGACTTACCCATCTACCCCTACATGGAATGCTGTCAGTCCACCAAACTCATCAAAGCTGATGTATGCCTAAAGAACCTACTCTACAGTTCTCGAGAACCAAACTAATGTCACATAACACGTGTGTGCAGCTATTGTGTATGAGCCCACCTCCCTGCAGCCATGAGAAGTATACTGTGCACTGCTCTCCCTCTCGAAGCTGCATTCTTCTAACAAGAGGGGTATTTTTTTAAAACAACAGTGAATCATTATTTGTTCTCAATTATGATAAGATTTTAGCATCTTTATGCTTTGCTTTGCTGTTACATTTAGAAAGGTAACTCAACTTGCAAGGCATAGTTTTGAACAAAGGACTATAATTAGACACAGACTTGTAAAGAGCTCAGTGCTTTTCTGAGTGGACTTAGTACTGAATTGCACAAACATCTAGCATTAATGACAGTTAATGACAGGTAATTGCATGGTCTGTTTCCTTCAACAGCTGTCTGGCAGAACTTTCCCTTTTCAAGCTTCTGCTCCTCAAGATCCTCAGCTCTTTTCTGAATGGCATATACATAACCTCTAGCTAGAGGATGTCATTTGGAACTGCAAGAAACTGGAAAAATATAGTGAGGCATTGGTTTTAAACTGAAAACTAGTGAAATGTTGATAAGTCCTGCAGGGCCTTTAATGAGTTTTCATCAAACAGGTGTTCTATTTCTTAAGTTAATTGCATTTTTATTAAATTCAATGCTTTTAAAATCACGAAGCTCTGAGAATTTGGAACTTTTTTAAAAAAGCATACACATTTTATAAGCATTCTGAAATAATACAATATACATCAATTTTCAAATTTGAAATATTAGTCATGATCTGACAGATATTCTACCAAGATGACCCCTTTAGGATACAAGAGTTAAGTTTGACAATAGCATTTGCCTGTACTGGAAAAACAACTAACTAACTTCTCACTGGCAAATGTGCACTTGTGCCAATTGTTGTGCCTATTCAGAAAGTCAAACTTCAAAAAATATTTGTCCAATTTAAAATGAAAGGGAAGAATAAAGCCAGGGATGGTGTTATTGGCATTTTGAGCATATAAATACCATAAAGTTATCAGAAAATACTCACAAAACGTGCTTTTACTCTCTTAGGAAGCTCTTCATCTAGCGTATATATCTCTTCTCTCTTCATTACTATTTGAGAACCATCCTCAAATTCAACCTAATTGAAAACAAGAAGGGTATTTAAAAAAAATAATGAATTAACTCTTGCAGGAAGTTTCTAGGAATATCTCCAAACCAAAATGCATCTGCAGAGAAGATCTGTACACAGATAGTTTGCTATTTTAGGATAGTGAAATTAAGATTAAACGGAAATAAAAGGATATTTCTTAGAAATTGCAGCATCTTCATAAGTCAGAAATAATATCTAAGCAAAGAGACTTCAAAATCAACACTGACACATACACAATAAAATTTATTAGGAATGCAGAGCAGTAACAACACAGACAAAATAATTCTGTGGGACTGATGTATTAGGATGTCTTCACGTCATTTTTATTTGCCCCTTTTTTTTTCTTTGCTTCTAATAAATAAATAAATAAATTTCATTTTAACATCCTATGCTTCAAGGTTGAGGAAGACTATGTCAAAAGAAAGTAAGTATGAGTGACAACTAAGGAAATAGAAGTTAACAGAATTTTATTGAATCTGATGGAATTTCTTTAAAATGCTCTGTTCAGAAGATGAAAAGCTTTATCATGCTTAGGTTTAGATTTAATCCAACATGAACCCTGTTAGCAGAAAATGAGAAAGGAAATGTAACTAGGTGTGAGGAATGTTAAAATGCCGAGGCTTTGAAGCATTTATGCCTTTTCAGTAGCTGCTGATTTTTTTCATACTTCATCTAACGATTGTGACTTTCAGCTATTATCTAGGACTGCAGTTTGAGTTCCTACAGAAACTGTACTTAAAAGTTTGCCAAGAACTTAAAAGAAGTCCCATTCTACTTAATGAGACCACTTAAATGATAACATACTTATGAAGGAAGAATAAGCCCAAATGTACATAGAGAAAAACATTAACTTATTAAAGCATTATCATAGATAAATCTGAAAAATCATGTATTTGAACTTGTAAATGAACTGAGTTTTGTAGGTTCAAATTAAAAACTAGCCATTACTGAGTGTCAGATTAATTTTAAACAGCTGGAAGTTCAATATAGTATATCCATTGTCAAAAGTAAGGGTACAGACCTATGAACTATTCTTTAAAAGCAAGATCTCTTACAGCAATTTAATGGGGATGCACAAATCTGGAATGCATTTAAAATCCACAGAGCAATCCACAGAGCACAGATGTGTAAAGAAATCATGGAGTCATCTTTGCTCCTCAGTTCTTGTTACTAAACCCATACACCAAGTCAGTCAGTGGTACACGAGAGGAACTTAAGTGCTCCTTTGGCTTAAGGTTGTTTAATCAAATGATGAACATTTTGGGATTTTTCCCCATGATTTCAGAGCAGACTTCCTGCTATTCCTGCTCTTTACTGCATAATACCTTTGGTAGTATGTTCTTGTTTAATAGCAGTGGTAATACACATTTTGCATCAAAGTTAAAGAACTGGGCAGGAAATAAACTCCGCTGGTTCCATGTGATGAGAAAATCCCCTCCTGAATGGGCAAGATTTTTGTTTCTACTTGTAGCGTAAAGAGGGAGGAAACTGCTTCATACCACAGAATCTGGCATGTTTGCAGTGTGAAATAAGTTGAATCTTTGCAATGAAAAGCAACTGGAAGTTTTTCAGCTACAATTCAGCATACTGCACTGCAAACGTATTTGCCATACTGTTAAAGGCAAACATTAGACTTTCAGTAGTTTTGTAACTCATGCAAAATGTAAAATCATCATCTCTAATAGCTCCAATTTAATCCAGACTGCAAATTCTACATCAAATCATCAATTCTATTCAGCAATCTACTTTATTTGCACTTCTTCAGCTGTACTGTATCTGTGTACCCCATTACTCTTTCCATGGGATTTTCTTTTATCAGGACACCAAAGATCAAAGGATTGGCTGAAATTCTTAGAGAAGATTAATAGGGTGAATAAATAATTTAATCATCTCAAATGAAAATCTGAAGTAAATACTGAAAACAATCTTGCCAATATTAAAAGTGACATCACGCAGGTAGACCTCACTAACAATTTCAATTGAAATGAACACCTACTTTATTTGGCAGGTATAACTATACTTGGGGTTTGTGTAGGATAACCAGGTGGCAAATCCTGAACTAGAGGACACAAATTCTGGTACATTTTGTCATAGCTCTTGCATGCACAATTATCGTCACATTTTGTACAAATGTCTCATGAACAAGAGGACAATACACAGATTTATCCAAATAGAACAGATTTGCTGTATCAGATGATACTTGTTTCAGAGACTCTTTCTGCGGTACCATCTAAGAGAACACAAAAGACTTGGTAAGAGAATCTCAAAGGTCCAACAGAGATCTCATAACCTAGAGAACAGTGTACATGCATGGATGTGTCCTGGAGGCTGTGTAGAAAGCTATACTGAAATAGGAGGCATTGCTATTGTTTCTAGAGGTTAGCCTTGCACCTTTCATGTCACAGACTTTTTGTAATCTGTGCTCACGTTTGACAGTTCTGTCCTACAGATTGAAATATTCACTAGGTCTCCAAAAACCTAGGTAGTGCAATCTGGACTCTCTGTAATCTTTGCTATTTCCCCAGTTTGTCAAAAATTTGTTTTGTTAAAAGCAATTTACAGTCGTCTCTCACAATTGCTGTGCAGAGGAACTGTAAACCTTACTGAAAATCCTTATGCTAGTCCATTTTTCATAAATTAAACTGTTTGCATCCTGTTGTCTAAAGTCTTAAATAAGACAAAAATCTAATTTTTACTATTCCAGTTTTAAACAACCACATTCATCTAATCTCATAGTATTCCTCAGAAGACCAACTGTTTAGAAGATTAAATGATTAGAACATTAATGTTGCTATAGAACAATAATCTTTATATTTCATGAAGAACTTTTCACCTTCACAAAATAATGCATCTTCTGAACATAAGAGAAGAGGTAAAATTTAGAGACTAACTCAAGGGATCAGGCATTTGAGGACCTGAGTTTGACTGCAAGTCATTGGCAAACTGAGAAGGTCAATGCAGCATATCATTTAGCTTCTCTGTGCCTTAATTTATCTACAGATATAATAGCAAATTTGCCATTTTTGCACAGTAATGTGAGGCCCTCAGATGAAAAGAGTTACATAAGTGAAAATGATTATATATATAAAAATGAAATGTACCTAGATTCTCATTCTTCCAGAAGTGCTATTATTATTGTGATTGTTTTATTGCAGTTTCTACCATTCACTTGGGTACTCAAAGCTGCTGACTGATTTTTCTCAAAGGCAAGTACATAAAAAAGCTACAATTATTGTGTCCCTGAAATCAGAAGTCAGCTTTTTAGCCTTAAAAAGCTTTTAAAGCTACAGCATTCGTTTCCTTTTTGCCTTTGCTCCTCGGATTGTGTTAATTCACTCAAAAGTACCTTGCACAAACAAAAGCTGGGCTATTCACGCTCTTCTTTTTACTGTCTTTACTTCCATCCTTTCAGAGAATGCCTAGGGCTCATTGTAGTCACATACTAATACTACAGTTTACCTCATTAATGATGTAATTACC
The DNA here is from genome assembly GCA_013396635.1 of Penelope pileata. Taxonomy (NCBI): domain Eukaryota; kingdom Metazoa; phylum Chordata; class Aves; order Galliformes; family Cracidae; genus Penelope; species Penelope pileata. The sequence goes on from WBMW01002318.1 coordinate 13,497, forward strand.
TCACAGCAAAAAAAAAATAAACTAATTTGGAGATAAGAAGTAAATAACCTGGGAAATGTAACAATTATTTTCTATCTTAATGTTCTATCTGTTCACCTTACAAAATGAAGACTCTTGAGTTCTATTAAATAATCAGTATTTTTGATTTTATAACAACGGGTGTAACCTCAACTCCCAAGTAATGCACAGTATCGGTTAAGGTTTTAGACAGCTTCACCTACTAGTTTAAAGGCATTAGCAGTTACAACATTGTCCACATTCCTGCTTTCTGCAGCTTTGAAGTTGCATTCTGCCACTCCAATGCTAGAGCCGAGTAAGACATCTCAAAAATAGTTGCCTGGTAATAAATACAGGCACTCACCTGATACATGTGAGCTGTGTTTGTTCCCAGATATTTTGCACCATACAGCTTTCCATCAGGCCACTTCACTTGGACAACCTCTCCCTCTGCAGGTGGGCCCAGCTTTAGGCAATCTCTGCTCTGTTTACAAAGAAGAATGGATTCTCACGTCAGGGAGTGAGCTAAAGCACTTTGAAATTACCAGTAAGCTGCTTCTTACAACTTGATAATTGGAGGAGATTTATTACCATGTGTGTTTCAAGTTTTATAATCCTGCTAATGGGCTAACAGAAGATACCGTTAGCCTTTATGAAAATGAAATACTGACCAAAGAAACACTCTCTTAACAGCTTGATGCTGCATTGGCAGGGCAACATATGCATAAATCAGATAGCTATCAGCAACTGTGATACATTTCCTCAAATTAATTTCTGCCACACATTGAAAATAAAGATCACTAAAGAGCAATTGAATATGTGCAACAATTTCTTTTACATATTCAAGTAACTCGTGTTTTGTTAATTGCAGCACATTTTTGCTAGATGCTAACTTCGCTGACTGAAACATACAGTTAGATAAAACTATAAATGGTGAGAATGTCAATGAGTTCTTTGCATAGCTGATGGAGAAACAAATAATCTAAATACATGTAATGAAGAACAGGTGAGGTTTTCGGTTTGGCTTTTTTCTGACAGGTTTTTTTTTGACAGGTTTTTTTCTGTGTTTCAGCAAATACTGTGCCTGACTTGTTGAGCATGCCAGAGCAGAACAGTTTACACTGTTTGTGACATATCCTTCCTATGGTTTCTTTTGCCCCATATGGCTCAAGTCTGACCCAAATGACTCCTGTGCAGAGCACACTGTCCACATCAGAAAATATACGAAGGACCAGGAAAGGACTGTGCTCACCAATTCTTTTGAAGCCATCTTTGCCAAATATTAACCACTAAAAAGGCATCTATTCTTTGTAGTGACTACCTCAAAAGACTTGTGATGTAAATTAGTGCTAATTTAGTGGTATCCTCCTAGGTGTGACAGTACCTATTCAATCCTTGCTATTTGAGCTCACTGCTGAGAGGTAGAATGGGAAGGGAGAAGATAAAGCCAAGGGCTCACGTACGAGGACTCAGAGACAAGGTTCTTCAGGATCTGGTATTGCCTCAGGTTGCTGTGGTACTTTTATCACTTTCAGTCTCAGATTTACATGAAATAATTTCCCAAAATTTTACTGCTTGTGTTCATCAGGCACTTTCAACTGAGGCCAATGATTATGACAAGGAACTAAAAATGTGGGCGCAAAAATGCACTATAGCAATCCTTACTGGAATATTACCTTGTTACAATATTACATTAGCCCAATCCAGGCCTTACAAATTCTTTATAATCACATACATCCATGAAATTGATTCACCTCATGACAATAGCAGAATAAAGCTGGGATTTCACAGAAATGCACATTTCTGCAGAACAGATCACAATGCTGTCTCTGTCATCGCTCAGGAGCTCTCCAAGGGGACAGCTCTAAAATTTACCGTGTGTGTTTGCCTGGCAAGTGCTGTTGTGACAGACACAGAATGATGTATCCTTTTTAACATCACCGTATATCCAATGGCTCCACCCTCTTCTGTGGTTGTAGGTGGCATTACTGTACTACTCTTCCCAGTATTTCCAGAGGAAAGGGAAGGGGGAAGAGAGGCAAGTGTTTCTCTGTTTGGTGAAGATGTTCAATGACATCATTATACTTCCTTTCTTATCTATTGCTAAAGCACAAAAAGGAAAAACAAATCTTGGCAAAATATCTTGAAACAAACTTTTAAAAAGCATCATGGAATACAGCAAATTTCCTTAAAACAAACAACCTATAAACAATGTCAAGCCAAACATTAATTTTCCAAGAACAAAGGCCCACCATGAATTGCTCCCTCTCTATCCTGCAGAAGAAAAAGCCATTCTTTGTATACACATCCACAGCACCTTACTCTTTGGAACAACACTTGGGAAACCCATACTTAACTGTTTGTGCTGATAACTGCCAAGAGGTCCTAACTTCTCTTGTATTACACAAATTTATTATAGATTCTCTTTATGCTGCAAAAATAATTCTCATCAGTTTCATCTGGGTCACGATTAGACACATTTTTCAGGCTGCCAGAACTAACATGCAACCTCACTCTTCTCAGTTTTATCATGAAAAGAGGGGCATAAGATATGGCTGTCATTCAGCATTCTCATATTCCAGCTGTGAATAATATACAGCGTGGTTCCTTGTACCGGGAAGCCCTGAACTGGACGTAGCACTTCAGACATGGTCTCACACACTGTACATTTACACACATTCAAAGAATTTCATTATAAGCACAAATCTGTAAAGAATAACAATTCTTAAACTTTTTTGGTTTTTTAAACCGGCTGTATTTTCTGACTTAAGCATTCATTTGGAGTTCATTGAAACAGAATAGTAATAAATGTTGGAAAAATATACTGATGTACTGCTTTTTGATGCCTAATGCTGTCACTAAAACACATTCTTGTGTACATCACTACAGATAAAGTAGACATTTTTCCTACATTTTTGTTTCCTCTGATATTCCTTTGTTTTTACCAGAGTGATTGAACAGTGCTTTGCTTCTCAAAAGCTGGACAGGATATCTGTAAGTACCAAACTCAGCTGCAGTGTTAGGGTGGTGCTGGTTGGCACCAGAAGACAGAAGAACAGGAATAGACAGAAGAACAGGAACAAATGTGGACTCACACTAAGAAATTTTTTAAAAAAGAGAGAGGAAGTTTGCACTGGGAGCGTGCATTTGAATCCAGGAACTGAGAAATGCTGCAAGATTCCCATCGTCTGAATGCAGCCAGTGACATCTGGAGAAAATAATTTATTTTAAAAGTTGAAAAAATACGTTCACAGGCTTTCCTAAGTCAAGGCTAGAAAGTATAGATCTAAGATGAACTTAAGAGTTATTAAGACTTCTCCAAAACTATCTGAACATGTTCCTTGGATACCTACAGTTTAATTTTGGCAATGTTTGAATGGTATTAATTCAGCTATTTGAAATTCAGCAATTATTTTGGAAATCATAAAAGTCTAAGAGCCTTAGATTTCTTCTACATTTGATTCAAAGCAGCCACACTGAAAACGATATTTAATGAATTCAAAGGAAATATAAAATTAAATGGTGCAATCCTTGAAGTCAACAGGATGAAATCTCAGTGCTGCTGAGCAAGTCATCTTCTATGGGTGTGGCTCCTATCTTCAGGCACTGGCTTAAAGAAGCCTGCAAGTTAAACTGATAGTAGAAAGGATACTGTACTCTTTCATGTAAAGATTGTAGTAGGAAATGATGAAATTATTCTGTGACTACAGATATCAGCCAAAGTTAATTTATTGAGTCTCTGGTCTGACAGAAACCTAGATAGAGAAAAAAATCTTAGAAAGGAAAATAGTGGCATAGCTCACATAGAATATTTTAGCATTTAAAGGGTAAAAAAAGTTTAATTTTTTTCTTTCCCAGTGAGAAAGGCAGCAGTTGAATGAAAAAGACCTAAAAACTGCAATGCATCATTCAGTAACTTTCAAAATTTTTCTTTTCAGTTTAAAAACCTTAAATATATTTTTTCAGGTTAAAAAAGTGAAAAGAAAGAAGCTCTCAAAAATATTTCCAATATTAGGAATTGCTCCAGAGTTTAGCGTCAAATAAAGGTTTTCATTAGCTTGTACAACTATCTGCCTTTCAACCGTCAGCTTAAAGCAAGACCTTTGATCTTTCAGAAGCTTAACTGGAATCACATTCTTCTAAATTTGATTTAGTCTTAGGTGAATGTGGCATATGATTGGTGGAGAAGGGAATCAATTAACTCCCTTAACTTTAACAGTAAGATCATGGCCATAAAGGTAAATATTTTATTCAAAATAATAGTAATAACATTGGTGAATTTATCTCAAGAATTTATTTGGAAAAAGGAAAACGCCCATATTGCATCACTTAGAGAAGGTATAAACCTAACAATAGTCTAATATTTAAAATTGTTGCTAGAAAACAATCCCATTCAAATTGACAAAATGACAGTATTTGTTTATTAAAATCACGGCCAACTTCATCAGATCACCTGGCTTTTGTTATTTGTTTTGATGATGTGATCCTGCCCTGATACCAGAGGATACAGTGAAGAAGGTCCTTGATTTGATCTTCCAACTGACAACCTCTATTAAGACTGTTTTCAGAGCTGAATATTGCCTCCCTCTCACACTTCTGCATGAGCATTCTGTGGAACTTCTGTCAGGACAAAGGAAATCAATTTCCATCTTGATCAGATCAGAACATTTTCTGAAGGAGATTACTAAACTCGGTTCTCACAGCTGTGCTCCTACAGTGAGTTGAGTAGGGAAGAGGAGAATGAAACATTGCAATGTAAAATATGTTTCCAATCAGTAAGTGACAACTTCTACAACTGATGAATATTACTATGTTCCCTGAACACAGCCCTAAAACATTCAGATATATACAGTTATAAAAGGAAGATTAAGATTTGTCAGTGTCTACAATAACAAGGCCAAAAATTTGGAAAGATATTGAAGAAAAAATCAATCTAAGTTATACAGTAAAAAGTGGCAACATTGTCTGTGAGTAGTTGACTCTTGAAGTTTATTCATACACACCAACAACCCGTATGAATACACGTAATTTGTTGCCTTACAGCTGCACTGTTTTACAAACCCAAGGTTTACATTTGTGAACTGGTATAATTTAATGTATTTTCTTAGATATGTCCTTTCACGTGCAGAGTAGACTCTTCCTGTTCTGAACCATTTCATCCTTCTGGAACTTTCTGAAACATTTTGAAGGCTACCATACACGTAACTTTCTTGCACATATTTCTCATGAGGGTATTTCTACAAAATTCACAATGTGGAACATTGAACTGTAATCAAGCATTAACCAAGACAGCAAACATAATCAGGTGAACAGCTCTTCATTTCCTAACTGAGCCATTCCTATCACACGAATCTCAGCAACTCCAATTTTATTTTCCTCAACACTAATAGAATTGCTTATCTGTTTAAATGGCAGGCACAGTGCTGGCTCTGATATTTTTCAAATTACTATGCTTTAGACTGTATTCTAAATAAAATATTTGTGTTTGTTTAAATTGTATTCTAATCACAGCATTTTTCTTGATGTCACTTAGCAAAAATTTCTCCATCTTATTGACATTCCTGTGTTTTGCTTGCTAATTTGTTTTGTTTTGGAAACAAAGCACAAAATGCCTTGTTGTTAATTAAAATTCTAGTGAAATACCAACGGCACTATAATTGATATGAATGCTACAGGGCTGAAGTGGGTATGTGTGGCTCTTGCAACAGGTTTTCTGAGCTGTTAAATACTTCCACTAGTTTTGCTGTGTGACTCTGTAATGCAGCAAAAGAATGAAATATACAGAATTTGTATAAGTAATTTTGATCACTGGTAAAGGAATAGTACAGATTTTTTAAAAATATACACAGAATCTGGCTGGCATTATTCTTCCCAGAATGCTATTAGTTTAAAGACAGTTCAAATGTCAGCTCAAAGTTTGACAATGCAAAATACCTGTACAAATAGTTTAGATGAATACATTTTTTGTACTGTTAAGTTACTCATTTTTATAACAGAAAAACCCTCTATACATATATACATCAAAACTCTCGAAGACGTCCTCCAATCCATCAACTGCAGTCTTGCAGGAAGGCTGCATAAGATTCAATTTCCTTGTGCAGCTGCCTTCTGTATCAGAAAGCTCTTCAATCCCACCTTGCTGCTGTCGTGCTACTTGTTGAGAAAGAATGGCCAAAGGCAGAGGTAATCAACAGCCTAGCTTCACCGTCCACTGTGCATGGTGATACATATCCTTTATGTATTGTTTCATCCCTTACTCATAGGGGCCATATGACAATATTCTAATCCTCCTCCTGGCATTCTGAAAGCAGATAATCTAGCCCTGAGGTTTCAAAGATCAAAGAGAAACAGATACCAGAAGGATGAATTTCAGCTATATCAGACTCTCTAACTGTAATAAACCTGGCATTCCTATCCTGCTTACCTCAATTATACTTTTCATACTACCACTTACATAGTCTTTGAAAATTCATACACACTGTTAAAATCAAACTGTTATATAGAAACTGTCCATCTCCCATCACCTCCTGCATACTTAAAGCCATATGAATGTCTCAGACTTGAATATCAACCTATCTCTAAGCACAATTTGCATGGAGCAAGCCAAAATACGAACTCATTTGAGCTTTTACATTAAAAATTCCATGGTTTCTGAAAAATAACTTAAAATTTATCCACAGTCTCCTGCACTTGATAACCAACACTTCTGTTCTTTTATTCTGGAGGAACTGAAATTCATTTCATAGCAAAACAGGCATTAATCACAGACTTTTAGAAACTTCAATGTGAACAGTTACTTCTGATAACACAAGTAAAGCACATTCACTTCATCTGATTTTCACTGATAAGACTTCAAGTGGATTTCTAGTTCCCAGAATCACAACATGAAACAAGTAAGAACAACCTTAGCCCAATTCCTGGGCTATGGCACAGAAATGATCCTGCCATCGACTATAGTTGAACTGCAGCAGTTGCACCTAAATTTTCCCCTTTCAAATTATGAACCAAATTTAATTTACTCACCCAATTCATTGCTACTAGGATATTTGCCATGAGATAGTGCTCTCTGCACTAGCAGAACACATGAAGATTATCTGAACAGGAAGGAGGGCAGAAGAACTGAACATGCAGTAAGCAAGCTGTCATTAAGGGTTAGGTTGTGCTGCACAAATCCAAGAGAAAACAAGGCTTCTGTGGCAGAGCAGGAAAGGTGCCTCCCCTGTACCTCCAAACAGTCCTGACAGTGGAGGTGAAATGTCCGCAGGCCCATTCTGCAAAGGCACTTAATGCAAGTTGTCTCCTCTGCTTATGTTATTTCAGCTAACATTAACTTTCAACTTTAGTACTAGTGATTAAGCTCCCACAGTCATGCTTACCAGTAATTGTTTCATAAGGAGCATGGCCAATGTGATTACAGCTAACACCTCAGATTTAGAAAGCTTGTCATACAGACAAATAACACACTGCAGCTGAAAATAGTGAATATATCTACAAACACTATTAAAGCGGAAGTGAAGACAAAAAGCTGTAGAAACTCTCTGAAATCAACTGCTGATGTCAAAAGACTGTCAAACTGTTTTTCTTTGAGAAACTGATAGTATACAGTACTTATGCAAATTTTTAGAAACACAAAATTAGGTTTCATACGTTCCAAGACAATCTGAATGAAAAGGAGAGTGGTAGCTAATTTGCCACAGTCAGAATTTTATCTAAACAGGAACAGCAATTTACACAGTGCATTAGCATTTGAAAGAGCAGGCCTGATTCCCAGGAGTGCAATTCTGGTTTTGAATTGGTATAAATTCAATGAAATCACCAGATTAACAGAATAGTTACTGTAATTCAACAAATTTAGCATTGGATCACAGACTGCATAGTACAAAAATACTTTGAACACATGCATATTATGTTGTCCTTAAAATGTTGCTGATTCTTCTCTTATAAAATGAATATGTTTTTTCTCTGAAGGGAAACTAGAAGTCAAATTGAATCATGCATTCCTAAATACACCAAAGAATTTTTTACTTTCTATATAGCTTAAAAGGCTACTATTTCAACCATTACATGGTCTTTCAGCGATAACATAAATTCATGCATAATGCTAACTGAGAGATGCAGAACTGCCCAAAAGACTACAATTCCAACCCATGACGTAGAATGCAGCCTAGGATGTCCAGGGTGGTACTGGGCATCACAAAAAGGTGCAGAACAAAGGATACTAAGGAGCCTTATGGTGCAAAATGCTCTATGACATTTATCAGAGTTTCTGATGAGACTCAGAGACTCTATGAGACTCAGAGTTTCTTAAGAGTGGTGGGAAAGTGAAGTTGGCAAGGACACCAGAGTCTCTAACTCACTGTGCTTGATTGAAGTACAAGGTCTCCCTCACGCGGAAGAGAAACCTTGCAACAGTTATATGAGACTCTGAATCCTACCCTACTCACCTCCTTTTCTGGGCATAGATATTACATATATTACAGAATCACAGAATGGTCGAAACCCTCTCTTCCAGCAGGGACACTCAGTGCAGGGTGCCCAGGACTACGCCAAGGCAGCTTTTGAAGATTTTCAAGGAGGAGAACCCACAGCCTCTCTGTCTGTGCGAGTGCTCAGTCAACCCTAAATTTAAAAAACAGTGTTTCCTGATGTTCAGGAGGGGCCTCTTGTGTTTCAGTTTGTGCCCACCGCCTCTAGTCTGGCACTGGGCAACACAGGAAAGAGCCCGGTTCTCTTTGCACCCTTCAGGCATTTATACACATCAACAAAATCCCCTTGAGCCCTCTCTTCTCCAGGCTGAACAGTCCCAGCTCTCTCAGTCTTCCATCATAGGAGAAACACCCATCATCTTGGTGGCCTTTTGTTGTACTCTCTACGGTATGTCCATGTCTCTCTTTTCCTGAGGAGCTCACAACTGGACACAGTGAACATCTAAAGGTCTGAAGTTCCTCGTAAATCTATTGCAGTCTGAGGACTACAGTGAGGATTTTATATACTGTTCCTGCCTTTTTTTCCTTCAGTATTGTCTTAGTTTCTAACAGAAGTTACTTCTCTCACAGTGTCTGGTATGAAGTTGTTTTGTCTTCAGAAGAGAAACAAAACTGATAACACCTGGCAGTGTTGAACACAGCCAAGGACATATTTTGTTCCTCAGTGAAGCNTAACACATATGGCAAGGTGGGAAATAATCTACTTCTGAAATACGTAACGAATAGGGTAAATTGCCAGATATGAAAATCCTACAATTCTTGGTTACCTCAGAAAAAAAGTTGAGACAGCAAATAATGCTGCTCCTCCTGTCCCAGCATTCCCATTTGATCTGTGGTTCCTATCTGATAGCAGAGATTTTGCTGTGCTCCCCATGTTCATCATGGTGGTGTTCATCATGGTGCTGGAGATGGACAGACACTCACTTTGCAAACACAGGAAGCATTTCAATATATTTCTGTCTCTCACTTGCTTCACTGCAAAGTCAGCCATTTTATCTTAAACCACAAAGTAACAGACTGTCTTCCATTCTCTTGCACAGCTCAGAAGGCCAATGGTATTCTGGGCTTCATCAGGAGAGGGGCGGCCAGCAGGGACAGTCTTCCATTCTCTTGCACAGCTCAGAAGGCCAATGGTATTCTGGGCTTCATCAGGAGAGGGGTGGCCAGCAGGGACAGGGAAGTGATTGTCCCTCTCTACTCTCCCTTTATGAGGCCCCATCTGGAGTACTCTGTCCAGGTCTGGGGCCCCCAATACAGGAAAGATATGGAACTTTTGTAGCGTGTCCAGAGGTGGGCCACAAAGATGATCAGAGGGCTGCAGCACCTCCCCTACAAGGACAGACTGAGGGAGCTGGGCTTGTTCAGCATGGAGAAGAGAAGGCTACGGGGAGACCTCATTGCAGCCTACCAGCATTTAAAAGGAGATTATGAACATGAGGGAAAACAACTTTTCACAAGGGTAGACAGTGATAGGACAAGGGGGAATGGTTTTAAGTTGAAGGAGGGAAGGTTTAGACTGGATGTCAGAGGAGAGCTCTTCACTGAGAGAGTGGCGAGGTGCTGGCACAGGCTGCCCAGAGAGGTCGTGGATGCCCCATCCCTGGAGGTGTTCAAGGCCAGTTTGGATGGGGCCCTGGGCAACCTGATCTAGTACCAGATCTGGAGGTTGGTGGCCCTGCCTGTGGCAGGGGGGTTGGAACGTGATGATTCTTGGGGTCCCTTCCAAGCCAGACTATTCTAAGATTCTATGATTCTGTTTCTCTTGCTGAGCTGTGATACCGCCTTCAATTTGTGTAAGATCTGTATTGATAAGGTTGTGTAAAGCATTCCATTAGAAAGTGGAAAGGACATTATACATAGGAAATTGTATAAAGATAACACTTACATTTGAAGGTTTGATTTGCTCTTAATCTAACCTATATTCAATTCTTATGCTTATCTATTAAGCTTCTCCTCTTTCTACTGTAACTGGAAAATAACAAAAATCAAAAACCACAGAAAAATCACAACCAGCGTGCCTTCACCAAGCGGGAGTCCTGCCTGTCCAACCTAGTGGCCTTCTGCAATGGTGTTATTATATCAATGGGTAAGAGAAGTCCTCAGTACAGGTGAGACATGGACCTGTTGAAGCGTATCCAGAGGAGGGCCACAAAAATGATCCAGAGGATGGAACAACCCCACTGTGAGGACAGGCTGAGAGAGCTGGGGCTGTTCAGCCTGGAGGTAAGAAGACTGGGGAGTCCTGATAGTGGCCATTCAGTCTCTAAAGGCAGACTGTAAGAAAGAAGGGGACAGACTCTTCAGCAGGGTTTGTGTGACAGAACAAGGGAAAATGGTTTCAAATTCAAAGAGGGGAGATTTAGACTGGATATAAGGAAAAAGTTTTTAATGATAAGAGTAGTGAAGCATTAGAACAGGTTGCTCCGAGATGTGGATACCCAATCCCTGGAGACATTCCAGGTCAGGCTGGACACAGCTCTGAGCAACCTGATCTAGCTGCAGATGTCCCTGTGTACTGCAGGAGAGAGTTGCACCAGATGGTGCTTAAAGGTCCCTTCCAACTCAAACAATTCTCTGATTCTATGAAACCCACATTTCCTACTCAGAGATAGTTCAGAGCTTTCAAACTTACTTTCTAGAATTCTTCATATGTCTGTTAACGTTCACATCATAAAAATTGCTGAGTAGTATGTTCATCTATATAGCAGATAACTTTATAATACTGAAAAAAACCTGTAGAAGCTCAGTTCCTACAGTGCATTATTTAGCTCTGACTCAATGTTGTCTCAGTTAAGAAATTTTTTAAAAAGTTGTTAAATCTATTATAATTCATTAGATCTCTTTTCCCACAACATGCAACTAGTTCTGAGAACTTTTTAACTCAGATTGTACCAAATATGATCTATCCTCTCGTTCTCTACCCTTTATGTTCTCAGAAATTGCTGGTGATACTGGATTGCATCCAAAGTATCTGAAGATTGTATAGAATGAGCATCAATTCAAATCTTTTAATTCCTTAGCTGTTCTCTACAGTTTAAATGTCAGTATAATAAAAATGAGCAATAGTCTATTATTATCTGTCAGAAATCTAATGGGTCTTTCACAGATACAAGAAAGAAGGTATGCACTACCATTTAAGTATTTGATTTGAATACTTGATTTGAGCAAGTTGAAAACAATTATCAGATGAGGTAAAAATAGAAAGGAAACCCAGAAAATAAACTATTTTAAACTAGTCAAGAGTTTTGTCATTTATAATGCCAGATGAGGTTGAAGGGGGAAAAGTTACAGAGGTCTGATTTGTAGGACACAGCATCCTTATGAGATTACCAGGGCCAGAAACAAGTCCTCTATTTTTATACCTAGAGAAGCATCAATATATTGTCAAGACTTACATGCCAGCCCAGTATTTCAAAATGTTTTAAATATTTTCAAAATTGTTTAAGCAGTATATTTTTTCAAAATCAGTAGCCACACATGTACTAACACATACAGAAATTAAGAAGCTGATGAAGTGCTGGCACTTCGTCAGTCCGCAGTCATATAGACATAACCTTGACCTCTGAATCTCTATATCTGATCTTCGTATCTTCCTAATTGTTCTTTCAAAGGCCTCATTTTCCAACAACTTTAGAAATGAAGGAAAAAAATTCTTCTGAACTATCCCAGCATTTATTGCACCAGTGAAAGCTACTAGTTACAAACAGATAAAGTCACTTGTAAAGAAGTAAGACTTTTTTCCTGAAGCTACATCCCAAGCACTGACACTCAAGAGCCCCCAAAGCACTACCCTTTCTTCCCTACACATGCAAAAATACCACCTACATACTGGCACGTTGCAGTTTTAAACTGATGTTCCTTTCAGCCTGTCTGTAGAGGAAATAATTTCTGAAAAACTGCCCAGCTAAATCCCATTGGTTCTGTATTTCAAAGGAGGATGAAGCAAATTTGTTCTGTCTCTCAACAGTCTTACAACAATATCCTCAGGACAATCTGTATTCAGCCTTACCCCTACACCTATACTCAACTAGTTCCCATTGTCTCGGGCAACTTCCAAGATCACAAATGCCTATGCAGCTTCAAACCCCTGGCAGACATCCAAGCTAGAAAGGATCACTCAGAATGTCAGTAAGTCCATATTCAGCAAGAAAGAAAAGATAATTGGCAAGCCTAAGCATACAGTATACATATACATTGAAGTGTGGGTCATGAGCTATTGAAGCTTTCATTTCATAATTTTGTAGAGATGCAAAGTGCGCATTTGTCAGCAGGGACTGAGGTGCAGAATTGTAAAGAAAGTCTCTGACTGAGAAAATTTTTTTTAATAGCTTCTCAAATTACATTGCTATTATACTAGCAGGTTTTTCTTCAAATAGTAGTAACTAAAATGTGCTCGAATTTATTACAAAGAAAGGAGAAGATAATAATTTGGGACTCTGTGAAATTTAGGTGCACACTGTAAGGAGTTGTAGCCTTCTTGATAATTTCAGTGATGTACTTTGGTTGTCGAGAGTTCTAAATAGCCCTATTCCTCTTTTCTCTGACAATGGTGATTTTAAAGTATTGATAGACACAGAATGATAGAGCTTAATCTCCACTGTCCTCTTCATGTCAAAGTCTCTCTTGAGTCCACCACTGTAAACAGGTACCTACATTAGAATCAGCATGATTCTGGTAAGGTTTCCAGGTATCACTGTGGGTATATTAGAAAACAGTGGCAGACCAAAAAAAGCAAATCAAGCTATGTGTTGGATAGACCAGCTTAACGTATGTAAAAATCTCCTGTTCCTGCTTCTGATAGCTGCAGTACAAATGCTATCTTAAACTAAATTTTAAAAAATTTTAGTAAGATTATTTTTGGATTTTATCAAGACCACATAAAATTACCATTATATGGTTCTGAAAAACAAACTCTAGGAATCCTGAATATAGCTCTAAATGCCTGTTCATACACACTTCATTTCCTCACTTCTGAATATGTTCTTGTTTGTAATGAACTTCTAGAGCAACATTCCACAAGCTAAAAGAGCATTTAGGATATGTCAGGGTTTTCGCTGGAATAGACTTAACTTCTTCACAGAGGATCATATGATGTTCTCTTTTGGATTTTTCACGAAAATAGTGATGATAACACATCCATATTTTTAGCTGTTGCAGAGTAATGCTTTCACAGAGCCAAGGATCCTTCTGCTTCTTATGCTCTCCTGCCAGCCAGGAGGCGGGGGGTCCACAAGAAGCTGGGAGGGGACACAGCCAGGATGGCTGGCCCCAAGTGACCAAAGGGATGCGCTGTGCCAGAGAAGGTCACGCTCCACAGTAAGAGCTGAGGTCAAGAATGACAGCACATTGCTAGTGGTGGCATTGTACTGCCAGCAAGTTGTTAGGTCTGATGGGCCCTGCTTTTCGGGAAGAGGCTGACTATCGATCTGCCTGCCTATGGGAAGCACCAAATGAATTCCTTGCTTTGCTTGGCTTGTGTGTATAGCTTTTACTTTACCTTGTAAACTGTCTTTATCTTATCCTATGAGTTTTCACACTTTTGCCCTTCCAATTCTGTTCCCCATTCCCCCTGGGGACAGTGACTGAGTGGCTGTTTGGTGCTTAGCTGCCTTCCAGGATTAAACCACAACAGCATGGTATTCAATTTATTGCTTTTAATCAGTAAAGTCCATTTTGGGTTGTAAGCATGACAACCCACAGATCAGCTTACCATCCGAGTAGACAATCCCTAAATTTATAAACTTGATGGTAAACTAAAACACAATGTGGATACGTCATGGGTAGCATGAATAAGTACCCTCATTATTATTCACCTAGTTTGCTTGATAGCCACAAGGTGAAACCACGAGAGCAAACAATTCTTTGTAAAATGGCAGTTGGAGATCCACGGTACTTACAAGGCCAAGTGGCCTAAAACAATGTCTATGATTTCAGGAGAGGTGTGCTTAGACCTAATCACCTTTAGCAAAGCATGTTGATCTGTAATCTTTTTTAATTCCTCTATTCCCTGAAATAAATACGATTTCATGAGACCTTTCTTTCTCCAACCAGGTATACTGCAAGGCCTCCTTGTTTCTGAGATTTCAGAAATGTAATAGAGGAAGAACTGCATCCTTAGCTCTAATTTCAAGGCACACATACACATATATATATATTATTATACTTGCTGGTAGGAATTATTGACAGCCACAATATATAAACTAATAAAACAAATAAGTAAACAGTTAAATAAATCTGACCGAGAATATTAACTTGTAGCAAATTGCCAAGCTGTATCACTGAAGATATGTCCGTCGGGTATTTTAAAAAAAAAGCAACCAGAAGAACTGTGGGTAGCCCTCCCTAACCGAGCAGACAGGCCAAAGACTCAAGACATTCCCTGATGCAAAATTTGTCAACTGACATCTGTCCTGTTGAGCAGGTCAGATTTCCTCCTGGTACTGAAACTAGGGACTGTGTGACAAGCTACCCTACGTTATCTTTGAAAAGTAGCAAGTGCATGCTTGTTGTTTATTGGAAGCAGTCAGTGAGGACTGCAGCATATGCACTCCCCACTTGTGTGTTTGCATGGTTAAGGTAACTGCCACAGCTGTTATCTCACCTCTTTTAAGATATCACATATGATCCCCTTTGATGCAATCATTTTGTGATTTAAAGAGGAACTTGTCCTGCTGTTTCCTCCAGAATATTTGTACCCATACACTTCTTTGCACCCTCTACCACCTACTGGGTATAGGGAAAGCTGACTGCTTAGCACACTGAAAAGCTGCCTAACAGTTTAAATATTGTAATGGGGGAGTGATTATTCTAAGAAATTCTGGCAAGGCAGAAATCAGGTACAGAACATGCAATAGCTTGAAATAAAAGGAATCCATATAGCTCCATCTAGATATCTAACACCTACAACTAACAAATCCTGATCAATTCAGCAGATGTGAATGCAAACCATAAGAAATACACATGAAAGAGAACAATGTATGTCCTGCTTTGGCAGTTACTGAATGCTTACATGCAAACAGTTTCAAGAAGCTTCGAGACTGAAATTTCCCTGCTCCCTGTTTTCCTTCTTAAAAATAAATCACTGTGTCTGAACACTGGAATTCTGGTCTATTGTGAACTGAGCTGAAATTATGTAGTGGATTCAGCGTATACTGGAAAAGCAGAAAGCTGCTGCTATCTTTGTGAGCTAGTTGAAAAGTGAAAACAGATTAGAAAAATAAGTTCTTCAACAGGCAGCAACATTGCTTTCACACCAGATTTGATGAATAAGTCCTCCCGGCGGCACTAACACCTGATACGCACATTGCATGGATTAGCAAGTTTTAGTCCGAGCAGAAGAAAAAATGTTTTTTTTCCTTTCCAGTAACTGCTGCAGGTATATTATCTAATGAAAACACAACAAGATTTCTCTAAGGAATGTGAAATTCATTTGGTGTTGCCATCAGACAATTATATGTTGTTCATCCACTATCTGGGAAGCAGTGAGGCACATCCAGACCCGATTACATTTATTCTTAGCTCCAGATCAGACTACCCCACTAGGGTGGCAAGCAGTTTCTCATCTCTGCCATACCAGATCCTTGATGCAGGCATACAAGAAAAGAGAGGTTTTCTAATAACAATACAGCCACATTTGCTTAATATCTCGATCATCCTAAATCAAATGCCTTTGATCATTAATGGAGCCTTTCAGAGTGCTTCAAATTAAAGGATAAATTTTCAAAGACATGTAACAGGGAATTGCTGACTGTTTTCTATTAACACCAGTGGGAGGTAAACAGCTCAATCCCCATATACCGCTCTGAAATGTACCCTTTCAAAATGCAGTATTTTCAAAAGACTTCAATTACTAGGAAGCTTCTAAGAAACAACAGTATCATTTGCACTGATGCTATCTGTCAGCTAATGCTACTTCTAGTAAAACGTTGGGCCTGCAGAAAACAGAACACCCCAAATACATCTTTACAGTAGAGGAATACAGAGCACAGCTAGGGGCTGTGCCCTTGGAGCACAAATTAATGCAGTATATGTTCTTAAGCACTGGGTGTGTATGCCACTCTCCACCTCTGCACAGGGCAAAGAGAAATCTGGCCTTGAAACACACAGCTCTTCTGCAAGCCAGCGCTCCCCAGAGGCTCTAACTTTCAGAGATTTAGCAGGAGATACACCAAAAAATAAGCTCAGCACAAAGAAGCCTCAGAGGTGCATGAAGGTTAAAAAAGGATTAGAGTCATATTGTGACACAAACATCACGCAGCATCTGATGAACAGAACTAAGGTTACCATCTAATCTGTTCATTGTAAATGTGGAAGGAAATAGAATCTCTCCTCAATTGACTGCAAATTCTGCTCAGATCTGCTAAGTGCACAATGTGGTCTGTAACAGTTCTGAAAAACATGGTAGTGCGCATATGGGAAATAAAAATCTCAATTTGCTTTTTGGAAATGCAATAAACTACACATTCTCGTCCCTGATGATTTTTATCATTAATAATGTAATCTCACAAGCTAAACATCAGAAGGTGTAAACAAGTTGTTAGAACAGATTCATGAGAGCTATTCTTCCCATTACAGCAGGATTTTTATATTCAGCAAGGAATTTTTACAAGTTATCTCTGAGAGACAGATAACGATACATGGAACTCCCTCTCTCATATCCTTTATTAAATACATATTTCTTATTTAATTAAAAGGCCTTGTAAGATTACTTCTGATACATCTGGTCAAATGGTAAAGACTAATCAGAACAACCACTGTTTGGAAGCCCATTAGAAAATAATCAATCCCAGCAGCAAAAGTAACAAACATGAACCGAATATTAAGACATTATCCTCTCAAGGTCAGAAGAAACCGTTCAAGAGGTTCCAACTCTCTAATCTTCAAAAACAAACAGTGAAAGGCAAAGCCAACCAACTCCCCAAAAAAAGAAAGAACTTACCACAATGTCTTCAGGAAAAGTATCACGACTAAAAGAGCCATCATCAAACACAATTTCATAGAAAAGCTGAGATGTCACTCCTATGACTCTGCAACTGTAGTACCGTGTATTTCTGTGTTTCGCGATGACTGTCTGCCCAACTGTAATGGTCTTCTCACATGCTTTAGTTCTCTTGAAAAAAATTAAAAGTAATTTTAATATACTAGCTTACTCATCAGAACTGTATAGATATTAAAAGAGAAAGGATAACAATTTACCACTCAACAAAAAAACTTCAAATACAAAATTCTTCCTTACCATCATGATTGCAGAAATTTATTCTACATGAAAAGTTTTTGCATTTTACGGAAAAACAAACAGCATCTCAAGAATAACAAGTAACAGCACTCACAAATATTTTTGCATTTTATACCTTTTCACCATTCCACAGGAGAGCAAGAATACTTAAACAGTTAACAGAATTTAAATTTCATTTGTAATTCCTGAAGAGATAACATGGCAGACTTAGACAATGATCTTGCATTGTTTTAGAAGGTGTTTTTTTTTAAGTCCTGCATTGTGATTTAGTTTTTCTAATTTATGTTTGCCTGAATAGGATAAAAAAAAATGCATACCTGGTTCTCATCAGAGATGTCTACAGCAGTCTGTCTGAGGAACTTCTTAACTAATACTGTGCAGAACATTTGCTTAAAGATGTCAGAGAACATTGATCACTTTCCATCACTTACTTATCTAGTATAGCAATATGAATCCTTTTTTTCTCATTTTTCACTTTGCTTTCCATAGAGCTAGTTATGTCAATCAGAACAGTAGTGAAATTTGTAAATTATGCAAAAATTCGACATCAGTAACTGCTTAAGAGTTTTTATAAATAAAAAAAGAATAGAAACTTGTAAGTCAGCAAATGCTCAGAAGCTCATGATTCTGTCAGCTGTTACATATCAAATCCCAATTAATGTATACCCAGGAACTTCCCACTTAAGAAGCAATATTATTCACCAGGAAAAAATACGTAGGTTGCTCTGAAAGCAATGCCTCCTATTTACTTCCATGAAAACTACAACAGACACGAAGAGCACAATAACACTATGTGATAGAGCAAATTCTCAGCTACAAAACTGTCTTTTTCAACACAGGCACCACTATTAGCTGTGCATTTTCACCTGCCATGAACATGAGCCTGCATGCCACGCTTGTTAAAATTTGCACCAGTAGGGGTGCCCTACTGTCGCTGTTGCCACTGCTGAAACACATCCCCACCCCTCACTGTGCTCACATCCACCATTTGGTCTCCAGAAACATGCAGCAAGTGTCGATGAATGTCAGTGGGTGCCATATTTTCTGCATGGAAGAATTCAGTTCCACCCCTTTGCTTCATACACACTTCCATGTCAGACACCATTTGGTCAGAGTGCCCCTCTGCTGCCATCTGTCGCACGGCAACAACATGGAACGAGATATTGGTGGGAAGGTTCAACCTCTGCTGCCGTACCACCAACATCTGCCTCTGATGGTTTGGGCCAACACTGTAAGATAGGAAGCATTATTTTCAGAGCATCCCTGGTAAAATCAAGAACTTCTAATCCTAGTAAAACACAGAAGGCACTTCTTCCCTGCTATTTTGACTGTCTGTTCCATTCATTACCTCACACAGGTCCATTTGTTTAAGCAAAACAAACTTATTGTGACTTCAGCTATACCTGACCATGTAAGCTTTTCTTACAGTGGAAGGTGCAAAGACAACGGTTAGCTGCAACAGCATATACAAAGGATGAATTATTTTTGTTAGAAATGTTTACATAAGCTGCAAGAAAATATCTTAGGACATATGCTAAAATAACTACTCAATTACCTAAAACTGCTTTTCAAACCCTCAAAGGCAATGAATGGACTCTTCAAATCTAAAAGTGTGTCTGGAGAGTCTGGAAAATGCCATTTTTAGCATGAATATCAAAGGGAGAATGAAAGACAGCATCAGTTATTTTAGTTAGGCTCCAACCATTAATAGTAATGTCAACGCACTTAGAAAAAAAAAAAAAAAAAGACAACTTCCATTTTTGTGAAGGCTAGTCACTATTGTTCCTCTTTCTTCCACCAACTTCTGCGATTTAAAATTTTTTAACTTCTCTGCTTCTATAAACCAAGTCGAAATACTCTGTGCCATTTCTGGAGACAGTGCACAAAATCTCTGCGTGCCAGAGCTCTGCCTGACATATGCATTTGGAGGATTTAGCTGAGGTCACCTCAGATAGAAAAATTCAATAATGTTTCTAAAGTTTACTTAGAAATATTGTTCTGATCATATCTACAAATTATTTAACTATTTACCTGTATTTTCCATTTTAAATTGTTATTTATGTAGTTAATTCTGTTACTTAGTTTAACTGAAGACAGATAGAATGAGGAAGAAACAGTCTATTGCTGTTGCCACAGGAGTGCTAACATGTCAATTAGTACTTCTTATCCAATCTTTAAACATATGTAAATATAAATGTTGATTTACATAACAATTCCTGACTTCAGTCTATTCAGTTATTTGAAAAAAAAAATCAGAATTATAGTGGAGAGTATTAATTGAATTACTCATATGAAATAACAGAAAGTAGATGTTTGAGATTCCGTTATAGTAGTCTGAGGAGAAATATCCCTGTTTTAAGGTTTAAATGTTTTTAAAGTCCCAAAATGGAACTCTTCTGAGAAGATGGATAAGCAAAACATAGCATTTCAAGAGACAACACAAGCTTATTTAATGATAAGATGTTCAGAGAAGAAATGCCGCAGCTCATTAGAAAAAATAAGAAAGAAACAGAAGTGCATCCTAGCTCAAGGAGAAGATTATTTTTCAGTATGTTATCTTGGTAGGACTCTTGATTTATTTTCCAGAAAAAATATTGACAACCATGCTCTACAATTGATTGCATGTCCCAGAAAACATTTCCTGTCAGAAAATCCTAAGAATTTATTGATGTTAAGAATGTCATTTTTGATCAGAAAGGACAGTTGTTACATAAGGCAGTCTATCAGATTAAAGAAACAGCTGTGGTAGTTACCAGATTACTGAGAAAGCTGCGGTTTAAAAAGCATGATTTTAACAGTGCCTAAGCCAAGGATGAACTAAGATAGCAGCAGAAATATAGAAAACAACCAGATGCAATGGAAAAAAGTTAACCTCTCCTTCTGTGTGCAAACCTCAAAAAGATAAGAGAGAAAATGGCTTTCTCCTGCATTTTCTGTATGTCAGGACACAAAAATCTCATTAAATAAAATACATAAACTACATGTATATAAAATCACAATAGCTAGCTATCCTGATGTAGGCATCTAATGGAAATCTAAGTATCTAGAAATCCTCTCAGACTACAGCTTTTAATGGAAAATCCTTAAATTTCTCATTTAAATGTAATAGAGATTTATTTGATACGGAAACATGAACATGAGAAACATAACTCTCATATCATCATTTTATGCTTACTCCCCAGAATTGCAATTTGGGCACACAAATGATGCATGACATTTCATAAAATATGCCAGCTCATGATTTTTGACTAATTTGTCCTTCGTATGGCATGCCTCTAGTCTCTTGAAAATGCTAGGAGGCTGGCATTAGTTAGCAGACAGTGGCAAACAATGACCATTGCACGCTCATGTATTCAGCAGAAAAGGGACCTACAGTTTCCACCTAACAGTGTCCCTCCATTCACTGTATGCTACAGGGGCACAAACTGGCCAATAACAGCATACGATCATTTAAAGCAGATCAGAAGCAAGCAATAGCAAATTTTTCTAACTCCTACCCCAACTGCCCTTTCTAATGACTTTCTAAACACAGGTAAGTGAGACTGCATAGACATTTCTTCCAACTGCACTCTGAAAATGAAAGTGGGTACATGTACTTTCAGATGACTTTCTCTGACCTTCAGTGCTATTTTTTTAAACTTATAGGAATTAATTTTTTTCCCCTTAGTATTGTTGCATATAACTTCTTTTTTCTTATTTTCTTGTGTATACGGGAGTCTCAATCAAAATAAGTCTATCTGAACACCTATTCTCAACTGTAGTTCAGAGTGTTCTGGCAATTTGATGGCAAAAAGATGTGAAGGATATGTTTCATGCCCAGAAATAAACATGGTCATGAGGAAAAATTTAAAAAAACGACCTATTGTCCATAGGCAGCAACACACAGAACCTTACCTGCACACTGACACTCCAATTTACATGAACAAATTAACATTGAGTGAAACAGAAATAATTAAAACCATTCTGCATAACACAGATTTTCTGCCAGCAATCTTTCGTATAATTTCTAAAGCTGTACTGTCAACAAATATAAGATATATGCTTAGTTTTAAAGTTTGTGGACATCAAAATAATATATTTTTGAAGTCATCTCAACATTAAATAATTCTAATTCTTAATATGTGTATATTTGCTTCATTTGACATCACTATGTGGATGCAAGAATTAGGCTTTCCCTTCTGATTGTCGTTTTTCACCAGAAAGCTTGCAATTATTTTCCATGGTTAAGACAGTGCTCTAGGAAAAAATACTGTAGACAACTCAAAAGGAAAAAGTGAAAAAGAGTTATAAAAATGTACCTACGAATAATTCTTACATAATTTGCTTGAGATTGCAGCAATGAATTATTTGGACAAAAATTTCACCTCATCATTGCAATAAGTGCTTGCCTGACGTGAAAAGATACACTAATATCAGTAATAATACGTATGTATCCTGGGTGGTAGGTTTCTTGTTGAGTAACTTCCTAAATTTGCATGTATCTACTACAATAGATACATGTCACAATTTCTCCTACTCCCTTTGGTTGCTGAGTTTTGTGTTGTTGCTTTTTTTAAAAAAAAAAAAACTTGAAGGAAGTAGCAATCAAAGGTATTCCCTAAGCACACAGGCACCAGGTCTAGAGCTTTGTTAGTGAAACACCAGACAACTATACCTTTGTTTCCTTGAAATGGGGAGAAATAGTGTCCTTGCTTTATGTGGAGTGTTTTGTACTAATAAATACCAGGAAGTATGTGTTCTTGCTGACAAAAAGATGTATTTGATTCCTGCAAAAATCTGCAAGGTGAATCTGCATAACTCCCTTGTTCTGCTTACAAACAAAGAAGTTAAAACAATGGACAAAAAAAAAGCTCACAAGAAGTAAGATGCATGGTTGTGCCTAATAGTGAAGAGCAACATAATTTCTGCATTTTCTTGACTAGCTAATAGCTAAGGAAGGTATACCAAGAAAACCAATGATAAAAAACACCCAAAGCCTTATAGGCATGATTAAATTATCTAAAAGACAGAGTTTAAAACCAAGCATAAATAAACCCTTGACAATTTCCTTTGCCACACCGTACTGGGCTTACAATGGGTTACAATTGAGTTTACAAGGTTTTAGTATCAAGAGGCTGCATGGGGGGGGCCTCTGTGAGAAGAGCCCAGCAGCTGCCTCATGTCAGATCAGAGCTACTGCCCGTGGGGCCCTGTGCTAGAGCAGTCCACTCCTGAAGGATGGGCCCAGCAGTGCTTGGAGAGCTGCAGCCTGCGGGATCGGTGTGGGATCAGCTGGGGAAGGATGGCATCCCTTAGGAGGGATCCCACATGGAACAGGGGCAGAAAGTGACCATGAAGGAGAGGCAGAAAAGAAGCATTATGGACTGACCACAGCCTCCATTCCCTGTTCCCCTGTGCTGCTTAAGGGGAGGGGGCAGAAGGATGTGGATGGAAAGAAAGTGTTTTCAGTTTGCTTTTAGTTCTCACTGCTCCACTGTTACTAATTGGCAATAGATGAAATTAATCTTCCTCAAACCTGTTTTGCCTGTGTCAGTAATTGGTGAGTGATCTCCCTGTCCTTATCTCAACCCATGAGCTGTTTCATCCTATTTCTTCTCCTTGCCCTGCTGAGGAGGTGGAGTGAGAGAGACGTGCGGTGGGCACCCAGCAGTCAGCCAAGTTCAACACACAACATCCAGGGCTAAGCTGAGAATATCACAAAAAAAAAATAACCTCTAACAAAATGCCTGGTCCTTCCCAATTTGGGCCCAAGATAAAACAAAAAAAGCACAGTTTTTCTTACTCTTCAGCACATCTGATTTTGATTTGAACCAGGTGAAATAAGATTATGCAGAATTTTTTCAAAAAGGTGGGTTCTGAGCTTCATTCAAGCTACTTTGAATATCCTCCGCAAAACCACTTAAAAAACAGCTACTCCTGTTTCTTTTTCTTTTTTTTTGAGACTTTTTTTTTCTTTTTTCTTGACACTATCAATTAGAGGGCAAGAAGGTCACTAAGAAAAAAAAGAATTTCAGAGGATTCCCTCACTCTATTACTATTGTGTTTAATAGGATGAGCATGTGCTTAATTTCTTGCCATTCATAATAATAAAAGTTTTCTTTCTGTTTCAGGCAAAGTGTAAACTAAAAGTTAAATGATGCTGTTAGAGTCTGCAATATCTTATATTAGATTGAAAGTATAAATTCTGCTTAAATTATATGCATATTTTTCGTTAATATCTTTTAGTATTTTTATTAACAATTATCATGGATCTGGAGTGCCAGAAAAAAGTCTGTTTAGAATAGGCATACCATTACATTCAGCACCATATAAACATAGAAGAAATAATCCATAACTTCAGCACATTTACTATTTAGTGTCATAGAATAAGGCAAAGAAAATAACATACAGTTTTCGTCAGTGTAAGGGGTGCACCAACACAAAAGGCAGATATGTTAGAGGAAATTTGAAAAACTAAGGGTCTAGAGCAGTAGCCACAGTATACATATGAAGTGGATACAGAAGAAAGCATACCACAGAAAATCCTATTTGATCAGAGAATGATTTCCCAGCAACTGATGCATCTCTCACAAATTGGAGTACAGAAATGTGTCTGAAACAAATATTACACAATATTTAGGAAGAACAGCCCTATTTTGACTGGCCATGCTCTTAGCCCAGTAATTTCCAACTAGTGGGCAACATATTATAAAGAAGACAAGTACCTTAAGCTGCCTGTACAGATAGAGGTTCCAGTTTGTTTGTGCTTTAAACCAAACTCTTACTCCTAAAAAATGTATGAAGACGTAAAAACCATACAAAGTGTACTGGTTTCATACATTCAGTTTTTTTGGAAAGCAAAGATCTTCACACTGCATAACATTTTTGGGGAAATTTTAAACAGGGACACACAACTTGTTTGCCTTTTTACGAGCTACCAGCAGACTGAAACTGGCTGATCACTCTAGTTGGGAGGCACTTTAGTACGCTCAAAAGAAAATCTTACTCTCCAGTAGTCTTGTCATTAATACCAATGATTCACTGACAGCCTCTTGAAAGGAAGATATACATTATACAATATAGGTAATACAGACATCACTTTTAATGTAAAAAGGAGATAAAATATATATTCAAACAAAGAGTTTGCAACTTGAGAATTTTCACCTTGACCAATGTATCAAGTCATTTCCTTAATAAGACTATATTAAGTTCATCTAGTTTGCTGGAAAAGATAACAGACTTTCAAAAGCCCAAGATCAACGGCAAGAGTTCTCTCCTAACCAAAATCATATAATTACAGGATCACAGAATGGCTTAGGATGGAAGGGACCTCAGTCCCTCAGTCCCTTGAGCATCCAGTTTCAACCTGACTGCCATGGGCACAGTTGCCACTCACCAGATCAGATTGCCCAGAGCCCCATAAAACCTGGCCTTGAACACCTCCAAGGATGGGGCATCCACAACTTCTCTGGGCAACCTGTTCTAGTGCCTCACTACCCTATATTAACGATAAAAATAGTAACAATTCATTAGGACGAAATATATTAATCCTACAAGACAGTAGTAACTAGTTCTTCATGTGCCTCATCTAAAATTAAAGGTTCCTCCTCAGCATAGCTAGAAATAAAGACAGTAATAATATGAATTTTCATGACATATCACTGTTGCTTTGCCAGATGACAGAATGATTATAATTGGATATTTGTATGACACTGTTTGGCTGTGACACAAAGAACTTACATATATACCACATCCTTTATCACTCAGTATATGTGAGTATTTGAAAGATACTGTGATCTGGGTATTTTTAATATGTTCCAAGTTCACAAAACAAAGAACTCAGAGACTTGTGCTGCTGTCAAAACAACACATTCAACAATGACTCTAATGCAAAAATGTACTTGGCATATCAAGTGTTCTCCCAGGTAACCGCATGAGAAAAAAACTTCAAGATGTAATGTTTTTTTACGCATGGAAATATGATAGATGGAGCTATTACACATTACGTGGTACCCTTCTTCCATTTTCTCTGGAAACACATTTTAATTCTGCAACTCTGTTTTTTAACATATCAATAAACAAATTCCTTACCACATTTTGGTTGATCTTGTGCCTGAAACAAGTGATGTAGACAACGTATGGCCAATCGTCAGGTTCCATCAGCACTCCTGCAGCATGGGCACAGGTCACATGAAAGGAGGCTGGACAGCGTCCATATGAACACTGAATGCAGGCACCAGAGATCTTCTTAATTCTCTGTCTGCAGAAAATACATTTCTGTAGAAGGAAAATAAACAGAATATTTACCATACCACCAGAATTCCACTGATGTCTGCAAGTGTCTCTAGGACTGAAAAATTATTTGTGCTTCACTGCTTACATTTTATACCTCATAATATGCATAGCAGAAGAATAAACATTTATGAACTGCAAGGTAACTTTATAATATGATAATTAATAGATAGCATTTTTGTTTCTTCCTTTTAATGTAAAGACAATCCGTTTTGATTCTACAGTAAGAAAACTGATACATACATAGCTATATAGAAGTTTAAATTCAAATTCCATACACTGCTCTGAAAATTAATCTGGTCCCCCTAAAGCAGGTACATTGAAAAAACTATGTATAATTCTGCAAGAAGTAACAGCAAGACTCAAAAATAAAAAGAGTGTTCCCACAGAAATGCAGCGCTAGGCTTCCAGATGTCATTTAACCTAGGCCCCTATTTTGAAGTTGGAATAAACACATGTATCAATAGACTTTGGAAGACGGCTAATCCAACATGTTCACGTAAGCGTTACTACCACAATTCTCAGATAACCTGTTACAATGGTTACATCTCTTCAAAGTTAGAAATGTGTTATTTATCTCATGCCTCCACATAATTCCACAGCCAAAGGCTGTTCCTATGTTCCTTTTCATTTTTTCCAGTATTGTTTTCATTGGTTGTGTTTTTAATATACATGTAATTGAGAAGGCCATATTTCCCCACTTCATTTATAAAAACATTATGTCAAAAGCCTTACCACTGCCAAGACATACTACATTTATTCCTTCTCCCAGAATGGAGGCTACATCAAAGCACTGCCACTATTCCTGTGATTCAGACTTCCTACTCGGCTCTGCTTCAAGGCTTTTGTAAGTGGCCCATATGAAAGAAATGAAAGGCCTTAAGATAAGTAAAGTAAATCCGGGAAATTAGCCCACCATACTATCAAAAACAAAACAAAACAAAACCAGAGATGACCAGTATTTTGCCATCAGAAGACATTAGCAAACATGCTAGATCAAATCATTACCTTAGGAACTACTATAGGCAACTGTATGATATCACATACAGAATTACTTTCTCATAACTATCACAGTGGCTAAGAAAACAATGTCAGCAATCAAAGATCATAAAATTATTTCAGCTATTCTAGAATACAGCCACAGGATTCTACTTGATATAGAAATAGAGAATTAAATAATTTGAAAACACACTGTTAGAGTGAGGATTCCTTCCATTTGATCTTTATTTGTTAGGCACTGATTTGGTCTGCTTGCTCTAGGAACAGGGTGAAGAATAATTTTGATTTATTTTTCTACTGTATAACTAATAATTGAAAATATTTCATATTAATTCACATCAAATTCTTCTTTCCAGGTTACCAGATAATTTTGTTTTATTGGTTATCAATCTCTATATTCTGAAGAAATCTGCAGAAATTTTATTGTATGAGTTAGCACTGTTTTATTTCAATGGCTTCTGGCACTCAGTTGGTGACTGATATAATAATTTCTGCAAGTGCTAGCCCTGTCAAGTTCATCAGTCATGCGGGGTTCTAGTTCATGCATCATTTTGAACAGAAAAAATACCTTCAAATTCTGCCTTTATACCCAACCCCTGGAAGCCAAGAGCCTGAATGGCTTTGCACAAGCAGATACAAGAGCAGCATTTGACATCTGGAACTTAGTTAAAAGTTATCATTCACTAAAGGGACCAGAACCTAGCCAAGTCTGCTGTAACAATATTAGGTCCGAAAGACTAGTATGAGGTAAAGATGACCTCACCATCCAAATTCACGTTTCAGGGACTTAAATGATTATGCCGATAACACATCGTGTGTTTGTATTCATGTGCACTAATCCATTTTCAGATCAATAAAGCAAGTGTTTCTTGAAGAAGCTTAAGGACTTTTTTGTAGGTACATACCCACAATTCAGTAAAATGGGAATTCCAGAAAGAAGAGAGAACTGTCACATTTTAATGTCCAGACACTGAGATCATGAAAATGCATGGCTTATTTTTCACACTAATTCACAAGTCAGCTTAGCCAAATTAAGAAGGAAAGACAGAAGTATAAAAGGCATGAGCACTGAAAAACCCATACTTTACTTAATCTTGTCCACAGAAATGGCTACATGTTCTGACTGAAAAACCCCCGAAAATGCAGTTCACACAAAATGCAGAGAATGGCGAAAAGGTAAAAAGCAGTAGCATGTGGGTAAATAAGCAGTAACACAGAGAAGTATATTACAGCAGGAAGTGACAGTCTCCTTAAATTACAGGCTGCAGCTGTGCAAGGCACCAAATAAGGCACCAAATATGCAAATGTTACGATGCGGCTCTAAGTTCATTCTGCATATTACTATGGTACCACGGAACCTTCAGAGGTGCAGAAATTACAACATTACGTTACACAAGGAATGCTTCAGAAAATGATGTAATTACAACTACATACACATACCTACAACTGCTTCTTCACTTTAATGTGAAGAAACCAATGAAAATATATGAAAGAGAACATTAAGAGAAGCTCTAGGGAAGCCGGAACAACGGTTGGAAAAACTGAATAGCTACCAGATTTAATGAGATGGCCAAATCCATAGAATTAGAACAAAACTTCATCCCTCTCTACTATAGAGTCATACTTTTCTGTTCTCCTCCAGCCCATGCTAATTTAACAGGAAATCATCTGACAAATTGGCATACTGTAGGAAAAATTACCTTCAATGTTAGCTTTCAGAGTTGAAATTTGAAAATACTAATAAAATTAATGAAAAAAAACAACACAACAAACTGTCAAATAACCATGGGCTATATTCGGATTTCCACCATGCTGGTGTAAGCAGTAGTTCAGATTAATTCTTATATATTCTTATATAAAAGGAATTTTTATTTTATTTTTCCTCCAGGTCACACAAGAAGCAAGCGAAAATATTTCCCATGTAATGAAATGAAACCATCCCAATGCCAAATACAAATGTTGTTGTTACATCAGTTAATTCCAAACACACATTCACCTTTTCTGGTTATGTCCTTATTTTCCCTTCAGGTACCAAAAAGATTCAGATATGAACAGAGAAAAAAGTACATGCAGAGCAACAACAACAAAATTCTATTTCTTCTTACATTTATGAAATATCAGAAAAACTCTGAACAGTTTTCTTTCAGTAAATACAAGAATAATTTTTTGATAAATAATGAAACATTACTTGAAAGATGGTCTGTCCACACAACAGTGAAAGTGATGACGCAGATGTACTTAAGCTTTACAATGAGTCTCAAACCTAGACACAAATTTCAAAAAGTACACATACACAAATAAAAGGCATGTATACCAGCAGATTCACAGCTTGTATAACTGTATCAGGCTACATTTCCCCACTCAGAGATATGAGAAAAAGATTCTTCATCTTTCAAAATGAAACTCAAACAGTTAATCTACAATACTTGATTAATTAAAAAAAAAAAAAAAAAAGCAGACCAAACTAAAGAAAATCTGCTTTGCATAGATTCTTGGAACCTTAGATGAGCTACATACCAAACTGTATATATTAGCTGTTGGTAGTAAATTGAACTGTGCTACGTCTGACCACACTGGCAAATCTCCTGCAGTTTGTAACTGAAAATGCATTTCTCACACTCTCACTTGGGGCTCTACTGCATATGAATTCAAATGGACTTTTCCACTTTTTCTTCCTATGATGATGTATTTTTATTTTCCTATTTTAATGACCATATTTTAGTATGGTCATTCATGACAAAAACAAGTTATATGTGATACAAATGCTCTGTTCTGCTTTGTTTAAAAAATATAAACAAGAAAAAAGAAATAAAAAATATGAAGTGACCACAGGAAAAGACATCAGAAGAG
The DNA here is from genome assembly GCA_013396635.1 of Penelope pileata. Lineage (NCBI taxonomy): Eukaryota > Metazoa > Chordata > Aves > Galliformes > Cracidae > Penelope > Penelope pileata. The sequence continues at coordinate 43,335 of WBMW01002318.1, forward strand.
ACGGAATCACCAGTTGCAAACAGAGGTTTCACTCTCCCTCTGTCAGTTTCTAAGTATCATTCAAAATGGAACTGGTCTAGAACCAGTTTACTGAAATAAACCTATGCCCAACATACCCAAATGATAGTTTTCCATTAGCCTAAAACTACAAGGTGTCCCTATCAGATTAAGTAAATTCAACATTCAAGAGAGGTAGGAAGAATGTCATTTTGACTTAATGCTTGCTAGATATTATTGCAAATCAGAGACAATGGGGAAGTGGCTCAGGATCAATCTTAATCAGAGATCCAGATGCAATGGAATTTATGGGAAATAAATAAAATTGTTTATATAACAGGAGATTAAGAATATAGGACAGAACAATGCACTGCAATTTTCTAGATGGTGAAATGACCTCTTTTTGCTCCCAAAGTGAAAAAAAATTCTGTCGCAAATGGATTTCATAATCATGGAACAGCTCTTTAATATTAATAGGTTGCAAATATATAAACAGAATGGATTTTAAAGAACTCTGAGAAAACTGGACGACAGTATTTTGCTGAAGACCACTGATAGCTTTCATAATGATTTTTATGCATCCTTACATAAACAATTTGATATTACTTCCCTTGAATAGAATAATATTTACCAAAAAAAAAAAAAAATCCAGGCCCTAACAGGATCACAAACTAAACATAGTAACACTGCTTTCTGTAGCAATGATATATGAAAAAGTACAATCTGATGGCTATGGCAAAAAGTTGAGGCTGGATTTTAGGAAACAGCTTGTAGTATTGATTTCTCTGAAAAATATTTCTATACCTTTGCAAGAAGAATGATTTGTGTGAAGAAGCTCTACAATTCTATGATCAGTGAGTGCATTTTCTGCACAACCATCTTTCAGAATACGAAGTCAGCACTTAATTTTGGCTGAGAGCATAGTGTGTTTTTGTGGAAGCAAGTTCATTGCTTTTTTCTTTTTATGTTTCCTTTTATTCCTGATTAATTTAAACCTTGCTGAACACTACAGCTATGAAACAGAGCTTAGAATCACAATGTGTAAAGAAAAAGATCTTAGATCACTCATCATCTACTCCACTTCTTTGTTCAACACTTTTAGACAATTACAGAAAACCAAGAAAGTTGTTAGATAAAGTGCCAAGAGACTATTTTGCATTCTTCTGGTATTTCAAACATAACAACCGGTGCTTTATGGGAAAGATGATTCAATGATTGAAGGAAACGGTTTGTAATTTCCTACTACTCAGCATGCCTATAGCATGGGTGTAGGGCAAATTAAAGACAGTGAATGTTATCTAAACATATGTGAAAATCTTTTAATTATACTATCCAGGAGAGAAATAAACGTGACGCTAATGCATCAATAAGAAAGAATTTTCTAATACGTTTGAAATAATGTAGTCTTAGGGCCACCCTGAATGAGGGAGCTTGCCAGCCATGGTTTTCAAATTATGTTGTTTAATTTGAACAAAAATGAAGAGATCTTGAAATTATAGCAAATTTACATACTGCTTTAAAATAAAGTTTTAAGAGCTGATAAAGTATTAGCAGGATTTAACAGAAGTATGAGTAGATACACATATATCTACCATCTCAATGAAACTGCTAAGTACGAATAGCATCATATTTCATAGGAAACAAAACACAAACACACAGGTTAGAATTAAAAAACAAACAAACAAAAAATATCAAATATATATATATTAGATCTTCTGAAGCACAGATTGATTATAATGGAAGAGTCCTCACACTGCAGGTTAAAAGGCAATGAAAAGGAATCAAAGAAAACAAAAGCACTTGGAGAAGAGGTTCATGTTTTAAAAAGTACTTGATAAGGCCTGTGTAATCTCCTTAACTAGTAATAGGTGAGCTTGTGAGGCAAAAAGGAAGAAATAAAAGACCTGGTCAGTGCTCCAGCCATTGCCTGTACAGCACTAATCATCACCTCAATACCTATGAAGATGCTGTACTTAGTATTTGGGGAAGTACATTTCTTTGTATTTGCTTCCAGGATTCTATTTCAGCATTAAGATCTCTGCTAAAAGGTGTCTCCTTCCCAGGCTGAACAGATTGCTTCTTCAGCCTCTCACATATGTCCTGTCCTCCAGCTCAGACCATCTCAGTGCAATTCCAGAATGACAGTATCTTTTTTAGTAACGGGAAGACCAATGAAATCCTACAAGCACTGAACAAAAGGGAAGAATGGACCAACCACCTGGGTCTGCTGGCTAGAGTGTTACAATTCAAGCCCAGGATGGCATTCGGCCTTCTTTGCTGCAAGGGCATCCGTGTTCGACATCTCTCTACCATGACCTGCAAGTCTCTTCCTGACAGGATCACTTCAGCTTTCCTCATGGAGGGTCATTACCATTAAGACAAATTCTAGTGACAGACTTTGTATTAGTCACGCTTTAAAAGAGACAAAGCCTAACCACACAAAGCAAGGAGTTACAAAAGATATCCAGGACTTGCTACCTCAGAAAAGTCTTAAACAGACTTAAACAGTAAATTACTTCAAGAAATTATATGGCCATTTTAGGCTCCACCCTTTCATGAATTGTCATTTAATGCAAAGCACTTCTCTGACAAGTAGCATCATTACTTATAGTCAGTATGGAGAAGATCACTGTTTCTGCATGGTTTATTTTATAGTACTTCATATGAATACACACAAACATACACAGAGAATTTAACATTTTAATAAGAGAGCAGTTAAAATTAGAACACTGAGATGTGGCACTGAAAGGATTATATTCTTAGCAATACCCTGCAAGCGATTTACTGAAATGAAAAAATGCAAAGGAAGTCGTTATCAAAATAAAGGTACTGCCATCTCTTATATAATGAATTTTTCATCCTTCCGAGGATAGCTAGTCTATAAGCTCATGCCAATGAACTAACAGGATACTCTCTTTGTTTTCTATGAAACAAAGTACACTAAAAAGATAATTCTACAGAATTGAAGACAAGCATGTTTGAATGCTCAGAAATGAGAATCATGTCAAGCTTAAACAGAAACCTCTGATGACAATACAAGTACACATATTAAAATTTTATCTACCTACTAGCATGACAGTAACATGCTGTTTTGTGTCTTAGAAGATTAGAAAATGGGAATGGACTTTAGCATATGTCCTCTGGGCAAGATGGGGTCATGGCCAATTATTTAGGTGAATGCACTTTGCCTCTGGGAAGGAAAATATTGTGCTTGTAAAGCACACTGAATGAGGACACAGCTGCTTGTCAAGTTACTCTCTGTTGAAGAGAAGCTATTGTGGACAGAATACACTATTAGAAAAGAGGGATAAGTACAGCAGTTTAGTGAGGTTATGCCACTGGCTAGGAACCACCTGGCACCCCTGCAGTAACTTGAGCTAGTGAGCCACGCTATTCCAGGTACAAACAACAACATACAAAAAAAATTAGTACATCAAAAGTGAGGAGAAAGGACTACTGCAGGGTGGAGGAGTTTGGGGCTTTTGAGTTGTTGTTTGTTTTTGAATTTTGGGAAGAAGAGCTCAAGGCACACAGAATTTAAACACGCTCAGCATTGTGGTCTTACAGAAAAGTTTTTTTTTTTTCCAGAAAGCTTGAGGGACTGCTTAGCTTATTAGGAGGAAAAGATTATTCATTAAGCCTTCAGCCAAAAGCCAAAATCTATTTTTCAGCAAAACTGAGGTTAACATTATACCTCACCAGAAAATATGTCATTTGTAAACAGCCAAAAGTGATAAGGCAGTACAGAAAAGTTATGACATTCCTTAAAGACATACTAAAACGTATTAAGTACAAGAAGTTAAAAAAATTCCACCATCTAAAATGAATCAGCTTGTAGTATCTCAGAAACAGTAAGTTCTTTCTAAATGTTTCCTCGTTTCTAGCTCATGCATTAACATCACTGAGTAAATATTTGGAATAATCTGATCCCACCGCAGAACAGGGTAAGCAGCGTCTTACAGTTTTTAGTCACTATGAAAATTTGCCAAACAATTACTCTCTCTTAAAATTAAACATATAAACTATTCATATACTTAATGGCTGAAATAGTTCTTGGCAACAATGCAGAAGCAAAAATTGAAATTTTGTTTAAAACAAGTTGTTTTTCCTCTGTCTTTTGTTTCCTCCCATTGCTTGCCCATAACAGATAAAAAACAAAAGAATAATGGTTTTATCTTGGTCAGGTAGACAAACGACCTTCTGCTTCAAAAAATCTCATCAGGTATCATCTTTCTTGCATAAACCCAAAAGTATGTGGATGTCAGCACAATCCAAAAGAGTTCCAAGTTTGCCATGGAAACAACATTCTTATTTCAAAATAATACAACTGCTCGATGTGGACTATTGGCATGAAAGCTCCCAATCCATGCTCATTGACAGCTTGTGGAGTGGACAGATGAGGCATGGAAAATATTTTAAATTAGTTCATTTATCTTGTTCAGACACGGGAAGAGACTGAGAATTTTTCATGTTCATAGAAAAAAAAAGCAAAGAAATAGAGAAAGGAAAAGGGTAAAAGGAGGGAGTGTAAGCTCCATAAAAAAGTGGAGTGGAAAGCAAGGAAAAGAAACAAATGGGAATAGAAGGTGAAAAGGGATACAGGGGGAAGAAGAAAACAGAGGAAAAGAGAAGTGGGGAAATGTGAAACATGGCAGCTTTTCATATAAATTGTTAAGCTAAATTAAGATAAATTTCACACATAATGCATTTTGTGTTCATTAGAAAACACCTTTTTTTCTTGTGAGCTCTTAAGAAAGAAAAGGTTAACGTTAGCTAAACAAACAAACCATTGTAGCTGTTTTTGCTTTTATCTTCACCATTTTCAGAAAATATACATTTTTTTTTTATTGGTCCACCAAAAGCACATAGATTTAAACTCTTGTCCTGAGGACTCCAATATAGGTATTTTTCATATGTGAAGCATAATTCCCATCACACATCTCAGAAATTATACCATGTTCATCCAAGATGAACAACACAATAGATCAGATATCTAGTTATTGCAGGGTGTCATGGATGTCACTGCAGCCCAAGACAAAGCAAGAGAGATGGCCTAAGGACAGATTAATGTACTGCAAGTCAGAAGATTAATTTTGTTCTTGAGTTTCTCTTGGATCCTAATGTGATTTTGACAAACTTAGGTAGGGATAGGTTTCCTCCATTTTCACAACAATCTGTTCTGTTGCCGTGCGACGGATGGCAGCAGACGGAAAGTCTGACCAAACGGCGCCTGACACAGAAGTGTGGATAAGGCAAAGGTGCAGAACTGAATGGCACCCACTGACATTCACTGACTTTTGCTAAACATTTATGGAGACCAAACAGTGGATGTGAGCACAGTGAGGCGGTGGTGGTGCATTTCAGCAGCGGTGACAGCGACAGTGGGGCACCTCCGCTGGTGCAGACTGTTACGAGCGCAGCATGCAGACTCTTATTCATCACTGGTGAAAATGCATAGCTACTGGTGGTGACTATGCTGAAAAAAGACGTTTTGTAGCTGAGAATTTGATTTATCAAATAGTGTTATTGTGTTCTTTGTGTCTGTTGTGGTTTCCATGGAAATAAATAGGAGACATTGCTTTCAAGGCAACCACCACAGTTACGTTTTGTACAGATATTTTCTATATTCATCTCAGACTTTAATATCATAATATGCATTTAATATCAAAATGCACGCATTTCATTTTTATAATTTTTATTTTTTGGATTTTCGCTTTATTCAGTATGTGTTCCTCTTTACCCAGCTTTTCAGGCACGATCATTAGGCTTGAAAGAGGATGGACTTTTCCTCACACATTTATCTTTGACATTTCTTATTTTCTAATTTCCCACTCTGGGAAACATTTCACATCCTTGATGAACATGTAACTGATTTGTTTACTGTTAGTATTCAGCAAATACTGCTAATGAAGGCCAAGATGTACTCTCTCCCACTGCAATGTCCAGTACAGTAAAAATACAGTTACACAAGGAAACAGCTAAAAAATCCATTTTTCCTGGCTAGTGTGTGGACTTCTGTCTGGTCTAATGGAATCCATTTCTGATCATTTTCAGTATGGGTTTTTTTTTGCCATTTGGCTGCATACTGTTCTCTCCCAGAAAGTAAAATTTCTCACAGTAATTCATTAAATTACAAAGCCTTGACTTATGGGCTTGATTCCTGTTATGGTATGATTATGAAAGCTTCTTTTCTTCTTGTATCACAGGCATTTTTCTTTAATGTGGAACTCACTGGAAATAAACTGCTAACTAAGCAGCAATTTTTAAAATTTTCCTACCAAATGCCAGATCAGCAACAAAAGTACAAAGGCCCAATATTTAAAAAGTCACAGGAGAAGAAGAACACCTAGCATACAGTTTGACTTTTTTTACCAATTTTCAAAACTTCTTTTTCACTAGTTAGACTTCTGGAAGACATTCTTTCTCTCCACACACTGCATTCAACTCTTGTATTAATGGACCATTAAAAGATGCTTCATTGTGTCTTAATGGCATAATATATTATAAAAGTCTGGTCAAGGAAGGAATTACATCTCTCAATCTAAAGACATGTCATATAAAAGGCCATAGTTGATAATTTCAGAAAGAAATATAGCAACATTTTTCTAATATAGCACTGCCAACTATTCAGTGAATTTTTGAAAATCCGTCTCTCATATAAATGGTATTTTAAAACTTATCCAGAATAAAATCATTTCTTCAACGATAATCTGACTCAAACTTCTGACACTTATTTGAACATTTCATTCATGTGTCTAAGCATCTTTATAAATTACTAGAATGCAATAATATTTTAAAGCAAAAATAAGTAGTTGCTCTAGCTGCTAAATAGCATTTTTAATGAACCAGTAGTTCTATACCCGATCTCTAAAATTCTGAACACTTATGCAAGAAGTGAGATAGCAAACAAAAGATTCTCTGCCCCATACACTATCCATTTACTGTACACAGTACAGTGTCTCAGCACCAAAGAAAGAATCACGCAGAGTATCTGCATCTCTGAGGTCTCAAAGTACAGTATAGCTAACACAGTGATATGGAGGCACTCACAATATCACAGCTTTCTGAGCAACTGTGAATCTAATATACTTATTAGCATGGGTCTTTGCTTTATTTAGAATAATAAACCCATGATTTCTGTCAGGTGAAGGCCAACATGGTACAAGATACACATGGTTCAGCACCACTGGGACAGAATCCTGTTCCCTTCTGAGAGTTCTCCATAGCCTGACATCACAAACAGCGTTGTGTATCTGTATTCCAGAGAAAATAATTTTTTTTAAAAAAGCACTGAAAGCAAATGCTAAGGGAACCTCTCCAACTCTGCAGTCCTGTAGATCAGTCAAGTCTGCAGTTGACATAGCTGTCATTTCCTCATTCCACACTAATGAGGCTGACATAAATCTCCAGAAGCTTGGCTCACCTTTCATTCTTAACCTCATTCCAAACAGCTGCTTCAACAGTGAGGAAGCCACATTAGTAAATGACACATTAACGTCATTGCTGTTCATTCACTAACTTTTTATAGGACTATTTGTAATAGAACGAAAGAAGTTGAGAACAGAATCTTTTTCATATTTAGGATTCAAAGTGTATGTCTTTCTGTTTCACACAGTAATACTAAGATTATGAACAATTCAGAAGGAAAAGGAAGAGTGCTTTCCACTAACATACTTTTTACATGCATTTTTTTGTATGCACTTTCATTCATTCTTTAAAATGCCAGTGGTAATCCTATTTTCCCTCTACGTTCTTTTGTCCTGGAGGTACCTTTTGCCCTAAAGCACTGTGTGATCTAGAGCTGAAAATGAATGCCAACCAAGTGGTGACAATTTTAGCTATCAGCAATCAGAAAAACATTTGGTTTGAACAAAATTACTTCACTGAATTTTTTTGTGGAGTGATGGAGAGTGCCTTATGGGATCATGGTAATGCCCTGAACAAAAACAGCTGAGACTTCTGCAGAGTTCATACAGCATGGAAACATCTACTGCCATGGCTGTCACCGCATTTCTACTGCCAAAAGTCACAACTGTCTGAACTATTCCACGAGACATTTTGAGACTAGGCTGCATCAGTTTGGTTAGCTTTGTTTTCTTGCACTGAAAAGGGATGACAGAAGTGGGTGCTTCCTCACATGCCCACATTATATATATACGTGTCTTGTCTACAACAGCAGTGTTCAATTACACAGTGTTGCTGCACAGAAAGAAGATGGATATCTTTTATATTTGCACTGTTTTTCTTTATTTTAATAAGCTGCTTTAGCTGTACTGATGGTTTATTGTCATGCGATGTCACTGTTAAAGTCTCTTTAATTTCAAGCCACCCTATAAGCACGTGTTTTAGCTTAACTTAGCGTCTTGTACAGGTAAAAACAATCATCTGACGTTTACTATCAACACTTCACACAGTAGACTAGTGGAGTTTACAAAGTGGTTTGCAAATGAGTTCCAGAGGCTCATTAGCATGTTTCATTTTGTTGAACATTTTTCTGACAGGACACACCTAAGGTCACAATGCATGAGCATTTCCAGAGATGTTCCCTGGCTAATTTTTATCTGTAATGTACTGTTTTCATTAGCTGAGGTCATCTAAACCTGAATCTTTTTCACTCTACGCGCTCAGACCTTCTATCTTTTAACCTTGACAGGATCTTTGCTTTCACTAGATTCCCCTTCTGACCATTACTTTTCCATCAACTATCAACAGCAATATGAGGAAAATTAGTGATCCTCATCTTTCAACTTAACAACCTCTGTAATTTGTCAGACAAAACCCTTCAATTATGGGTTGCAGAAAAAGTGAAGACCTAAGTAAAGCACTTGTAGGAACTTTTAAAGTAAAAATATATTTTTCAATGTCACATGATAATATTTTCAAATAAGCAACATGGTCCTATAATTTGTCAATGCAAAATATTATAAATATAGGTGCCTAAGTGTAGAGATCTTTTATTTATCTTTATTTATGTAAAAGTTAATAGTTTGAGCAACTTTCATCCCCTTAGATGCGTTTTTCCTTACTGAAATTCTAATATTCCCTTCAAATATATTTAAGAAAACCCCAGAGAGATGCTAGGAGGCATAATACGATGCATAAAATTTTAATTTATTGAAGCTGTTTACTCAGGAACTAAAGTCAAGGCCACTAAAGTAGTTGTAAATATCCAATCAAGTATTATCATTTAAGCTGGTAAATCCCATAGTAACCAAAGGCAAACAAGAAATGCCTTTTTGGTATGAGAAGCAGCCATTAGTTAAAAAATACGTGGTGGTGTGAGAGGAATGTGTACTTTGTATTTGTTCAGTATAATTTAATAAAATCTTTTCTCAGTGTCTGGGTAATTTCTATGCATTTCTATGTAAGTTAGTTCATAAGGCTAATAGTCCTCCCATGCAGTGTGGATTTTGCAGTATTAATGACCACTGGACCAAGAACAGAGCTGCAAAAGGTGTAATAAAGAGATTACTGTGGTTCCTATTAGCAACTAAAACACAGAAGGTATTTCAGTGTTCTCACTAATGCCATTTAAATTCAAATAACGTAGAGATGTCAGGTTTAGAATAAGTGTGGTTCGTTGTGTATTGGCTGGGCATTACTTTTGTTTGTGGCTGTATTTTGGAGACAAATAATGCTTTTCCATGATTAGAGATAATTTCTCCCTATCAATTTCTGCTGATTTCTCAATTCAGCAAACATGAGAAAAAACTAACAGGCATCAAATATATCCAGTACAATAGAGTATCATTTTTACAGCAGAAATTAAGATAGAATGTTTCCTCACTGGGGAAAAAAAAAATCAAGTAATCAACACTACTGATTCTAAATGCATTTTGGGATGTTTATCCTCTCATTTTTCAAAGCTGCATGAGGAAGAAAGTGCACTGAATTACACACCAGTAAATTTCCACTGAATATAAAGAAATTCTTCATACTTAGTTTAGGATTCACACACATTTACTACAGTGGAATCAGAGCAGCTCACACACATTCTACTGATGCAGTTTCAAATGCAGTATTTCCATATTTTCTGCAAGTCCAACGCAGCTGCCCATCTTTAGTGAGCCAATGTATCTGCTAAAATGTACAAAACTTTTTCATACCACGGTGGATTTTTAGCAAGACTTCGTTTGTGAAAACAGAATTCTTTGAGCAGAATATTGAAATAGTAGGAAAGTGCTGCTTTTGCTTTAGCAAGTAACTTATTTCAAGTAACTGCTATGTGTTTTCAGTTCTCTCTCTTTAATTTGTTCTCTTTGATAGTGATTTTTTTCCAAAATGCAAAAATATGCTCAAACTTTGAATAATGAAATGTCCCTGTATTTACCAAATTCAAATATTGACTGAAAATCAAACAAGAGGATTAAAAAAATTTCTTACATACAGTAAACCAGTCAGTTTTTAGAGATAAAAATTCAGTAAATTGTCTATTCTGTAGAGAGCAGCTGACCGATTTCACTGCTTGATAGACAGTTTACTCAAACAAAATGCAATACCATTGAAATGAACCGATATAACCATATTTTAAAAGCATGGTCTATTTCTGAAAAAAAATACATGACAACTCATCCTACATATTCCTTTCCCAACCATTTAGCACATTGCCCTTGACAGAGGATGTCACAAGTCCTCTTATCAGTCCATGTCCTTTCCAATACAAGCAAAGGATGAAGGAGGGCGTTACACATCCAGTCTGGCTCCAGATAAGCAGCTGCAGAGCACACTTGGACAAGGGAATTTAGAAGGATGTATTCTCACATTTATATAATATCCATGGCAGTTCAAGGCTCATTTGATTTATGGAAGCTTTAACAGCTTTTTTCCCAGATATCATATTTACTTTTATAAAATAAAACTGAAAAATCAGCTTTTGATCTCCTCAAAGATTTAAAAAATCAGGCATTCAGATATCCAAGTAACAAACTTCTGACACTCATTAACAGTTGTGTGAAGAGCTAAGGTCTGCTTTGTTTTATCTTGGGACCACCTATTTTTTGATAAGCCATTTCAAGCATCAGTGATATAAAGTTTTAGAAAAGAACAGCTTCCGCCATGCACCTTTTTGCATATCCAAGAACAGTCAAAAAAGCAAAACACCCACGTAACAGGAATAAGTGAAGTTTATGTTAGGCTTTATTGAGCCCACACAACCATGTTGTACATGCAGTTACTGTGAGTTGGGCTGTGGATACCTAAGACATACCTATTAGGGAAACTTAATTTCATTTACTGTTGTTCTAAAATAATTGCTGTTTCTACATTGTATTTAGGAGTATATCAAGACTGCTAGTTACAGAATACAGAACTGTACTGTTATTTAACCCAGAAATTAAGATAATTTCCCTCCATACTCCTTTTAGGAGGATATACAACAGAAGAATGCAGCATTTATCTGTGATGAATACTACCTGCTCTTTTTTCCAGCTAAAGAAATTAACAGCTAAAGCAACTGTGAGTGGCAACCTAGAAAACCTTCAACTGTTCTTTTTCAAAGGTAAAAAAGTCTTAGCATTTGATGGCAAACAAAGGTAACTAATAGACACGTATTCACAGAGATACAATGAGATATGTCAATAGAAGGGTCAGTGCTTGGAAGAGAAATAGCATTCTCTTTTTTTTTTCAGGACTACTCAGGGGAAGTAGTAATAAGGGGAATCTCCTTCCTGCAGATTAGACCTGATGATCTTGGATACATCCCTGCAGTAACATCACCTGAAACTCATTTTGCTAGCTTTCTCACAAAGTGAGGGCTCAATCCTCTGCTTCTGTTGTTGCTGTTGTTACTACTACTATTACCTTTATTCATAGTGTAACGCACACCTCAGAGAAGGGAAATTTGCTTTAAAGAATCAATTTCAATACTGCTGTAGAAAAGTCCACACAAAACTTGGGACAGAAGGTTCTGCCAATAAATGAACAGACTATAAGGAAAAAAAGCAAGAAAATGAAAAGGTTCCACGAATAAAACACTGAAGGTATTCATACTAATGCTACTGAACAAAAATTTAAAAGAAATATTGAATGAGTAACTGCGGTTTAATACGGATTCACCTTTAAAATTTTATAAAAACAAAAAAGGTCTCACAAACAGGCAACATTTAAGTGTGATGATTATGATTGTGATTATTCAGGAATTGACTAATATCTCGTTCTCTTGTGATCCAGCTCCAAGTGTCTGCATTGCGGCACACAGGACATTGTAACCTGGTTCTGCAAGACTTGCCTGGCTCTACAGCATGAATTTTCCTACTCCCCTTGTGTCACTTTGGCTGGAGTCCTTATTTCTACTGTAATGCCAAAAGTATAAGAAATTCACAGAAGTTTAAATGAAATTTAAAGTGTATTTTAAAACATTTTTCTCCTCCATCCCCCACCCTAATCCTAACTCCTCCGGATATGGAGGATATCCAGACTCTAGACTCTTTGACATCTGGAATTCCTAATGATAGGCACTAGAGCTCATCCATGCTTTTAAACTGTGTAGAGGCTCTGCAGAGGCTGCTTTTAAACTCTGTATAAATCAGACAAAGGTCTTCTGGCAGTGTGCGTACCTCAGTTTCTTGGCATTTTGAACTTCTAGCGTGCACACGCCTGGTACACATGCCATGAAGAGGCCTACAAGCAAAGAATCCAATCTCTTTTGAGGTCAAAATCTAAAAAGGTTATTCCTGACAGAAGTGAAACTAAATTGTTAGTTAAAAAATATTGCTTCAATTGCCTTTTTCTGAATCATCTTGGAAATTTTGCAAGGGTGGAATGTTATGAAGTATGATTTCTGTAGCATTTTGAAGGTGAATACTCTGTGAGTAGCATCATTATTTTTAGCAATATCACCATCGGTATCTGTTCTGTGTTTTATTCCTGGTATGTTCTTTCTTTGTTATTTTCTGCTTTTGCTCTCCTGCTTCTTTTCTCTCTATCCTGTTTGTGAACATTTCAAATGTTAACTACTAACAAATATGTAAAAAGTGACACCACTGTTCAAAAAAGAAAATTCCAATGACTGCATTGTAATAATGAACAATGTTCATTAAGACACAGTTCTGTGGCCACAAGTAAAACGTTTGTCCCTGTTGGAAATATATTCCACAATAAACTTAGATTTTTATTTGAGAAAAAGAATGAACAGCTGAACAAAACACATTCTGCAAATCTATCACCAAAGCCTCAAGAAAGTCAGAAGTCAGAAGCCCCAGCTGTACAGAAGTCAATTATGCCTTTTGTCCTGTTCTGCTAATTGAAACTCCATGACATGACAGCTCTCTTGGGGAATTAAGAACTGTGAAGTACAAAAATTATCCACAGTGATAGTACCTTTCCCTCATAATTCAGTGAGAAACGCTGTACAGATTGTTGAAGCTGAAAGACTTTTCTGCATTATCTTTGCAGACCGCATATTAAATTGAATGGCAGAAACCATAAATGTGGGGGATGCTCAAATCTAGGATTTTATGCAAGGGAAGAAAATGGCACAAATGCGGTAAGAACACTGAAAATGTTAGCATTATCATGCAGATCATCAAAAAATAAAAAATAGGAAAGTGTTTTAGAATCACTCTGGAAAAGTTCTCGTAAAACCTGAACAGCAACACCATCTATCACACCCCACTTCTCAGTTGGCTATGAGAGATAGTCACATTTGCATTTGTAAGAATTCCAACTGTACTCAGTATTTATTTATATCACTAAGGAGTGTTTATTTTTCTAGACAAAAGGTACGTAGTTCCTAAGAACTACTGTCTTGAATCCCACTGAAGGCAACACAGCTATCACTCTATCAATTTATAAAGTATCATAAAGTTTTTGAAAATTTCAAAATTGTAGAGACATCACAAACACAGATTGCATACTTCTCAAGTTACAGTAACAGTTTGCTCTATAATTGTCCTTTACATATGAGAAGAGATACTGCATTTGAGTAATAGGCTGTGTTTGACTGCTGCTTGGCATCACAGTTTACTTCACTATGCATTTCAGTTTCAAATTATGGCATGAAGTCCAGCTTTCAAGCACTGGTGCACAGGTGCTGAATAGCTTCTGACTTACATGGGTCAGAGGGCGACAGTTAAGCACTGAGAGGCAGCAGAAGACGAACTGCAGAGCACAATGTTCAGGGCTGAGGACTTGATATCCATATACCTTTTGTGAGATCCTTCTTTAGACTAGCTCATCTGATCTGTGTATTTTTTCTTGTTTTGTTACTGCGTGTTTTATGTCATACAGAATGTTCTCCTTTTTTATTTTTATGGATTTTAATGAATGCAAGAACCTTAACTAAAACAGACGAGATTTAGGTTGGATTTAAGGAAAAAGTTTTTTACAGTAAGGGTGGTGAAGCACTGGAACAGGCTGCCCAGAGAGGTAGTGGTTGCCCCATATCTGGAGACATTCAAGGTGAGGCTAGACCAGACCCTGAGCAACCTGATCTAGCTGTAGATGTCCCTGTTCGTTGCAGGGGAGTTGGACTAGATGACCTTTAAAGATCCCTTCCAGCTCTAAGGATTCTATGATTTTTACTGCAGGAGTTACACTGTACTGTGGTGAACTGACCTTGGCTGGCTGCCAGAGGCCCACCCACCTGCGCTCTCACTCCTCCATCTCAACAAGACAAAGGGAGATGGAAAAGCATGTGGGTCAAGACAAAGACATGGAGATCACTTAACAGTTACTGTCACAAGCAAAACAGACTTGGAGAAAATTAATTTAGTATTTTATCGATTAAAAATAGAATACGACGGTAAGAAACAAAGACAACTATCCTCCCACAATGACCCTCTTATTCCAATATTCAGATTTACCTTCTCACTCCCAGCTCTTGCGCCTCCTCCCCAGCTGCAAGTAGCACAGGTGCAATGTGTTGTTGAGGTCAGTCCTCTCTACTTCTCCCTCCTTCCTCCTCATACTTCTCCCCTGATTCAGTGTGGGGTTCATCCCACAGGTTACAGTCCTTTACAGACTGTTCCAGTATGGGTCCTCCTCTCCACAGGGTGAAGTTCTGCAGAAGTGCACTGCCCCAACACAGGTCCCCATGGGCAGCAGCTCTCACAGACCTCCTGCTCCACTGTGGGCTCTTCTCCATGGGCTGCAGCTCTGGCCCAGAGCCTGCTTCTGCGGGGGCTCTCCATGGGCTGCAGCCTCCTTCAGGGCACATCCACTGCTGCACCATGGGCTCCTCCATGGGCTGAACACGGAGATCTGCTCTGATGTGATCCTCCCTGTGCTGGAAGGGGACAATTTGCTTCACCATGCACAAAGCATGATAAAGCATCACTGCTTTGGTGCCTGGAGCACCTCTTTCCTCTTCTTATCTGACATTGGTGTCTTCAGCATTGCATCTCACACTTTTTCTCTCTCCTCTCTCTCTCAGTTGCTTTGCAGCATTCTCTTAAACACACTTTCCACAGGGCACTGCCACCTTGGCTACAGGGCCCAGCTGTGCCCTGCAGCAGGGCTGTTGGAGCTGGCTGACCCCTGAAGCACCCTGCACTGTCCCTGTACCTCGTACATGTAGCCATGGCTGCCTAGGGGTATAAGCAACATTTTAGAACCTTTAAGAAATTACCTTTATTCTAATAAAGCAACACTTATTCAATTTTGGATACTGCATGTTAGTTATGATAGTGTATTAGCATTGTATTGAAGTGTCAGCTGAACTAAAAAAGTAGTTTTTTTCCTGGTATTTTTTTATTATTAGTGCTAAATCAAAAAATGGATCTTGAAATGAACAAAATGTAGTAAACATGTGCCACTTGTAATATTTCCAGTCATTTCTTTCTTTTTTTTTTTTTTTTTAAATATCTGGACTGAAAGATTTCATTCATAATACGAATGCAACTGAACTGGTCTCTTAGAAGACTACTAAATACACCGTTTTAATCTCACTCCACCATATATACAACATCTTACATTGCTGAATTGGAAGTATAGGTTATACCGGATTATACCTAAGGCTACCTTTACTGCAATGCAGCTGTGCTGTATCCCTCAGTCCCAAGTAAGTATGTGTTAATACAGTTTCTTGCAGAACAATCAGTTTCACAGATTCTTCAGAATAGCTACACAAAGAATGAGAATTTTAAATTATTTTGTATTTGCATTCACTAAGTATGAAGTCTTTCCAGAAAAGATTTCACAAAAAGCAGCAACTCTTGCACAACTATATCTAAAAAGCTACCACTGCAGCTTTTGAGACGAGATGCAACTGTAAACATGTTATGTGTTGATTCAAGAAACAATAACAATGGCAGACTCATTACATTTCAGAACACTTAGAGGTTTTGGCATTAAATACGGGTCAAAACCCACTAAACATGTCAGTGAGTGACATTCATTAAAATAAATCACACAAAATGGCACTTGTACGATAACATGTTGTGACAGTACTACTGCTTTCATAAATAAAAGAGCGAAAATTAAACTTTCAGAGCAAAATATTTCACTAGGCTAGATTGCGAAGTTTGACATGGTCAATTCATCACTGCAGAAACCAGACAAAGCTCAGTCTGCTGTAGCTGGGAAGCTCATTACTTCATTAAAATTGAACTATATCTACAACTCCAAGATTCCTTTCATTTAAAAAAAATGACCAAGAAGTTGAACCATAATTGTCAACCTCCTACACCACAATTTGGCTTCCCATTTAAATGAAAGCTGAAAAGTAAGAAAGAGTCATTGTCAATAAAAGTGCATTCGACTCAACATGTACAGAAAACAGATGGATAGATTCAAGGAGTTGTTTATTATTTGTTTCGTAATTGAAGGCTGGTTGAAATAATCTAGAAAAACCTAAACAACATTTTTCAACAGATTTTTACAGTCACAAAATGCTTAAGGTTGGAAGGGACCTTTGGAGGCCATCTGGTCCAACGCCTCACTCAAACCAGGACACCCAGAGCAGGTCTAACAGAACCATATCCAGGCAGCTTCTGAAAATCTCCAAGGAGGGAGATTCCTCTACCACTGAGGGCAAACTATTCCAGTGCTCCATCACCCACGCAATAAAGTACTTCCTGATATTTAGACACAACCTTTTCCTTGCCTCTTGTCCTGGGACTGGGCACCACTGACAAGAACCTGGTTCCGTCTTCTTTGCACCCCCCCTTCAGAAGATACGATATTGATACAACATTATACACATTGGTAAGATCCCCTCTGATCCCTCCTCTTCTCCAGGCTGAACAGTCTCAGATCTCTCAGCCCCTCCTCATAGGAGAGGTGCTCCAGTTCCTTGATCATCATCAATCACAGCTAAAATTACAGAAAGGGCCAGTTCTAATTTATGTTCTGAATTAAAAAACATGGTGGAAAAGCAGCTTCCCAGGTTTTTGAACCCAGCCTTTCAATATGAGAAGCATAAAGTGTAACAGGATCACTTTCACAAACTACATGAGCTCTAGTGTAGTATCACTGGCTTTCTCTTCATTCTTCACACCCACTCGGAAGACTGTTCAAGCATTTCACTAAATATAGAAACCACCTTGTCCATTAAAGTCTAAACTTGCTCCCTTTGTTTATACTGTCATGGTTTTATAACAGCATTGTTCGTTAGTTCAACAGTTTTCATACAGATAAATTTTGTCTTCTACTACTTCGTAACCTTTTCTCTGTATTGCCAAGTGACATTTTCTATTCAAATATAACCTTATCTTTAACAGATTATAAAACAAGGCTAAAAATTTTAAAAATGACTGAATGACTGATTTTAAAATGACTATGATTAAAATTTTGGTCTTGTTGATAGGAAATGAGTTTCAAATTACCAATTTCTTCTTAAGGGTTTCAACTTGCACCAACTTCAGACAACAACACTTTTTGAAATCTTGAAAATTACTAGGAATCAAAAAATTGCTTTCCACATTCTCTTAAGGGCAGTACCTCTAAAATACTATATGAAATCCTACTAAAATAAAAACAGAAGCACGGGGAAAAACATAGAAGCATGAAAATAATTCTTTCTTGTTCTAGATATTGTTTACTGCATTCAATCCAGTCTATATTCCACTGCAGATTGGAATCTGCTGCTTTCTCTTCACTGGTTGAAGGCTTCCACAGACACTCAAAAGATTGAAGAGCCTATAAAAGCAATGCTCAGAGAACCAGCAACAGGCTCTGAGACTCTTATGGACTTTATGTCACTAGAAAGTGGCCACAAAGGAGCTGTTGCACCACACGCTTTTGCTTCATGTAGGCCCAAAGCTGTAAGTTAGACATTTTTGCTTCCTGAACATTAAACACAAATATATAGGTATTATGGAACATCTACATAAAAAAATCTAAGAGAGATTATGTGAATACTCCTTTTCAGGGATTTCTGTGACAGACATATGCCTAATCCTGCAAATAATTCTACCAACAGATAGTTGCAGTGACAAAAAGCTCTAACTTCAGGAAGTACAACAGTCATGGGGTTTTTTTGCTTTTCTAGGAGCAACTTAGGCATAAGTCTATGTAAAACAAGGAATCTTTCTCAATCACTGCACTGAGGCTATTTTTATCATAAAACTTTTCACGTGAAAGTTTTATGTATTAAATCAGCAGCTACAGTATTCCTTTTAACAACACAGGCTACTACATTACATTGTTATCAAACAATTTTTTTTATCAAAAACTACATATCTTCACTTTGATTTTACATCCTTCTTTTTCAAGTTGGCTTCTCAAGATTTAGGAGACATTTAAAAAATGTCAATCTGTGTGTTTAGATACAAAGCAATTTCATTGCAAATTAAGAAACACAGAATCCAGACAACTCGCCAAACACTGTAGGTGCTGCATTCTAAACCTTTCTTAACAAGCTGTAAACCTGCTATGGAGAATTATACACATTACTAATTATTTTACAGAAAGTCTTCCAACAAATTACAATACAGAAAATGATGTGATTTAGAACCTTTCCACAAAACAAATACTACTGTTAAGATCTAAAATGCAGCACCAGCATCTATTATAAAAGCTGAATTTGAAAAAATTGTTTACTGCTACTTTCAAATTATTGATGTAGAATGTTTCTTCACACTGGCAAAGTTAGTCTTGGTACACTTAAATTTACATATTTTTAAGCCTTCTCCAATTGCCTCTTTCTTAAAATTGCCCTGTATTAGAATGTTTTGTTCACATGCATGAGTTCCTTCTTCACAGTGAAATATCTAGAGCTATAAATCATGTTTGTTCTATTTAGCAATATCATCTTTAACTTTCAAAGGATGCAAGGATTATTCAGTGCAGTAATCTGATTTTCCAATTAAATCCCAAGTAGGGAAGTTTAAAATCCGTAACTGAAGCTACACTTAAAAAATCTAAATGACATCAAAAAAATTCCTATGAAATAGAAACCATTGACAAATAAACAAAATGAAAAGAATTTCTGAGATGACTCTTCCCCAGTAGCATACACCATTTTGATATTTTCCAAATGAAACACACATACACACACATCAAAACAAAGACACAAAACAACAACATAAACTTTCTAAACTTTCCAACTTCTTAAAAGCTTGAAAAATAAAATTGATTTTCAATTTAAAATAAACATTCTGGTTTGCTTTAAGGCTTTGTGCAAATTTTAAAAATAATCACGTATTACCATGACTTATTACAAGTTTTTATAACATAAACTATCTGCACAGCCTTAAAGAAAATCTCAGATGTCTAGCATACCTTCCTATTCTCACTAAACACATTCATCAAAATCTATCAAGTAAGCTGTTGTTAAGCTCTCAAATATGTCTAAACAAAGAACATTATGATCAGTCCTTAGACTGGTCTCTACAGAGCAGCTGCACAAATTTATATACTTTACTGACTAGCAGAGGATCAGCAGAGGAAAATGTCAGTTCAGCTCAGACGCGTGGTGGAAATTTCCACAATAAATTTATTAGCACTGAAGACAGCTACAACAGGGCGAGCTTAAGACTGGAACAAATTCTCTCAAGAACTAAGGATCACATACACTCTTAACCACTGTTCACTTCCCGGGCACAGTAGGTACTACTACTACATTTCTCTCCCAATTCCAATGATAAACAAGTTAAAATGCTTACAACTGAAGACAAGAAAAAAAAAAAAGCAAAGAAGAAAAGAAGAAAAAAAGATGAAATGATAAAAAGAAAAAGGGAGAAAAAAAAAAGAAAAAAGAAAAAAGAAAAAAGAAGAAAGAAGAAAGAAGAAAGAAAAAGATACCCTGTAAAAAATCACTACAATATTTTCAGAGAATGCATCCCTTGGAGTAAAGATAAAATAGTGTGAACACTCTGGATATCATTCACTCTGATACCATGATGAGACCTGACAAAAGATCTACACCAAAAGAAAAGAGCAATACAACAGCAGTTAGTATAGTACAGTACTAAATGATTTTACTGATTTGAAAGAATCTTTGAAAAATCTAGAACATAACAGTTAAAATATTTACACTAAATTTAATTTCAGCCCATTGCCATTTTAAAGCAATGGCTGCCTTCTATGCCATGCCAGTGGTTTAGTACAGAACTTAGCATAGTCACAAAATACAGAGCAAAAAGTGAGTGGTTTCTTTTTTAGATTTTTCAATCGACAGCCATCAACACATCAGCAATTTGGAGCAATAAATTCTTCAGGAAACAATAACTGTGTTTTACACAGTTTGTGTTAAATCACACACACTAGGTAAAGAAAGATGTTATCAAGAGGAAGAGGAAAATGGGGTATTCAGGTCTGATCAGCACACAGTATACAAGTCTGAATTTCAAACAGCTGGCCAAACAGAAAAAGCCAAGAAAGAAATAACCTTCCAAATCTTATTTTTGCCTTTTTACTACTATTCTCACAGTGACAGTGGAAAATCCAATTTAATGCACACACAAAGATATTATCTATGAATATGCGAGTAAATTTAGCTCTACTATCAAAACTAAGTAATATTTAAAGCTTTAAAATGTTGATATATTGACTTAAAAATTCATATATTTTTGGCATGGGCATTTTCTTGTCAGATTTTGCTGCACTGCAGATCTAGAAACTGAAATGCTTAAAATTACATAGCTCACCACCTAAATTAATAACATGGACAGTAACCATTTCTCTTAGTAGCTTTAGGTTATGCAACTTCTCCCCTTCTGCTTAGATATAATGTTTACTTACCTTCTAAAGTTTTGTCTCTTTCCTTTCAGACATTAACAATTAAGGTCAAAAATATTTAGCCATAGCTGCTTTGCATTACAAAGCACTCTGCATTTTAAGATTATGTATTGAGAGACAATACCAACCCTCCTTTCATGTGACTAAGATACATCAAGTTTACCAAACCTCATCCACGCTACCACTGACCACTCACTAATCATTTTATCATGCGCAACTTTTAACAAGAATCTTGATCTTAATCTTCCTCTTTTGAAGTTAGCAATAGACAGATTTCTAATATATATCCCTTATTTCCAATTTGCTTACCTCCTCTAGTGATCTCTATGATTTCATTTTGTTCTGTTCATTTTGAAAACCTGTATGAAACAGAGCTGAGTTGCATATATTGGACTTGAATGAGCGTTTGTAATTTACTGGACACTGTCTAGGAAGGCACACAGGTTTGTACCGTACAATGTTTGGTCAGCAAGTATTTCTCAGGCACCCGCTTGCATGCTAGTCAACTGTACAAAGAATGAGTAGAAGTCTTAAAAAGTAATAGACACAAATATCAAGCAGTAAATAATCATTCAGTGTTTACTGCAGCCTTGAAATAGCATATAGGGGATTTTGAAAAACTTCTAGTCCCCCAGTGACTACGATCACACAATCAAATACAGCCCCCAAAAAATAAACTACAGTAATTGTAGTTATTACCATAAGTATGGTAAGATCATGTTGTTTGGTTACAGTAAGTAACTCTGATATGTCTATTGATAAATACAGTGCTGGCTGTCTTGTCCATTCTAGAAAAAAAACAATCATATGAAATAAACATCCATGTATGAACAAAACAGTCATGTATGTTCTATGCTCTAAAATAGCTTTTTGTGCATTTTTCCAGCGAACAGCAAATCTGTGAAATAGATGGCAAGTGACCAAAGAAACTACGTCATTTACAAATGAAAAATCTCTTTTCTCTTTTCTCTAAGGTGAAGAAACAAAGAAATAAGACATTCCAAACTTAAAATTTGAAGTACATTTGTATAAATGAGTTTATGGTAACATGGCAAAATGAAAGAATTTAAAACAGAATGGAAAATAAGGACATCTCAAATTACTAATCCAATCAGAGAAAAAACATCTTGAAATTAAATGGCAGTAGGAGGGAAATTAGATGATAGTCAACATAAACTACAGAAAAAAGTCTGTATTTTCACTGCAGAAACAACAAGAATTCCCTGATATAAACCATTCAGATCATTCAGATATTAAATCTCTTTGTACAGAAGGAACAGGATGAGCCAAATCTTCCTCTTCTACCTTCATATATTCTAATAAGCACCCAAAAGAAATACAAATCATAATGTAAATGTATATTAAACAGTTACTTCCACCTATGCATGAGTTGGGTGAGTGCTTGTGTCATAGGATTTCATTTTCTAAATCTCCCACTGTTCTAAAAGCCAGTGTTACCTGCATACATAAAAGCATGTGTGTGCGCATACACATCTGTATACACATAAAAGCAATGCAACTAAGTAAACACACAAACAAAATGTGGGAAAATTAGCACATTAAGTACAACTAGGATAGCAGACATTTTCTGTGATGTATTTTAGCTCCTACAAGCATTCAGTTTCCACTAGCTTAAAACGGCTTATCCAGCAGAGAGATAAATTTTCAATTTACATTTAAAAGTTAACCAATTTCTAGTTACCTGCATGATAGTTATCTCTAAAGCATCTTTCACAGTGACTATGGTACTTTACAGTTTAAAAGCATGATGCTGAACTGGATATTATATGCAGCTTTCACAAGGGTAAGTCTAAACTGCATATTGTGTTACAGCAGTGAAATGATTTATCCGGCAAACTGATTTCAGCTATAAAAGCAAAAGACATCTCACAAGGATAAAAATAACTTTTCAAGATGGTTTAACAGAAGAAGTCTTCCCCAAAAAAGGACATTTGTCATATAAGTCAAGCCTTATTACTCTAAAGAGATCTGGAAGTTCTCCAGGATCACAGAATTGCTGCCTAACTGCAAGCATCTAGTTCCTCTGTCATTAAGAAACAGATATTTAGTATCACAGAGGAAAACCAATGAGCTATAGAGCAGATGGTTAGCCAAGTATCCTGCAGAATCAGGAAGTATGAACAAGCCTTCTACTTGTTCCATTCCCTCCAGCCAGCTTCTGTGGCCAACATGTTGGCTTAGCATTAAAAGGTAAAGTAGACATCTACAATTCAATTAAAGCAAGGACACTAAAGAGAAACTATGCTTAAGACGAAAGGATCACGTGTTAACCCTTCTCCAAGATGAGAAGGTCTTTGAAACAAAGATTCTATCTGCAATATCTTTTTATTTACAGCCCTGTTGAATTACACTTGCACAAGATATCCACTATTATTGGTCTGATGTCCAAAATGTACAGGAATATACAATTTTTTAAATCCAATTCATGATATGTTCTGCAGCCACTATTTTTGTTCATATCCTACTTTTCTCTGCCCAATTTTACAACAAAGTTAAATTTTATACATTATGAAGAAAACATACTCATTACTAATTTTATGAACTTCACATGAATTTGTGTATGTCACCTTTGAACATTTCCACCCTCTCCGCAAAAAAAACACCCAGACGTTAATGCTAGCTGTCCACTACGAGTAATTCTGTCATACAGAGTGTTGCTCTCTAACATACCAGCTACGGGAGAAACCGGAAGATGAAGCAGGCTGCAGTGCCATCATTACAATGTTGACACACAGCTTTATGACTCGTATTTGTCAGACTTGGACAGTGTAGTCTCTCAGCTTGCCAAGTGCCCTGCTGTGATAAGGTGCAAGGAATAAGTAAGCTGCTTAAGTTCAGAGCTGACAAGACAGATGTAATGCTTGCTGGTAATGAAAACAACACACAGACATTTCTGAAGACCACACAGTTAAATGTACTAAATGTGCCTAGCAAATGATCTCACACTACTGGGTATATGGGGAAAAATATGCCATTCCTCCAGAGAGGAAATGTTCTCCTCTGTTGTTTGAGGTTCACTTGAGACAGAGTCTCAGCTTGTAGCTGTCTAAAAGACCGTACCTTCTTCTGTTAAGAATGGGATGCAAAACAGAAGGATAAAACAAACAACTGTTAAAAGAGACGCACTGTAAACAACAGGAGGACAAAACACTGGTTTTTAAAAGAATGTGCTGTTTCTCTTGTAACAAAAATTGTGTAAAACAGATCCCTCATCCCTCAGAGAGACTACTTCGACTCATGGAAAAAGGTAATCCCTAGCAGCAGTCCAGCAAAACTTCTTTGCTCTTTGAAATGAAGATTAATCTGAGTTCATAGAACGTGCTGCTCAGCTCAACATACTGCTTTCTTGAACAAGTCCTTCTGAATATTATTTCAACTAGCAGTCAGATGCCAAAAGGGAAAACAATATCTGCTCATGTAGACGGAGTATCAAGTTTATAACCCAAACTGCACCTTTTTCACTTCAGGGAACAGCTTGGACAGTAATATTTCAGGAATCATCACACAATGCTTTCTGGCACAGAAATTTGAAAAGGAAAATGGCAGGGAAAAACAATAAAAAAAGGGCCTGGATTACTGAAAACACAAACATAACCTATGAAAGGCAAACATTCTTATTACGCTTAGTTTCTAACTACAAGGGCTTCTCCAAAAGTAATGCCTCCTATTTTATTATATTGGCCCATGTCATCAGAGGTGGTACGGCAGTAAAAGTTGAACCTTCCTGCCAATCCTCCATTCCATTTTGTTGCTGTGCCACAGATGGCAGCAGAAGGACAGTCTGACAAAACGGTGTCTGACATGAAGCGTGCATGAAGCAAAGGGGTGGAACTGAATTCCTCCATGTGGAAAAAATGGCACCCATTGACATTCTTCAACACTTGCTGAACATTGATGGACCCCAAACAGTGGATGTGAGCACAGTGAGGCAGTGGTGGTGCGTTTCAGCAGCGGTGACAGTGACAGTGGGGCACCTCCGCTGGTGCAGATTTTTATGAGCATGGTATGCAGGCTCTGTGTCATCACTGGTGAAAATGCACAGCTCATGGTGGTGACTATGTCAAAAAAGAGTGTTTTGTAGCTGAGAATTTGCTGTATCAAATAGTGATACTGTGCTGTGTCTGTTGTAGTTTCCATGGAATAAATAGGAAGCATTACTTTCAGACTGACCTATGTATTTTCACTGATATCCATATAATTAATTTGGAAATTACTCATCATGCTATCCTTAAAACAGACAAAGAACATAAAACAATGGTAGTACAGTGAGGACTTACAGGAGTAAGTATATGATGGAGTGACACATAAGTGCTCACCGATACTGGTGAGGAGTGTCGATTTCTCTAGAATATATGTAATAAATAAATATATGTATAAATAGTCAATAGTACAGTACAATTTATTTTAGACCACCTGCAACTCACAGATAATGAAAAGGAAAGTATCTAGAAAATTAAAAAATACCTTTTTCTCAAATTGAAAATAACTGTAGTGATACCCCTGTTTAAAATAACTGATCCTAGGCACAGAAATTATACATAGTTCTGTAAGAAAAATTCTTTTTTAAATTTTCACTTTAAAAATATCTTACTTTGGTGCGTATTTAATCACCATAAAAGCAAGACAAGCAAACCAAAAATCCCATATTATAGAAGTGTCTCTATACTTTGTTAGTGCAGTGAATGTAAATTTTCCTGTTGTCTCCAAATA
Organism: Penelope pileata; assembly: GCA_013396635.1. Classification (NCBI taxonomy): domain Eukaryota; kingdom Metazoa; phylum Chordata; class Aves; order Galliformes; family Cracidae; genus Penelope; species Penelope pileata. The sequence continues at coordinate 69,180 of WBMW01002318.1, forward strand.
CATTTCTTTTTCTAAACACAAGTGTCATAGCGTCAGTTTTGTAAAACATTATTTCAATTCTTGTTACACTAGAGACATTTAATCTTTGCTAGTTGCTATACCTACATCAGCAGGCACCTGCATCTCTGTCCCTTTTCTGGATGTTTTAACTCTTGCGTTTTTTCTTTTCCCTATGATACATCATGGGGAATGGTGCCTTTCTATGCAAAATTTTGATGTACAATTACCAGAAAAAGTTAGGATTAAAATACACACATTCTAAACTTTAATTCATATAAACAATTCCAAGTCTTACACAGACAATAGGCAATGCTTTTCTCAGCAAGTACTGTCATTAGCCATGACAAAAGAGGAAGGTAAACTACGGCATAAACATGACTTACAAGAAATTACATTGTTTGCAAAGCCTGGATGAACAACCACAGAAGGAGATCCCAATCCAATAAAGTTGTGGATGCCCCCTCCCTGGAGATATTCAAGGCCAGGCTGGATGGGGCTTTGGGCAACCTGGTCTAGTGGGAGGTGTCCTTGCCCACAGCAGAGGGGTTGGAACAAGATGATCTCTAAGGTCCCTTCCAACCTGAACCATTCTATGATTCTATGATTCATCTTCTTCCTATTCAGATCAGACCTGCAACCTTATTGGTCCAATTAGAGGAATGCAAATACATTCCGGTTAAAAATTAATCTTTGATATGAAATACAATCATAAGCCCTTTTGCTCTTTTGGACAAAAAGTACTATTGTCCTTAAATACTCAAATCATATTTGAAAGTGGTCTCTGACCTTTAAAGTATGAAAGCTTTATTAGGAGGTTTAAATAAATTCAAGCGACAATGAAAGTTCAGTATTCCTATATATATTTTTTAACATAAATGTTATGAAAATCTCATCAAATTATTAGAGGTCAGAGAGCTATTTTCCATGTTTGACAATGTGGAATATTATCTAAGAGACTGAATGATTCTTTACTGCAGATACTATAATTCAATTCAAAATTCAGTATTTAATTTAGCTCTTCAATGACATTCATTTCTCGGCATAAACCTATTTAACTCATGATTTACCTTTCCCAAATACATTACACTTTGGAAACAAATAAATGCATGAGGGGATTGAGTGCACCCTCAGTAACTTTGCAGATTACACCAAGTTGGGAAGTACTGTCAATCTGCCTGAGGGTAGGAAGGCCCTACAGAGGGATCTGGACAGGCTGCATCGATGGGCTGAGGCCAATGGGATGAGGTTCAACAAGGCCAAGTGCCAGGTCCTGAGCTTTGGTCACAATCCCATGCAATGCTATAGGCTTGGGGCAGAGGGGCTTGAAGACTGTGCTGAGGAAAAGGACCTGGGGGTGGTGGTTGATGCTTGGCTGAACATGAGCCAGCACTGTTCCCAAGTGGCCAAGAAAGCCAATGGCATCCTGGCTTGTATCAGAAATAGTGCAACCAGCAGGAGCCAGGAGGTGATCATCTCCCTCTACTCAGCTCTGATGAGGCTGCACCTCGAGTATTGAGTTCAGTTTTGGGCCCCTCACTACAAGAAAGACATTGAGGCCCTGGAATGTGTTCAGAGAAGGGCAACAAAACTGGTGAGGGGTCTAGAGCACAAGTCTTATGAGGAGCAGCTGAGGGAGCTGGAATTGTTTAGTCTGGAGAAGAGGAGGCTCAGGGGAGACCTCATCGCACTCTACAACTTCCTGAAGGGAGGTTGTGGTGATGAGGGGGTCGGCCTCTTCTCCCAGGTAACTAGTGATAAGACTAGAGGAAATGGCCACAAGTTGCATCAGAGGAGGTTCAGGTTAGATATAAGGAAAAACTTCTCCGAAAGAGTGGTCAGGCACTGGAAAGGCCTGCTCAGGGAGGTGGTGGAGTCACTATCCCTGGCAGCGTTCAAGAAACATCTAGATGAGGTGCTAAGGGATATGGTTTAGTAGTTTAGGGAGAAATATTAGTGGTAGGAGGACGGCTGGACTAGTTGATCTTGGAGGCCCTTTCCAACCTAGTGATTCTATGATTCTATGATCTACACATGAATACCGATTGCATGAACAGAGATGAACTTAAAACATATGCTTGACTCTATCAGACTTACACAGTTTATTATAGACTATTAATCACTCATAAGTTTAAAAATTTCACAGAATTTTTATAGCAAAAATCTACTCTATTGTAGATTGTATTGTACTGTTTTTTACTATTCACTAGTAAAAAGATATTCAGAGGACTGGTTAACATTTTAAACACTCTAATTTCATTCTTACAGACAAGTCCAAGCCTCCAAATATTATTTGTAGTAGCAGACATCTAAAATTTTCCATATTTTTCTGAAGACTTCAAATTTTGGTAATGCTGCAAGATACAAATTTGATAGTTTCCAGTAGCCTCTGCACATTGTAGCAGATTATTTTGACAGTAAGCACTATACAGCCAGCAGTGTACATCCAACACAGTTATTCAAAATCTAATGAACACTCCAACTGAAGCACATAGACTAAATTGTTTTTTTGTACATGACTACATGTACAAAATGTCACTAAATTTTAATCAGTTGTATATTTTGTGATCTTAATCAACTACTGCATCACTTTTCACTTTAATATTTTTAACTGAAAAAATGTGCTAATGTTATTTCATTCATCTTTTTTAAATAGAAATATTTCAAAATCTGTCACAAAATTTCTCTTTCCTTCCCATTTTCTGTGACAGTGGAATGGGATAGCTAGCACGTAAGCTTACGCATGTTACCAGAAAGGCATGGCAGCACTGGTATACTCACAGCAAATATTTGTTTACTTTTTCACAAACACAGCTGCAATAGTTATACTATCTCACTACAGTTTAAGAAATTAAGTTCATCACAAATTAGAACACAGAAGATGACTACCGTCTTAAACATCTTTAATTCTTAAAATAGAATGGTGAGTAGGAGAATATTTGTTCATTCTTTTAAAACCTCATACACATTTTCCATTTGAATCCATTCTTCAGTGGCATACAACATAGAAGTCTCTGTGTTTTCAGAATTGATGTAGCTTTCAAAACTATAATCTCTGGCTTTCAAGCTTACTATTATTCGCCTTCAGGTGCAAATTTTAAAGTGTACAGGCTACTAAAAAGAACTTTATGGCTTCAGCCAGATACTGAAAGGCTTGTAAATAAGTCATCATCACAGTGTAAATTTCATTTCAAAATAATGTTCCTCAGTCAGAGTACACTTATGCTTATACTCGGTTCACTTGTCAAATACAAATTTGAGGTCATCAAAAGCTTCAGGGCAACTTCAGCTATTCCAAAACTCATTTTCTACCCCTATTTTGTTGGAGAAATAGAATTTCAGATGTAAAAATAATAGGAAGCTCTACAGATAAAGAAACAAAGGCATATTATGCACATGCTTCAGTACAGCATTGCAGTGACTGCCTGTAAAGACAAAGTCAGTCCAATACCCAAGCATTTTAAAACACTGACAATATCTAAAGCAGCCAATGTTATCTTGCTCCAGAGTTGAGATGTATTCTATTCAAAGCATAATTTTAGAATTGACATCTAAAATACATAGGTTTAGGAACAGATGTTAATGATTCTATTTAAGTGTTTCTTTTATGGCAGATGAAACATTTAAACATTCTCATTTACAGTGTCTACTGTTCATTTTAAGTCCTATGTCTGACAAGGGTAGATGAAACCAGGCTCAGTATTCCTCTCGGCTTAGATTCCCTGGTCATATAATAGTAAGCATTTGTATTTAATTCTATGTATAAGTTCTATGTTCTAATAAAATACAATGACACACAGGAGAGTACTTGTTCTCCTTTTAAAACCTGGGGTTATTTTTGAGAGGTCAGTCTGATTTTTAATCCCCAGAGATTTTTTCCTGCAGATGTAGATATATTTCTAACTAGAGCTAAGTAGTTAATACTTTTCTGAAAGCAGAGACTACCTAAATACTTGGAGAAAAGCTTTTTCATTCCCAAAGTAAAATGGAGTTTTATAATTCACTTTGATGAGTTCAGGAACCCACAGTCTGTCTTCTATGACCCAAAGCCTCATAAATATAAACAGACAAAGAAAACAGCGTTTCAAAAGCAGAAGTTTACACCTAGGTTTCTCTTTGAGACTTAAAGACAAATGGAGCAATGCAAAGAAAAAAAAAAAATTAAACTCGGCTAGAAACCTATGTTTTATGTACTTCAGGTAAACTGTTATGAAGACATTAAACTGTGCTGAGATGGAAGCTGACACCACAAATATATTCACTCACATACCTTCCTCCAAATCACACACTGATACCAAAATGAGATAAGGTGAGAATTGCCACATATTTTAAGACAAATCTCATGTGATCCCCTCTCCATATTACCAATTCTCACCAACTTTGCCTCCCCTTTTACCTGGCCCTGTGTTTTTACTGTGAAGAAACAGTACTTAAATAGCTGTTTGTGTACTTCTTCCCTTTTAATTTGCTTGCACATCTGCTGTTTAGAATTGGGAGATCACTGGAACAGAGACCATCCCAACTACTGGCACACAGCTGACAATCCAGTGATTATCAGCACCCAGGACGGTTTACGAGTAACTTGATCTCCTTCTATGAAGAGATGACCAGCGCAGAAGATAAGAAAAAGGCTGTGGATGTCATATTCCTGGATTTTAGTGAAGTGTTTGACACTGTCTCCCACAGTGTTCTGCTGGATAACTTGGCTGCATGGCTTGGACAGTTCACTGGGTGAAGAACTGGCTGGACGGACAGGCTCTCAGAGTCATTGTGAATGGAGTTCTAACCAGTTAGCAGCTGGATACAAGAGCTCACTCTTCAGGCCAGTTTTGCTTAACATTTTTTATCAATTATCTGGATAAGGGGATTGAGTACACCCTCAGAAAGTTCACAGAAAATACCAAGTAAGATAGGACTGTTGATCTGTTTGAGGGTAGGAAGGCTCTGCACAAGCATCTGGGTAGGCCAGATTGATGACCTGAGTCTAATCATCTGACATTCATGAAGCTAAGTGCTGGGTCCTGCACTTGAGTCACAACAACCCCTCACAATACTGCAGACGGAGGGAGGAGTGACTGCCTGGCAGAAATGGACCTGGAGGTGCTGGCTGGAAGCCAGCTGAACATAAGCCAGCAGTGTACCCAGGTGGCCAAGAAGGCCAATGGCAGGCTGGACTGCTTCAGAAATAGTGCCAGCTGGACTGGGGATGTGGTGGATCCCACCAGACGTGGTGGAAACCCCATTCCTGGAGACATTCAAAGTCAGGCTGGACCAGGCTCTGAGCAACCTGGTCTAGCAACCTGTAGATGTCCCTTGTTCACTGCAGAGGAGTTTGGCAAGATGTGTGAGGGGTGGATGAGGTCCCTTGGTTTGTTCAGGCCTCGGAAGAGGAAACTGAGGGGAGACCTTATGGCGGCCTACAGCTTCCTCACGACGGGATCAGAGGGGCAGGTGCTGATCTCTGCTCTCTGGTGACAGCAACAGGACCTGAGGGAATGGCATGGAGCTGTGTCAGGTGAGGGTCAGGCTGGGTGTCAGGAAAAGGCTCTTCACAGAGAGGGTGGTCAGGCACTGGAACAGGCTGCCCAGCGCAGTGGTCAAAGCCCCAAGCTTCCAGAGTTCAAGGAGCATTTGGACAATGCTCTCAGACACAGGGTTTCAATTTTGTGTGGCCCTGCATGGAGCCAGGAGCTGGACATTGTGATCCTTGAAGGTCCCTTCCAACTCAGGATATTCAGTGATTCTGTGACCTTTAAAGGTCCCTTCCACTCTAACAATTCTATGATTTTATGATTCTAAGTGATTGTCCTTCTGTACTTGCCGCTGGTGAGACTGGAGCTTGAATATTGTGTTCAATTTTGGGCCCTTCACTACAAAAAGGATATGGAGTTGCTTGAGCCTGGGCAAACAACAGTAATGAAGCTGGCAACAGTACTAGAAATCAAGAGTTAATAGGAGAAGCGGAGAGAACTGATGAAGGGAGCTCTCTCTACCTGTGTGAATGGAGATAGCAGCGAGGAGGTGTCAGTCTCTTTTCTCAGGTGACAAGTGACAGGTCATGAGGAAAAGGCCTCAACCTGTGCCAGGAAAGGTTTAGACTGGACTCTCTTCACAGAGACAGCGGTCAAGCAATGGAACAGGCTGCCCAGGGAAGAGGTGGAGTCACCATACCTGCAGGTATTTAAGAGACACGTGGACATGCTACTAAGGGACATGGTTTAGTGTTGGGACTTGTCAAATTGACAGGAGGACTTGATGATCCTGAAGGCTTTTTCCAACTAACGTGATTCTACGATTCAAGGTGTCTGTACAGCAATTAGCACACTGTAGTTTGTGTTTTCAAATGTACATTGTGGTACGGTATGTTTGCTCACCACTTCATTCTGGAACCTGAGCATAAAACTCTGAATTCTTCATCAAATATCCTTGCTTCCTAGTTTAATAATCACAAATTCTAATTTTACAGAGCTAATGAAACTCAAAGTGTCTGGTGGATACAACCACCCAGGCTGTACTTAAAGGCCTGACCCAGGCCTGACTCTGTCAAAAGAGACCAGGACAACGTTGTTTGTCCATCCATGTAAGTTTCAAAGACAGAGAAAAGTTATTGTCAAAGGAAAATAAAGAGAAGTATAACAACTTTGTGGGTTTCTCTCTACACTGAGGTAGAGTGGGAGGCCTTTTGCTTCCACATTAAAGTCAGCTAGGTTCCATTAATATCATGGATGCACACCCAAAAACTATAAGGCATGATACAATCTGTTTTATTTCAACACACCACATATGTACCTTATTTATTTATTTATTTATTATGAAAACACAGCAGCAAAATCTTCTGTCAGTATTGATTTAGACTGTTTTTGTCCACTAACACTAAGGAATAATTTTCAAGGGAATTAGTTTTTAATGAACATTTCAGGGTGACGTGAATTTTCAGCAATGACAGAACATTGTACATAACCCACTAAAAAGAACATGGGAAAATAGGAAAACTTGTTGGCTTTCTATTAAAACAAAAACCCACTAACTTACAAACATGAAATTGTTCTATAAAACAGCTTTTTGTAGCAATGAACTACTATACACATAATACAAATACTGAATTTGCTCTGAAAGAAATCAACACACGCTGAATATTTAGTAATAGACTGATAGAAAATATACTGATTTCAACCCAAAAATGTCTAGTGAATTAAAACTATTTAACAGCAATCGGTATACATACCAACTAGACAATAAAGTAACCTATCAATATGTTTGCATTTGCACAGATGTTCTTTCATTTGTCAAAAGGAAAACACTGACTTTTTATTTCCTCTGATATTCCCTTCTAGATGCTACATTAAAGAAAATGTCAGCTCAGTCTCTAAAGATTTCTGAAAACAGTAGATGCTCCGCTTAGTTGCTTTTCCTACTGTTTTAGACAGAGAGATGGGAAAAAGGGAAAAGTAATGAGAGAAAGGAGGAAGGGATGCAGAAAGAAAGAAGGAAGACAGAGAAATGTTTAAAATATTTAAAATAATTAGAACTATTCACTCCTACATTGTAAGATCTAGTTCTTGTTTGGCTGCGTCCTAGAATGTACTATATCCTGTTATATTTGTTGTTTTCTGCTCACATAAAAAAATGAACCAAATGTAACTCAAATTTTACAAAGAAGAGATGGCATGATAGGACAGAATGTAATTATTAGCTATCCCAGGCTTTAACATAATTTACATTTTAAAGATAGTCCCAAAAATATGTTTTTTAAAACACATATTGCATAGGAGTGCTCAATATCAGCCAATAATGTACAAAGCAATGGCTTTGAATGGTGGAGAACAATGAAAATATGGATACCTGTAACCTAAAAAATATGATAGAAATGAAGCAAGAATTGGCAGCTGAAGAGTGTTACTGGCAAGCTCTACAATTTCAAAGGGCGAAACTGGCCTGAATCAATTGTTCACAGATTGAGAGCTACTACAGAATCATGCTTGGAGTTCTCCAAGGCAAAGAACCCAAAGTCAGTGCGTATGAGAGCATAATTTTTATTCTGCGGAATCAATAGCTGAAAAGACTCACAGAAGGATGATACTTCAGTTGTGAATGATGCAGCACTGATACAATGTTACTGACAGAAACAGAGAAATATGAACCTAGCGCTTAAGGAAATAAAAACAAAATACAAAAAATATCTAATACATGGGTCTTGAAAATATTTAGAGAAAATATAAAATAATCATGCAATTCCACCAGATATCTGTTTTGAATAAATAATAAAAATAATGCTACAATACTATTCAGGAAATTAACTATAACTTTAAAACAGACTCAGACTGCTGGTGTTTTTCAGAGCAGATTTTTCTCTTCTCCTTTATCCAAGGAGTGGCAATTTATAGGTCTATCAACATTAAATCATTATAGGGCCTTTGAGAGATGGTCAGACAGCATACTTCTCTTAAATTAGTGCATGCCTAGACATTTCATTATAAATTCAATGTCAGAAATTAAGTCTTGGAAAAGTAAGGTTTAATGAGCCAATCCAGGATTACTGTGCTGCATTCCCTCACAGTAAGGCTATCCACTCACTACCTGGGGCAATACTAAATTTATGGCTGTTATAAAGTACCCTGCTTCTGATTTTGTTGTATCCAACTGAGTTCATCATGGTATTCATTCCATTCAAATATACAAACCTTTACTTAAAAGCAATCACTGTATTTCTCAACATTCAAGGATTTCTATTTCTACTTCCAAGAGACTGAAAGGGTATACTCGGTAGTGTCTCAATGTCATTTTATTCTGAAGGAGCCTTCAAGAACTGAAAATATGCTAAGGACTGTAACCAATTTTCTATCAACTGCAGGAAAGAACACAAAGTTACCAGTTATAAATAACCGATTAACATAATTGCCCCCTACTCAGCACAAATTACCTAGAAATTGTAAATCCCATACCTCACAAATTTTGTGCATTTTTAGCTCCATACCCGTATATTGAATAATTTAAAATAAATTCAAGCCTTCTTCAGAAGTTTCCTATTATTCTTATATAGTTCAAGTCATGGACAGCTGTAAGAGCATGAATTTCAACACCTGGTAAATTAAACTTTTTTGTGGTTTCAACCTCTGGATCAACCACTTTCAATCAGACAAATGTCTGTAACTGTTTATGATCCTGAAAGAATATAATTGAACATTAAATTAATTCTCAGTCCCTCTACTGGTTGTATTTTCAGATTAGGAAGGATTTGGGACTGTTTCTAACACCTTGAGAGGACACTGCCTGTTCAAATATGATCCTGAGATATTTTCCATCACAGTGAGAACAGGATGAGCATGCAGGTGTACTGAAACAGCAATTAAAAAATCTAAAATTCAAATATTCTGAGGAACAATACTAGAGGAAGGAATGACAAAAGCACATCTACTCCATTCCTCTTTTCTACAGAGGGTATTAAACTGAAGAAATCCTAAAACAGCATTCAGGAATATGTTTTAAATTGCGGGGGTAATTAGCTTTCAACATTCAACATTAAAAAGATATATATAAACCATTTAGAAATATGTTTTAAGTGACACAAAAAAAGGGCATGCTGAAAACAAAGTTTAAAATTTTTGAGCAAAAATGAAGAATAAATTGCCATTTGAAAGACAGGCTAACTTAGACCAAAGATGCATCTCCACATTAAGGAAAAAAGCTAAAAAACACATTAAAATGAACAAGAAAAATGCAACCAAACAGTAGTAATTCAAAGCAATGGAGCAAAAGTGTAAGGTCAGGTAGGTCAAGAAATATTTCTGAAATAGCATGAAGCAGATAGAGAAAATCGATGGCATCACTTCCTTATGTCTCTCCAGGGGTCCCCTAGTCACTTCCTATCAGATGACATCATAATGATGTAAATGCTGGCAAATTTAGTAATTATCATGTAACACAGCAAGGAATATTCTCCTATATTGCACTTAAACATGTCTTCTACTTCTATACATCAGCTTTCCAGAATGGCAGTTTTATTCTGGATGTAACATGGGTGAAACTGTTAGTAGTGGATACACTTATTTTTTACAACAGCTTATAAATTTCGTCAGGAAACAGTTTTGATTTTTTCAGTTCAATATAATGTATGATCTGTTTTATTCACATTTTTCAATAACCAGATGGTAGAGATACTGCATGACAATCAGATCATACATCCTTTTACCTCAACAAATTGTTCCTTGAGGCAAAAATACATAATAAAAAGCCTCACAAATATGTACTATGTGATATTCATTGTCTAGGTTTTAATGCTTTCATCATCAGTACAGTTCCAGAAGTTAAATCTTCACAGCTGACACTGGTGAATTTTCCTGTTATTCTTTTGGGGGAGGGCAGATTTAAAACTTTTTTAATAAAATACCAACAATAGTAAACAGTGTTAATGAATTGCTATTATATGCAAAAAGCAATAGATCAATCTTGATAAAGCCCCAGTTATTTATTCCTGACCTTAGTCATAGTTTACTGCTCGGTACGTGGCAATAATAATCACAATTCAAATTTTTAATACAACTGAAAACACTGGAACATCTTACTAGCAAATAAACATTTAGTATGCATGAAAATACTACTCACCAATTTTAGTCTTTGTAAAGGTATTCTGCTAGTGTCTATTGGTGTACGTTCCATGACATTACCAAATCTGACTTCTGGAACAGCAATTGCACACATTACATGAGCCCACCTGTGAAAAGTGGCAGGTCAAAAACACTACCAAAAAAACCATACAAATACAAGTGATATTTCATTACTTGTATCTTGTTTGTTTTGTTTTTAAAAGGCAACCATATTTCCCTTAGGATTTCTGAAGTCTTCTTTGAAACAAGTCAACACAATTTACAATACTAACGCTTCATATAAACATCATTTCAGACTGGCTTCTCATCGCATTTTTTTTTTTTAAGAAGCATTTAAGTATTTTCATATTTGGTTTCTTAAGTGCAATACATTTGGTAGGTGTCCTATCCAGTTGCACATGCACAGACCACGTTATTTTATTAATACGCACCTACATCACCTTAGTCATATTAATATCACCCACATCATTGTCACAGAATCATAGAATACCCCAAGCTGAGGGATCCACAAGGAACAACTCCTGGCTCCACAAAGGACTACCCAAAAATCATACCCTATGTTGGAGAGAGTTGTCCAAATGCTCCTTGAATGTCTTGGTGCCATAAGCACTCCCCTGGGGAGCCTGTTCCAGCACACAATCACCCTCAGGTGAAGGATCTTTTCCTAACACCCAGCCTGACCCTCCCCTGACACAACTCCATGCCATTCCCTTGGGCCCTGTCGCTGTCACCAGAAAGCAGAGATCAGCACTGTCCCTCTGCTCCCCTCGTGAGGAAGCTGTAGGCTGCCATGAGGCATCTACAGCCTCAGTTTCCTCTTCTCTGGGCTGAACAAACCAAGGGATCTCAGCTGCTTCTTGTATATCTTACCCTCTAGACCCTTCACCATCTTCATAACCCTCCTTTGGAAGCTCTCTAATAAATTAGTTTCATATCCTTCTTACATTGTGGTGCCCAGAACTGCACACAGTGCTTGAGGTGAGGTTGTGCCAGTGCAAAGCAGAGTGGGACAGTCCCTTTCCTTGACCGGCTGGCAGTGCTGGGCATGATGCACCCTAGGATATGGCTGGCCCTTTTGCTGCCAGAACACACTACTGACTCGTATTCATCTGCTGTCAACCAGAACCCCCAGATTCCATTTTTTAATGAGGCTTCTTCCCATCCTCACCCCCAAGTCTGCATGTACCAAAAGGTGCAATCTGACACTTGCTCTTGTTAAATTTTAAATGGTTCATCCTCTAATACATCAAGATCTCTTTGCAAGGCCTCTCTACCCTCAAGGGAGTCAATTTCCAATTTAGTGTTGTCCGCAAACTTATTTAGTATGCATTTGAGACTTCTGATTTACAAAACACTTATAAAAACATTGAAGAAAACTGGCCCTAAAAAGGAGCCCTGGGAACACTACTAGTGACTGGTCACCAGCCTCATGGTCACATTTACCATAACCCTTTGAGTCCAATCTGTCAGCCAATTGTTCACTCATCACATTATGTTTTTGCCTAGATGTATGCCAGACATTTTGTCTAGAAGAATATTGCCAAAGAAGTGCTGAAAGCTTTGCTGAAATCCAAAAAGATCAAGGCTTCACTTGGTCAACTAGGTGGGCAACCTTATCATGAAAAGAAATTAAGTCCATTAAACAAGACTTAACCCTCAAGACCAACCCCGTGTTGGTTATGACCAATGATAGCAGTGTCGATGTCACTGTTGGAGCAATCCCAGATATGTATACAGACTGGGAGAAGAACTCAATGAGAGCAGCCCTGCGGAGAAGTACCTGGGGGTTTCTGGTAGATGAAAAGCTGGATGTAAGCCAGCAGAATGGGCTTGAATCCCAGAAGGCCAACTGTATCCTGGGTTGCATCAAAAGAAGGGTGATGAGCAGGTCAAGGAGGTGATTGTGCCACTCTGCTCTGCCCATGTGAGACCCAACCTGGAGTACTGCATCCAGGCCGGAGGCCTTCAGCACAAGAAAGATGCAGCACTGTCAGAACAGGTCCAGAGGATGGCCATGAAGATGATCAGAGAGCTAGAGCACCTCTCCTATGAAAAAAATGTTGAAGGAAATCCTCAATCCATCTCACTTTGAGGCCAATGACACTAATGGTTGCCCTGGGCCTGGAGTAGAATCACAGGCCAGGAAGAGAGCACCTGAAGGGAAGGACAAGGGAACTCCAACTGGTAAATCAGCCTTGGTGGATACCTGACTTAAATGCCTGTACACTAACACATGGAGCATGGGGAACAAATAGGCAGTGTTACAGGTGTGTGAGTGCCTAC
>WBMW01002319.1:0-16066 GCA_013396635.1 Penelope pileata
GCCGACTTCCTCCTTCTTTCTGGATCACAGCTACCCAAAGAGAGGACGGAAGAGAACACTACTTNGCACCGTGGGTGTTGGGGGCAGATGCCTCCTTCTGCTCCGAGCAGACATGAGGGTCCAACCCCTCTCCTCCTGGGTGTTGTTGAGCCCTCTGTCCTGCAGGCAAGGAGGTGGATTGGTTACTTCCTCCCTCAGGGACTTAGGAGGGGACTGTCTGCCTGCAGGAGTAGGTTCGCACCTGCTCCTATCTGTCTCTCTCTGGGAGTGCCAGGAGCCTCTCAGGCTGCAGATTTCCCGCTGCAGCCTAGCCATCTGCTCAAGCAGCTCATTGAGCAGACCGCACTTGACAGCCCTCTCCACCCTCAGGTCCCAAGGGGACCTCCAGATTCTAGAGCTCCCCGCAGCCAACAGTCTGGACCTCCACATCACCCCTCAGGAGGTCCACCTGGGTGCCTGCATGAGCCCAGAGAGGCTGCGTCCCCTCGGTCTGGATCGCTGCCTCTGCCGGGCTGTTGCGAGGGGTGCCCACCATGGCGCTTGTAATAGGTGACAGTACCCTAGAGCGTGCAAAAGGGAGGAAAAGAAGTGAATAACCCCCTGCTCGCCCTCCCTGGCTCACGCCAACTGCCTGTGCTAACTGCCAAGCACACCCTGTTTGCGCGTCCTGTTCGCGGTGCTCATGGCGTAGTCGTAAGAGTTTTGGGACTTTTTCCATTGCATATAGTAGTATTGTTTAAAAGAATAAAGTGGAAATCATAGTTTTCATATATCTAGAACAGAACTTACTGTTCTGTAGAGAAGAGTGAGGTGGGAGTAGCAGAGAGGAACAGCTGTGGGCTTACCGCAACCCCCATTCCCGTATGCTGCTCAGAGTTGGGAAGGTTGGTGAGGAATTAGGAGTGAAGTTGAGCCTGGAAGTAAGGTGGGATGGTGTTTTTAGTTGAATTTTTATTTCTCACTAACCCACCCAGTTTTTAATTGTCAATAAAGTAAATCTTACCCAAGTCAAGTCTGCTTTGCCTAAGATAGAAATTAGTGAGTGATCTGTCCTTTTCTTGAACCATGAGCTTTTCCATTGTATTTTCTCCCCTATCCTACTAAGGAGGAGTGAGAAAGTGGCTTTGTGGCACCTGGCAACCGAGGTCAACCCTGGGCAGAAAAGCTTGCTGGTCAGGGCTATTTTTGTGGCTCAAACTGAGCTCAGTTAGTTTAAAATGGTCTGGTTTATGATATTAGACTATGTAGTATATGTTTTGCATTAAAAGGATTTTTCACAGCTCCAACCCACAAACAAAGGATGTATAGGAGAACTGTTGTCACCCCAATACCAGGCAAACATTTTTTGCTGTTTTTTCTTCAACAGATTTTCATCATGTGAGCACTATGAAGCTTTGCAATCAAAATATTTAAGGATTTAATTATATCAAACAAACTACAATATTTAAGGATTTGAGGATTTTTTTTTCTGGCATATGTGTAGGGGAGACAGATCTGGAAAGAGGCAGAACTTGTTTGATGTTTTTTTTCACTAGCTGTGAAGAGTACAAAACTAAAACATACATGAATCATTTTGAAGAGATTGACAAAGTCTACAATATTACTTAGGTTTATCTGTATCTTGTATAGTGATATCTTAACTACTGGTAACCTTTCGTTCTTTAATGATAGATGGGCTGGTTGTTCATCTGCTGTTGAGTAACTTTCTCTTTTCTTACTTTGTGCTAGAGATGTCCATTAAACCTGTTCCTGAAATTCAGATTTACCTTAAAATCAAGTAGATAATTATCTAGTATGTCACTTCTCTCACTGAACATCACTGTATGCTTATTTCCCATTCTAGCTTTATTATGACTTGAAAAAATAAAAACAGATTTCAGAAAAAGAAAGGCTTAACTGCCTCAGACAGACAAAAGTAGTTAACCTTTCAGAAATACTGTTCAGATAAAGGTGAACATGAGCCAGTTATGCAGAAGTAAGTCTCCACAGTCAGGCAAGTGACTTAAAATTTGGCAACTAAGAGAAACTGCCTTGACAGTCTTAGTTGTGATTAGAGATGTCATGTCCTTCAGTAATGATTTTGTTTTGTGCTTAAAAAAGAGAGGGTCAAAAAGAAAATGTATAAAGGGAATGGATGAGAATCTGCAAAATCTGAGAAAGAGCTGGCAGAACACAACTTGTCAAAATACTCTTCTAAACAAATGACACAATACCTGATAGTGTTAGCCTTGTAGTAGATTATTTTTGCAGGGCATTTGGTGTGGGAAAATAATACTCTGCATTTTTGGCTTTCCAGAAAAGAACAGCTGTTTGGCAAGGCTTTAAATGCTCTTTCCACCAAGCAAAACATACTACATTGACAGTGAGGCAGAATGTACTTGAACACCACCACATTTGATTCTTCTGAATAAAGGATGCTGATTTAAAACCTCAAAACTTTGCTGCTAACATTAAAATTTTGCATTATTTGCACTCATTAATCTCTTGTGGCTTTTAACTGTTGTTTAAAAATGTTTTGTGCTATCTTGGCAATACTACTAAAATGACAGTCCTTCCTGTAAGTACCCTAGCCCTTACGTAGATTGTCTGTGCGTGTCTTTTAGAATTAACCTGAAAGATGAGATTTAATTGAAAACTTTCTTAGTAATCCAGTGATTTTTTTTCCTTCAAGAGGTGTTCTAATACTGAGCAATTCTCTGATTTTGTTTAAGCAGGTGTTTTCCCCCTTGTGATATCAATAGATTTTTTTCCCTTTCATCAACTAAAGTTCCCATCCAAACTGCTATGCTACCTGCATTAAATTATATTAATGACAGGGAAATTATTGCAACACATGTGCATGGAACCATGATAAAGTAATAAGTACGTATGTCCCTTAATCATTTGATGTGTTAAAAAAACATGCTTTAAGAAGAGAAACAAGTCTAATTTTCTATTTGAATATCAAAAGTCTAAATTAATAGCAAGTATAGCACAACCTTGATGTCTAAGGTTTGTCTATAAAAATAAAAGGACAGGATTTTCCAGGTAGTGTAGGCATTTTGATTACTATAAAGCTATGTTCTTGTGACTGAAGTAGGAATTTTCAACAACTATATTTTTGAGTGCCTCTTCTGGCCTACGCTCGAAAGCAAACAAACAAACTTTTTTAATCTCTACTTTCTAAAAAGGTTTTAAATTTGGACTTACCACTGTTTAATTACTTAATGCCTAACATATAGGATGAAAATCTTACTATCTGTACATTACTAACTTACTAGAACAGTAAAGGAATAGTTTTTTTTCCTATAATCTGTTATTTTCTTTCATTAAAGAAGAATTAGAAAAACCTTGATTTTCTAATTGACTGTTAGCTTGACATTTATGTTTTAGGCTGGATGCTTCACAATAATAGATATGGAGAGTATTGATATTTTCAGTTAAACTGAAAATTCTGTTTGTATTTTGAACTGAAACAATCTTTTTCTGTTCTCAGCAATTGACTTGAAGAATGGTTCTGGAGCTGTGTATCAGGGACCTGCAAGAAGTTCTGCTGATACCACCTTCACACTTTCAGACCAGGATTTTATGGATGTGGTGCAACAAAAGACCAATCCCCAAAAGGTAAAATGGTTGTGTCTTCGACATACTTACCTCTGTGGGGAACTATTACTTGTCTTAAATCAAATTCTGGGTCATGACTGTTTTGTGTTCCAAAACCTGCAACACTGGATGTTTTTGGCAGTGCAGACCAACGTATCATTACATTGTACTGAATTAGTCAGAAGGCATGGTAAGGAATTTGTCATCTTTACCTCTAAGGAGGACAATGATTCCTGAAATGATATAATACCTAATATGACAAAGTTCTGTTTTGTTTTGTCTTCTGGCATTTCGCGATATGATCTGCAAGGTTAGATTTCATCGGTTTTACCACTTAGGCAGTTTTGATTGGTTATATTACAGGAAGCTGGTATTTGTTGCAATACCCTGATTTACTCCTATTACTGCTGTAAAGAAAAATCACAGGCATTGCATGAATGCAGATCCATTCACTCAAATTAGGTAGTTTTTTAAGGGAAAGATTTTAAGAAAGTTTTATAACCTCAGTTTGTACTTTCAGCTTCTTAGGGTAATCAACCGCTCAAAACTACTAATTTTACCAATAAAAATGCCATATGTAAGAGTAAATTAACCCATCACAAAGTTAGTATTTCAGCTTACGTATTAGAGCTTGAGCAAATGAAAGCTTTAATTAGCTCATCATATATCAAACAGTTTGTTCTCTTTGATCTCAAGCAGCAGTTGTTGGAGACTTTGCTTTTAAAATTGGAAACTAACGATGATGATGTTTGTTGGAAGTCCTGCATAATACAGAAGTCAAATCCTTTCTGACCCTCTGTATATAGCAGGCATAAACAAGACCAAGATGTTGACGTGTAATGTCCAGAAAGCAAGACAGGTGTGACTGCAATTCAGGCATATTATCTATTCTGAGGAATTTAGTATTTTCTTTAAGTTTCTGTGAAGTTTCTCATCTAAAGGAGCTGTAAGCATCTATTCAAATTCTGTTCTGCTGTCTCTGTTCCTAATTTGAATCTATTTCAAGTTACTGGAACTTTGCAAAAGCACGTTGTTACAGAACTTCCAAAGAGCTTTCAAATTGCAAAGCCACAGTGAAGCAAAAGTAGTTTTAAAAAAATGCTGGAATAGATTGAAGCAGTGTATATAGCTCTTTGAACTAGGGACAAGAAAAATGATAATATACCAGCATTTCATTGAAAATATCGATCTCTGATTTTGAAAATACAACCAAGTCTGTTCTCTGCATTTTCTGGTTCCTTCTTGTATGTTGTAATATGTTATATATAAAAACATCGCATTTATTCAGAATATGTATATGTGTATATTGTGAAAGTTGCTGTTTGGAATTGTTATGAATTTGAGTAGGTAGATATCCTTTTCATTTAGGAAGAGAAGAATGTACGGATTTCTGTTGCATAGGCAGGAGAAGACTGGGTGTTTTGTTTCTGTGCATCTGCAAAGTTTTGTCATCAACTTCTGTGAAAAAGTTTGGCTAATGCTGGATGAAATCCTCTGAGCTATGCTTAGAAAAGAAATGCAGGCCACTGAAGTTGATTTTGTTTAGTTTTGTTTTATTCTTCCTGTGTGGTGAATTGGGCCTTTTCATTGCTCTGTGTTGAAAATGATGATTCTGGATGCTATTGCATTGGAGCTGGCATTGTTTTCTTTTAATTACTTGAAACCAGTGGGCATTGCCCACTGAAGGCTTTCGTACAAGCAGTAAACAACCCAATTTTTTTTAATTTATTTGTTTGATAGTAACAGTTCTTTGATTTGTGAATGAACAGTTGAATACATTTTTTCTCTCCTTTGCATTTTGTAGGCATTCTTTTCTGGTAAACTAAAAGTGAAGGGGAACATCATGCTGAGCCAGAAACTGGAAATGATCCTGAAAGATTATGCCAAGCTCTGACTGCTTGATCATCTACCACAGTAGTGAAGAACTTCAGAAGACAGAAACTTCAATTACTTCAGAAGCAATGATTGAAATATTTAGCAGAATATTTAACGTTAATGTACTGATTCATTATATTGCTAATATACAAGCTGTTTTAAGTGCTGTAGACAAAAAATTATGAAATGACTGTAACCATTAATAGTGTCCTTTCTATGTCTTTCAGCAACATTAGAGAATCATACTTCTCATTGTACATCCTAAACTAAATAAAAGGTAGGTAGTTCTTACAAAGATGCATATATTTCTATGTTAATTCTAAAGAAAATTAAATGAATATACCTCTTTAATATCTTCTATGTGTCTGCTAGTCTTCATTTATATTACCTCAGGCATCCTAATTTCTATGAATCTAGCTAGCTTGTTATTAAAATTAAATGTTTTTTATCTTAAGCTCTCATAGTCCCACTACAAAACAAGTGGAAAAATGGAAGTCCATTGCATTTGTTTGAATCTTGTCATGTTTTTTTCTGTAAAGAAGAAAACCTTTGCACTTTAGCTCTGCCCACCTTTTTTAGACAGTCTCTCTTATATGAGTTACTTTTATACATTACATGGAAATTCAGAGAGGCTTTTTTACATGGTTTTCTCATTTTAATTAGGTGCTTTTCAAACTTAACTCTAGAGGCTTTCTTTTATTTGTAAGGTAACTTCCACAAGCATGATTTTATTAAAAAGAATTGCTCAGATGCTGCAGAAGGCTTTTTAAAAAGGTTTTGTCTGTTCATTAACTCTTTCATACTGGCTAATTATTTGTTTTAATGTGGAACACTAGGAAGCAAAAGTTTTTAACTGCTTAATAATGAGAGTAGAGTATAGCACTTAGCTGAAATGACAGAATGTAGCTAGCACAGCTGTTGCGGGAGTCTTGGTACTGTTCATGGCATGTATTGTTCGCTTCAATAATCTGCGTATTTACGACCAGTATCATTCATGCTTCAAGTCTGTAAATACTGTTGAGTGTAGGCAAGAATCCTGAGTCTTTTTTCAGGGAAGCTGGACTCAAAAGTTCAGGTTGTTGTTTTTTTTTTCCTACCTTTCCAATCTGCCCTGACTTTTTCTTTCACTTCAATTTAGTAGGAAATAAATGACAAGATCAAATGAAATTACATCAAATGAAATGCATCAATGTGTGCTGGAGGACAGCCAGTGGCAACTTGGCACTGAAGAACTACATAGTCCTGGTGGACGCTAAATTGAACATGAGCCAAGTGTGCCCTTGCCATGAAGAAGGCTGACAGTTTTCTGGGTTGTGTTAGGCCAAGTGTTGCCAGCAGGTGGAGAGTGGTGACTTTTTCCCTCTGCTCAGAACTGGTGAGGCCACACAGGGAGCATTAAGTTCAGTTTTGGTACAAGAGAGACATGGTCATACTTGAGAGAGTCCAACAAAGGGCCATGAAGATGGTGAATGTATCTTCATGATGAACACCTCTCATATGAGGAGAGGCTGAGAAAGCTGGGTATGTTCACCCTGAAGAAGCGTAGGCTCAAGGGGAATCTTCATGTCTATGAATACCTGATGGGAGGATGCAAAGAGGACAGAGCTAGGCTGTTTCCAGTGGTGCCCAGTGCCAAGAAAAGAGGTAGTGGGCACAAACTGGAGCACAAGAGATTCTGCCTGAACACTGGGAAATTCTTGTTTATGTGAAGGTGCCTGAGCTTCTGGTACAGGCTGCCCAGAAGGTCTGTGGAGACCTTCAAAAGCTGCATGGGCATGGACCACGTGTGGCCCTGCCTGAGCAGGAGGTTTGGACCAGATGGCTTCCAGAGGTCCTTGTCAACTGCAACTGTTCTGTAGTCTTGTATGTAATGTTGCCTTGAAAGAAAGATGCTAGGGGCAAGTAGTAAGCATTGATTCTCTACGGGACATTTTCATTTTCATGAGAGGTATTACATAGAACCAAAGGCTGACACCGTAGCCAGATTATTCTTCATATAGATGCATTCTCATAAAGGCCAGTATTGTGGTAGCAGGTATGTGTAAAATGAGTAACTTCACTGGTATGGCCATAGCTATCCCAGTCCTTCCCACATGTTTTTCTGAAGAAAGTATGCTCATATATACTGCTTGTCACATGAACACCTGGAAGTGAAGATATATTTTTTTTCTGAACCCTGAATTAGGAGGTGCAGCACTACCCCGCTGCCTGAGTAGACTGTAGCTATTAAACAGCCTGCTGAGACTGTAGATGACAGTTTGAGGGCAGATGTTACTGATTGCAATACTGAGTCAAATTATCCACAAATTTATTTCTTCTTGGCTAAACTATCAGCCACGCTTTGTTTCAGACAGAGAAGTATAAAACTGATGCATGTCAACTAGAGTATCTCTCATAAATTATATCATCAATAGATGGGAAGCAGAGCAAGTGTGATGTTTGCCACCTCAAAGAGGCCATCCAAAGCCAATGACTTAAGAAATGCACTTCACGCATTCTAATAACCTTTTCCACAGCAGTGATTTCTATATGTATCTTGAACCTAATCATTGTCCATGCTGCAGAGCTCCTCTTTACTAAGCAACATTGTGACGTTTGCAGGAAGGTCTCTTATAGACTTTCTAAAAACTCATTATTTATCTAAAAAAAAAGTATTAGAAAAACAGATTTGTTGCAGCTCTGTTATTTGCACATGCGCATACTACATGAGAAATAATGTCCTATGTTAGGGTACCTTTCCTGTATATATATCCTACAACTATGTATTGAAAAGTAAATAAGGAAGTAGCTGTATCTAGGAAAGTAGTTATATTCATCTAAGAAAGTGATGTTTTCCATAGGTCACAGTCATCAAAACTTATTTTTTTTTCTCAGCCTGATAGAACATTTGAAAACTGAAGACCCCGCACTATGACGATGGAAAAGACTGCTATCAAACTTGTTTGCTTACTTTTTTTTTCTTTCCCCCTCTGCTTTGCAAGTGGGAAGCAAAAAAGGCAAGGAAAGTCGGTGCTCATGTACTGCTGTGCTATTTAAGCATGCTGCTGTGTTAGCAGATTGGAATTCACTCTACTAAATAACATTCAGTTCTCTATGTGTGCTGGGTGAAGAGGAAAGAATTAAATAAGAGCAATGAAATTTAGGTATTTTTGTGATGATTTTTGTTGGACACAAAATGTAAACACTTAAGTTGCATCCCCAGTTCTGGACTTAATTAAGAACACAGAAGATACGCTCCAAAGTTGCTTTGATATTTGAAATATACATCTTAGACTTTTGACTTACTTTAGCTAACTCCTTCAGGGTGGCGTGGTCATAGGTGTTACTCCTGGATGGCACAGGAAGTCCTCCCTACTTCACTGTATAAGGCTCTTCCTTTTGTTCTCCCAGTGGAGGCCGACAGAGTAGTTGCAGTATCACCTTGCAGGATTGCAGTAGACTTCATTTTCTAGGAGCACAATTTAGGTATTTCATCTGCTTGTGGTCTGAATAGTTGCTACTGATGCTTTTGGTGTGCTGGTTTCATCCCTGACCCAATGTATTTACTTCCAGAAAGTTTTCTCACTCTAACCAGTAATTTAACTGGTTACTACTGAACTGAACACTTTGCTGGGTCTCGTATATACCTGAAGCATTTTGGAAATTTTACTTCTTTTTTTTTATTTTTTTATTTTTTACTTCCTAGTATGTGAAAAAGTATTGTGTTCATGGTTGCTGGCTTTTAAGAGTAGTCTTTTCAGAAACAGGTAAACAGATAATGAAGTATCTTTAAAGGAATATATTCAAAGAAATGTTAACCAGTTTGGGACGTGGTTGTTTCAGTTCGAAAGGTTCTCTGCTGCTTTCATCTAGGAAGGTATCATTCTGGATTTAGAACTCATGTTTCAAACCTTTCCACACCCTACATCTGGAGCAGTTTTTGGGACCTTTCTCATCATTCAGCAGCAACAGTACCAGTACACTATTATATCAATTTTCCACACAAGGTATAGAAACATGCAAGAATTTGCCACTTTTCCACCACTTTTATTTATGTATTTTGTCAGGGTAATTGCTGCTTTAAATGTTTTTTAGTGTGATAAGAATAAGTACAATTACCTTGGACTGCAAAGTATCACTTGTTTGCCAAATGTCCCAGCTTGCAAGTGTTAAAGTTATGTTCTCTAGAAGATAAGGAGGCCTTTAAAAGTGTCTTAGCAGTAAAGATTTTAATGCAGACAAGAGCAGGGTTATCTGCTGTTTATTGTAATTTATGTTTTACTGTGTTTTGATTAATTCTATATGCATGTAAATAAGGAGCTGTCTGGACATCCATGTGAAGTCTGGATGTTAGACTTTGTAGGTGTTACAGGTAAGAGTTCAGTTGTCTTGCTGGAATACTTGTGTTAGTGCTAACTCTGGCTGCAAAAATAGCTGCATTAATTATGGCCCAACTTTTATTATTTCTCTTTTTCTTCTGCTTACAGTCATTACAGTCTTCCTGCTGGCTTGCAGTTATGTCCATCTCCCAATCTAAATTGCAGTTCCACAGATGTGTGTCCTCTTCACTCATTATGAGACCTCTAACTGAAGCAGGAGAGCAGTGATCACAGATGAGGGAAGTTATAAGCTTCCTGACTACTAGTATCTGCTTCAAAGAAGCTCGTGCTCAATTTTATTCTTTCTAGTCACCACAATTGCTCTTAATTAGTTTATTTAAGCAGAGTTCAATACCTCTTCCAGCTGTCACCTGTAATTACAGATAACAGCTCTTTAAATGTTGACAAGTGCATTCATGATCAGAGAACATTAAAGCAAGTAAAACGGAGGAGGATGGGGTGCATGAGAGAGGTAAACTTGAGCAACTACAGATAGAGAAACTTGAATTCCATGTCCTGTGGTCCTTCCTGATGCTTATTTCCACCTTCCACATGAGCATTGTACTCTTAAGAGCTACTTATGTTTATTGGACTGAACCATTTGTAAAAGAACTGTCGTTTATCATTCAAGAAATGAAAATGCTTTGTGAAATGGAGGAATTTGGTACTGTAATGAATTATCATAATTAAAATTAATGTTTTCAGTAATCATAGAATCACAGAATGACATGGGTTGGAAGGGACCATAAAGCCCAGTTCCGACACCCTGCTGTGGGCAGGGTTGCCACCCACCAGATCATGCTGCCTATCCAACCTGGCCTTAAATCCCCTCCAGGCATGGGGCGTCCGCAACTTCTCTGAGCGGCGTGTGCCAGTGCCTCACCAACCTGAGTAAAGAATTTGTTCCTAACATCTAACCTTAATCTCTTTTAGTTGAAAACCACTCCCCCTTGTCCTATCACTATTATGCCATGTAAGTGATACTGATACTCTAAGTGTCTTTAAAATAATGTAATGCTATACCCTGATAGAAGTCAGTTTCATTGAAGACACATCTGTTCCACTTCACAAGCATTGGGCAGAGTGGCGTGCAGAAGGTGCCAACTTCGTCTTTATACATATATTGCTTCCTTCTAATGTGTGTAAAGATCTGTAAAGAAAGGGTAAGTCTCACTGGCATTTTCTTTCTGTTCATGATACTTGAAAGGATAAAGGGAAGAGGAAATACTAACATCTCCCAGTTTCTGCACTTTTTTCCCCTTCTACTTCAGTTGCTGCAGACACCTCTCTTGCTCATGTGAAAGTGAATTCTCCACAATGCTTCCTCTGCAATGAAGAATTCTTTCCTTTAAGCCATCAGCTGTATCTCCAGAAGAGTGACATAGAAAACATCCAACATCAGCTGATCTGAGTTCAGGAGAAATATGGTAGTCTTTGAATGTGGCTGTGGTTGCATGTATATGACTTCAAGCATAGGTTAACACAGCAGTGTTGGTAGTTAATGAAGGATTTGGAACGGAAAGGAACAGTTTTCTGTTGCACCCAGAGTTCACCTGGATTCCACTGAACCTTGAGTCTGGACAGGTGTGATGCTACCAGGAAAGCCTTGCTGTTGGAATAGCAGAACTTCTGTGGACTAAGCTAAAAATTGAGTTAACAGTTACAACTTTGTGCTCCTATGCAAGCTCATTCAAAAAAACTTGAGTTACTCTAAGTTAACCAAATAGTTAACTGTACATGCAGGAGTGGGGGGAGGGAAAAAATAGAGTATGTTGGAGTGATAGTAGAGTCTGCAGTCTGGTAGTCTGGTACCAATGTTATTAGGGCAAGTTCCTATAGAAAACAGAAACAGCATCACATCAATCAACATGGCTAGGTTAAATTTCAAAGCATATAAAAGCATTTTCCTCTTACGGTGATTTTATTTTGTATTGCTCTTCACTTATATTAGTCTGTTCATTGAGATGAAGTGCATCTGACTCATTAAGCTTCCTGACCTTTTCATAAAGCTGCCTGACTTGTTTTTATCTCCAGTATCTCTCTCTTTTCTGGTCACAACTGGTCTGAGTTCTGCACTGTTCAGACTTCTGTTGTGTGAAACAGCCTAATTTTTGTGAACAACAGATAATGCAATTCTGTATATCTGCTGTAACCTTATCAGAGCTCATAATAGCTGTGGTGCTGAGAGCATCATAAGCCTGTTAGAAAATGATGATAAAAGGTAGCAGACTTTGAACATAATACATGTGGGTTTTTAGGTGTTTCTTTTTTAATAAAGATGAAATAAGGCAACCTGAGTGCTATATCAGAGAAAATCTACCCTTCCTAGCTCGAAGCATATTTAAAATGTATTTTTGGTATTTTTCAGTGCTGTTTTTCACATTTGTCACCAAGCACAGCAGGGTAAACTATACACATGGAAAATAACACAAAAACAAAAAACCCTTGTTATTTTTATTTTCTTGTTATTTTTCATTTTCTGGGGAAAAAAGTCTAAACAAGAAGAAACATTTTCTTGCTGTGGTCTGTCACTTGCATTAAAAATTCAGTTCAGTTAAGCAAATACCTAAGGAGGCTTTTGTGAGGCCAGTAATGTTCAACACTGACTAAACTCCAGATTGGCTTTAGGAAATTTTCCTGAGACATTATTTTACTTGCATGTGACGTAAAATCATACATTTCATCACTTGTGGTCATTCATTCAAAGTTGGTGGATTTTGTTTGTTCGTTTGTTTTTCTTTTCGTTTTGAAGCTTGTACTCAATGAGTCTGCAGTTTCAGTAAGTTTCACAGTCAACCTAAAACCTGAGGCCATTGTTATTAATTATCATAACAGACTGTTTTGAAAAGAAATAACAACTTAACATCAGAATAGCATGCTTTAGTTTTTCATTGGTCTACAATGGTCTACAAGGTCTGTCAAAATCACTCCTCAGAGGTCAAGAGCTCTTTTTTAAAAAAAATGCTAGCTTTACAGTGTAAGATAAAATGATGATGTACTGTTACTATTTATGGTAGCTTATGTAAGCCTAGTTGCCAGTTTTACTGAGCTGGGCTTTGAGGGTCTTTGCAGCACAGAGCACAAGGTCTTTGGAGAAACTTTATAATAAAGGTCAACAAAACTTAAAAAATTTTTTTCTCCTCCAGTGATGTAAACACCAGAGTCTGAAATTCAGCTGATATTTAATAGCTTTCATAAAACAGCTGTCAAGTAGCTTTGGACTCAAAAAATTGTGGTTATATATAAGTATGTATATATATATATAATATTTATATAAATATAAATTTTCAGGGCTGTTTGCAGAGCTCCACAAGTAAGTGTGTTACTACACTCAGCTGGAAACTCATTCTCAAGGTCAGAAGTCTTTAAGTAGCTTTTGTGTTTACTGTAATTTTGTAGTTGGGATAAAAATTATTTAAAATGTTATTTTCTTGGGTTGCTGTACTACCATTTATAAGGAGACCAAATTGGACAAATCAAGCTGGAGTGTGCAGTACTTCGTCCCCTTGGTTTGCTGTTTGCACAGCATTTCTCCTCAGAAGAGGCCAAAGGAAAATGTAAGCAGCTATGTGGTACTGGGCTTTGTAATGCTGCTGGGTGGTAGGTGCAGAGTCTGTTCCTAACATCTAAATTTAACCATCATGAAAACGGAATGTGGCTGTAAACATCTTTACTATTCTCAGGTTTCCAAGATTTTTAACATGTATATTTAATGCAGCACTCTTTCACTGTTGCTAGGTGATTGACAGAGACAACAGCCAACTTTACGTTATGGCTTTTTCACTTCTAAATAATTCGTGATGGTACCATTGTACTGTAACAATGTTGTCACTGTTTCAATCAAAGGAAGGTCTTACAGTTGTTTTATGAAAAGCAGATGAAACCAGACTACAAAAGATCATGATAACTCCAATGACTGCACACAATTGATAGTGGACTAACAAAACATCTCTCACAAAAGCAGCTGTGCTCTTTCTGGCCTCTCAGTTCTGTTCTTTGAGATAATCTTGTGCTGGGCTTCCCACATGCGAGTTTGGGAACTGGGTGTCTGCCTCTAGTGTGACTCTGAATGCTAAGCACAGATTTAATAAAGATGCTGGGTCTGTAATAAATTGCAGTTTCCCCCATTGTCAGTCTCAGCAACTCCTCAGGGATCTGCTGAGAATTAGTTGTGTCTCTCCCTCCCGCCAGAGATGCAGACTTACCGTGTGTGCTACTGACACTTCCTTTTGCTCTGATAACACCAATCACGTTTCTGAAGTGCTCTAATTATCTTAGCTGCATTAACTCAGCATAATTATTCATGTTCTGCATTTAGCTTGAAATTTACTGCTGTTATGTATGTAGAGTAGGAAAATGGATCCGCTTCTGGCTTTTACTTTCGTATCTGTTGGCAAATAGGAGGTTCTCGGTAACTTTAGCTGTTACATGCTGGTTAATTTCCTATTTTTTTCTCTTTGAGTTTATTTGTTTCAACAAAGATGGACTTACAAAATTGTGCCATTGTGTACTTCTGATACTAAATGCCCTTTTCACAGTGGAGTAGTTGTTACATGGAACAAATGAGAAAATTTTGTCAGAGAAAAGCCATCTTTGAATTTAGTAACTCTTATGTTGCAAAATACCTTAGCACTTTTTTAAATAAAAATTGAGAGCTTTCATGGAAAAAGTCATGGTATCTATGGTATCTGTTCACAAAATACATGCTATCTATACGCTATACCCACCAATACAGTTGCTTTACTAGTTCCTTCTGTTCTTGACAGTGAGCTGGTATTTGTGGCCCGTGATGTTCCCTCAAATGTACTGTGTATGCCTTCCAGCCTCCGTGGTTTAACTGCTGGGAACCATGGTTTCCTGAAACCAGCTTTGCTTTGCCTTTGCCACTGCTAACTTTTTTTCCTGCCCGTAGTTAATGATTTTAGCAGTCATAAAAGTTGTTCTGTTGGTTTTCTCTTGATAATGGCAGTTTGAAATTTCTCAGTTGTTCCCATGGGAATCTTCTTAGAATCACAGAATTATAGATAAGTCATGTAAATGTAGATCCTTAAATGTAGATTAGACTAATCATGTAGATTAGTCATGTAAATTGGAAAAGACCAGTAAGGTCATCAGGTCCAACCATCCACCTAACACTACAAGTCCACCACTAAACCATGTCCCTAAGCACCTCATCCGCACATCTCTTAAATACCTCCAGGAATAGGGACTCCACCAGATTCCTGTGTATCCTGTTCCAATGCCTGACCACCCTCTGTGAAGAAATTCTTCCTGATGTCTAATTTAAACCTTCCCTGACACAGCCAGAGGCTGTTTCCATGTATCCTCTCACTTGTCACCTAAGAAACTGACCCCCTCCTCACTGCAACCTCCTTTCAGCTAGCTGTAGAGATTGATGAGGTTTCCCCTCCACTTCTCCAGACTAAACAGCCCCAGTTCCCTCAGCCATTCCTCTTAACTCTTGTTTTCTGGTCCCTTCACCAGCTTTGTTGCTCTTCTCTGCACATAGTCCAGCAACTCAATGTCCTTCTTGGAGGGAGGGGCCCATAATGAAACACAATACTCAAGGTGCAGTCTCACCAGTGTTGAGTACAAGGAGATAGTTCTTCCCTGGTCCTTCTGGCCATGCTATTTCTGATGCAGGCAAGGATGCTCTTTTCCTTCCAGATAAGAGTGTTCATATTTGAAAAAAATGGTTGAATTTTCTAATATTTTTTTGCTTGTATTTCTAGCATTTATGTTCATTACTTAGTGTCCCTGCCACTTCTATTTTTTTTTTTCACCTGGTTTATTACAAACGGAATTTGAATTGTGTTTTGCCTTTCTGTAGTTATGAAATAGTCTGAATGCTCTTGTGGCTGCCTCTGAGAAGACTAGCCCATTTTTGGCTGCTGGGTGCCATCGCCATATCTCTGGCAGAGATGTGACCCTCTGTTCTGCAGAACCATTGGCCTCTCTTCAGTCACATTCACTGAGCAGGAGCTCTGTCTTCTACCATTACCTCCAACTGATGTGTTTGGAACAGACAGGTGGTGTGTGGTATTTCATTAGCTTCCAAAGCTCTTTACCAAGAAATCTAAAATTCACAACTTTCCAATGTATATTCACCTTGTTTCAAGTTTTGCTCAAAGCAAGAGAAATATTTTGTCAAGTAGCTGAAGTCATCATGACTGCAAACTGCATTTACTAATTTAAAACTTCTCAGTTGACAAACAGTTCTGTAAGGTACTCCTCATGGGGGTGGATTGGGA
>WBMW01002320.1:0-11902 GCA_013396635.1 Penelope pileata
GAGGCACTCCGCTGTGCCCTGGGGAACACTGGGGGGTCCTGGGATGGCTCCAGAGCACACCAGGAAGGTTCTGGGGCAGCCTAGAGAGCACTAGCTGCTGAATCCTGTACACTGTAATTAGGTTTCTGCATTCTCCCCATGGCCTTTTTGATTTGTGGAGCTAACACATTGTTTAGATCAAGCCTAACTTATCTTTAACTCAAGGCTTCCCAAGGCCTTTTTGATCTGTAGAACAAGCACACTGCTGAGAAGCAGGATGCCTAACTTACCTTTAACTCAAGGCTAACAGATCATCAAGAAATATGATGGCTGTGTAGGCAAATGTTGCCATCCTTGTACCTATAAATCACTTAAAATAGGCATTTACCTACTAAGCATGCATCCATGTGGAAAGTTCTTTAAGGACGAGTGCTGAAGAGTATGGGATGACCACCAGCGGAAGGAAACGACGACCAGAAGGACTGTAGTGCCAGTAGAAGGACACGAGATGGCAACAGAGACCATAGAATATAAAACTGAACACTAATCATTCCTCGGAGTAGGCGGGTACATGCTAATTATCTCTGGGAGAAATAATGAACGGGTAGTACTTGTGTAATATAATCAGTTCTGAGCTGTGCACCCATTGGAGCACTGCTGGTGGGGCTTTAAAATACGAAATGTGTTGCTATGAAATTCAGGAAGGTAAAGTTCATTTAGGGCATTCATACTCAGGTTTTGGTTAATGGTTGCCTTGTTGGAAAGTATTACAGAGGAATAATATGCAAGAACTCGGTAAGGGAAATAAAATGCTGCAATTTCAGCAGCTCACAAAACTCCTCTCGGGGAAAAGGCTTCAGGTGTCCCCAGAGGATGAGGGTGTAGAAGAGGATGAAGAAGTCTGGAGGAGCGCTGAGCCAGGTGGAGAAAATCCTGGCTCTTCAGTGGAGATGGAAGGGGACCAGGGGTGGATTCAGAACGGTCCCCAGCACAACCAGTTCCAGTTCAGCTGGGAACAAGACAGTTAAATTCTTGGTTGGTGCAGGGGCAACGTATTCTGTACGAAATACTTGAAAGAACCTATGAGCAGGTTCTGTTAGAAATTGGTGCACGGGAAAGCAAGAGGCCAGACCTCTCTTTCAAATGATTGTGTGAAATTGGGAACAGAATACACGCATGTTCTTGGATGTGCCAGAATGTCTGCGACCTCTAACGGGAAGGGGTTCATTGAGTGGATTCATTGAGCCAAATCAGCAAAACCAGTGAAAGTGGAACTGGAATCAGGAGTAAAGTTGGTAAGATGGAGAAATCCAATTCCGTGCAGGCAGCAGCCTCGGTCCTGAGCCAGGGGATGATCCAGGAAAGCCTCATCCCAACGACAGTGAAGATGGGAGAGGGGGTAGAAAGCACTGGGGTGGTGCAGGAAGCCATGGGATGACGTGGGAGAGCTTCACAGCTGGTGGGAGGAGGAATCCCTGACCCCAGGGAAGGTCGAGAGGAAGATTGCAGAAGTCATGTTTCATAGCTATCTTAAAACAACAACAAAATGCTGCTTTCAAGGATCCTGGTTCCTTCCTGCACATCACCTCCCTACCCCCCCCCCTCCCCAAAATACAGCTTTTTTATTTTTATGAGAGATAAAAATGGACTTTATGTAACTTCAGCTCAAATAGCAGAGACAGTAGAAGCATCACATGCAGACACACTGAATAAAGTTATTTCCCTTCCTTATAACTCTCGATTTGATTTAAATGGGGAACCCCAGCTGGGACAGGCACATCTGTGTGTGTGCAACCCAAAGCCTTGCTGCAGAGCGAAGAGTGCTGGCTTCCAAACGGCTCGGGAAGGGCTTTCACACCCTTACACTGCTCTGCTTCTCAGGAGGGCTTGGTGCTATTGTGCCCACAAGGNAAAGGGAAGGGGAAGGGGAAGAGGAAGGGGAATGGAGTGATGCCAGGAGAAAAGGTGATTTCTCAGAGCTGCAGAACCTTCCTCTCATGGGGTCGTCTCTTCCCAGGGATGAGCTGCTCGGTGTGCAGGGTTACATGTCCCGGTCCCCCATCCTGCCCCCACCAGGCAGCCCCCCAGCCCCAGACGTGCTCCACCCTCCACAAATGCCCCCAGCCCCAAAGGGCTGCTCCAGTCCCCAGGGTGCTCCCAGCACCCCCAGGCCCATGGTCCCGCATGCGCCGTGTCCGGGTGTCGTTGTCGCAGGGCTGTGGCAGCCCGTGGGCATCCCTTCACCGTCCCAGCCTCCAGGCATCGCTCAGGCATAGGATGACAAAGGGAAGCTCACAGGGGCGAGCGGCCGCAGGCCCCGCGCTCCTCCGGGGACAGCGTGTGCTCCTGCAGAGGGAGGAGAGAAGTG
This sequence comes from Penelope pileata, assembly GCA_013396635.1. NCBI lineage: Eukaryota > Metazoa > Chordata > Aves > Galliformes > Cracidae > Penelope > Penelope pileata. The sequence continues at coordinate 2,348 of WBMW01002320.1, forward strand.
AGCAGGAGGGGAGGGCAGGAGCGTGGGCATCCCCAAAGCTGCACCGCATCCGTGGGAGGATGCGCCCGTGGCTCTGCCCAGTGCCACCCAGCAGCCGTGGGGGGGGCTTTGTTCAGGGGAGGGTTTGGGATGTGGAGGGTGGGCAGAGGGACGTGCACATGGGCAGCGTGGAGGATCCAGGAGCAGAAGATCCCAGGGCAGTGCTGGGTTCTGCAGGGGGTTGGATGTGTGTGAGGGGGTTTGCAGGAGTGGGTGTGCAAAGTGGAGAGGGTGAGCGGGGCATTAAAAGGCACTGAGGGTGTGTGTGTGCACAGCTGTGTGTGTGTGCACCCATGTGGGTGTGTGTGCAGCTCCATGCAGGTGAGCTCACCTCTCTGTGTCCATGTGCATGCATGCCTGTGTGCACACAGCACAGAGCTGGGGGGGTCTCCCATGGCTGCACCTCCCCAGGACCCACCCACCCCAGGGGGACCCTGGAGCCACCCCATCCCCTGCTCAGCTGCACCCCGTGCTCCTCCATCCCCAGCATGTGATGCTGCCACCGCTGCCCTCTCACCAGGGCCGTCCTCTGGATGCAGCCCAGGCACAGGGATGCTCAGTGCCTTTGCTGTGCCCCCCTCCCCAGCCCGTTGCTGCCTCACTCACCTGGTGGGGCAGGGCCAGGTGCTGCTGTCGGAGCATCCTTGTCCTCTCCTCTCCCCTTCTCTCCATCTTAGCCAGCGCCGTGCAGAGCCCCCACCCTGGCTCCTGGCTCCCCACTCCCCAGCCCAAGTGCAGATGGGCTCCTTCCCCGCTGCCCTTTTATACCATCTTTGTTCATATGACAAGCACGTGAAAAACCAGAGCAGAGCTCGGAAAAAAGCTCCTTAAGACGCTTTAATTCAGTTTCCTGGATCCCATGACTGAGCTCGGACTGTGAGCGGGGTCTCATGACTGTGGCACGCAGGGCCCGGCCATCAAAAGGCTCCTTTATGCCCCAAAGACCTCAACCCCCCTCGGCTGGTGGTGACCCGGTGAGCCCCAGCTCCCCGTGCCCAGCCTGGTGCTGCCCCATCCACTCCGGCCTCGCACCTGGGGACGCGTCCCAGGGCCCCGTCCTTTCCCCTGTGGAGCTCCGAGATGTCCAGGATGTCCCCTTCCACCGCCACCACATGCACACATAGCACACACACACACATACGTACATACATGTACATGCACATGCATGCACACACACGCTCCCCAGCCCAGCCGTGTGCTCGTGACTGCAGCAATGGGAGCTGCAGCCACCCGTGTCCCTGCTCTTCCAGGCTGGGGACTTCCAGGTGGCCCAAGGGGACACCTGCCCTCTCCCCTCCTCTGGGCCGTGGCTGCAGGGGGAATGGGGACGCGGCGAGGCCCGACGCTGCCTTTCATCTCCTCCCCGCCCCACCAGGCTGCGGTTTTGGCTGAGCCCCCAGCTGAGCCCTGCGGCAGCGAACCCCGGCTCGCCCAGCCCAACTCCCTCCCTGTCCCCTCCCAGCGCTCCCAAACCGCAGCAGCAGGGACAGAAGTGATGTCACAGTGGCTCCTGGTCTGGTGTGACCCCATCTGTGGGGGACGCGGTGCCCAGGGCCCCTGGGATGGGTGCAGCTCCTGCATTTTGGGGACCCACAGCTCTGTCCTTGTGTCCAGGTAAGGGCTGAGCCCAAGAGCATGAGCAGCAAAGGGGCCAGACCAGACACCCCAATGTGATGGGAATCCCTCTAAGGGGAGCACAGCCCACATACCCATGGTTGAGTCGGGATTTATGGATTGGGCTGAACTTTTCTGCCCTTTTGCTCTTTTCCTTTTCACTGAGATGTGGTAAACCCAACCACACGCTGCCCCGACGTCCCCTGAACCCAACCACCGGCCCTGGGGACATCCCGGCAGCGCTGCGGAGCCGCTCCAAAGCATCCGCAGCTCAACAGGAAGCAGGCAGCACTAAGAGGATAAAAATACACTCGGTGCAAACAACAAAACCCCTCTGTGTTGGGATTAGGGCACTGCGGGCTGCTCCGGCCCCACTAATCGGGGTCGGGGCAGCGCGACCGCGACGGCTTCCAACACACGTGTGAGCCCACAGCTTCCAAACCACCCCACAGCTGTGTGCCGAGGTGGGGAGGGCTCAGGGACAGGCTGCCCTACCTCCAAAATCACCCTGGAGAAGCAGGGGGACAGCCCCCCCACTCACATCCCCCTGCACAGCCCCAGAGCCAGGGAAGGGACCCCCAACTGCATCACATGGCAGATGGCACAGGGATTCCGATGGCACAGGGATCTGGGGGGGGCTGGGGGGTCTGTAGGGAGCAGGGACCCCTGTGCCCCGCCCCCCCCCAGCCCCGAACAATGGGCGCATTTGAGTGCTCCGAGTGCCCCACCGAGCGCAGCTTAAGGAGATTATCGCTCCTCACATGAGCCTGCAGCCTCACACCGGGGAGGAGGGGACAGGAGGGCGACAAGGACACAGCAGGGAAATGGTGGCTGGGAGGCCCATGAGGGTCCAGGGTGACTTCAGAGCAGGCACACACCCCAAAAGCACAAAGCTGAGTGCTTTGCACGAGCAAAACACCCCAGTCTGCAGGTGGGAGCGCACAGGGGGATGTCCCAGCTGCCTGTCCCCACAGCCAGCACACCCCATGCCACACCTGGGGTCCCCGTGCAGCCAGGGGCACTGCTGGGAGCACTGCAGGTCTCATGTAAGATTTGCTTCCCCACAGCCTGGTTTGAGACAATTTCAGGGTTGTCCCAGGGTCAAAAGCCCCTTCCCCGCCTGCTGGTGCCTCAGGGCTGCTCAGGCCCTGGCGCAGGGAACAAGCTCGGGGTCCAACAGATGGAGGGAACAGCCCCAGGCGCCCCAGCAGAAGGGCGCACACGGGTAAAATGCTAAACCTCAGCTCTTTATTTGGTGCCCATTTTCCTCACCCCACTGCCCGAGGGAGCTGAGAGCAAGTGGCAGGGAAGAAGTGTCAGAGGGGGAGACCTGAACACGGGGAGGGCTCTGAGAAGTCAGAGCAGGGGCAGAGCGGCGGGGCCGTGGGACAAGGGGGCACCTCCTCCATGTATCCCCAACCTGCCCTTGGGGGCACGGCTCTGCCCCAGCCAGGGGCAAGCACCAGGCACTCTGCTGCAACACCAGCACCGGTCCCAGGAACGCTCCACTGGGAGCAGGAGCTGCCACCTCCTCCGTCCTGCAGCGGGGCACACGTCGTGCAGTGACACTGGGGACAGGCTCGCAGCCTGCTGCTGCCCCCAGCCCTTCTCCAACTCATCTTATTGCTATAGTTAGAGCAGCAGAGCAGCCAGGAGGAATTCAAGAGTTCCTTGTTTTACGAGAGGGAACGAGGACGTGTCCGAAGCCAAGGATTTGCCATCAGGAGGACGGGCTCTGGTCTGCCCAGGGAGGGGGAAGGAGCAAGCTGCCCTCTCCTGCCAGCCTGGCCGGAGGTGCCAGCAGTGCCGGGGCTGACACAGGGAGGGAGGAGAGCTGTGCCCAGATCCCACAGGAAACGCACTGTCCGCTCGAGGGCCTCCTGCCCCCTCCCAAGGCTGAGGCTGCACAAACTCATTGTGCCTCCAGCGCTGGGAGAATTGGACAAACACAGAAACCCCCATCCCGCCCCGTCCTCTGCCCGGTGTCTAGTTGCGTTGGCTGGCCAGCTCCTGGGAGATGAATTTCCGAAGGCGCTCGAGGTACTGGCTGTAGAGTTCAATGTCATTGTGCCCGGCCCCATCCACCCACAGTGGCTCCACGGCCTTGGGACAGCGTTCGAAGAGCGCGAGGCCATGGGAGAAGTCGATGACTTCGTCCTCGGTGCCGTGGATGATAAGGACGGGAGAGGTGATTTTGGAGATCTTCTCAATGCTGCCAAGAAGGTGGGTGGGAAAGAGATGATAGAGGGGTGTAAGTGCAGGGATTGAGGCTGCCCTATTCCTCCTGCCCCCTAGAACACAGCCCCTGAGGGAAAGGCAGCAGGAAACGCTCTTTGATCACAGCAGAGCACAGGGACATGGAGATTCTCCCAACTCTGAGCTCTAGGACAAGATCTCTGCCAGCACGACAGATGAGGACCAGACAGCAGTGACAACAGCCCCGTGGGACCCAGGCAGGGCCGAGGGAAACCACCCCAGGACAGCGTGGTCCCATGTTGGGATCAACAGTGCCTGACTTTGGGGCAGGGAAGCACGGCTCTGCTCAGCACAGTCCCCAGGGCCCCGCACACAAAGGCCGAGCGAGGCCATCAGGATGCAGAGCGTGGGCTGGTGGCTCCCAGGCAGAGTTTGTGGCTCAGAACTGTCCCTTAGGCCCCGCTGCCTGGACGTGAGCGAGAGGCAAAGCAAGAGCTCGTTCCACCTCAGCCTGGAAACACCACCTCTGTCCTCCTCAGGGTAGGGGAAAAAAGCCCCAAAAAACTAATTTGTGGGAGAGGTGGGTCCCAGGAACCCCCGGGACTTGTGATACCCAACAAGGGGCCAGGGAGATGGCTCCAAGGCTGACGGGAAGGGATACTGGGACAGGATGGGGGGGAGGTGAGGGGGATACACAGCACAGCCCTCAGGAGGGGGCACAGTGACTCCAGGAAGGGTTACAGATCCCCTAAAAGGGGCCAAACACAAGGCAGGAGGATCCTGACAAGCACATTTAAGGCTACCACAGGTCCCTGATTTTTCCTGTAACCCCTCCTCATGGCCAGGGCTGGCATCCAGGACAGAGCTGGTCTGTCCCCAGTCCCTTCTCCTCAGGCCACTTACTTGGGGAAGGCATCAAACCAGTAGGTCTTCTTGGTCTCGGGGAAGGCGACTCTCATGCCAGAGGTGAGCGGGGAGTGGAGCACGATGGCAGCGCACTCGTAGCGGGAAGCCAGGTCAACTGTGGGCACCGTGCCGATGCTCTGTCCGTACAAAATGATGTTCTCTGGGCTGATGCCATACCTAGGAGAGGGGAGGGCAGGTCAGAGCTCAGACATCACAGAACAGTCACATCACCAGGAGGCGCAGCCCAGGCGTCACCCTGCTCTGATCACAGCACACCGCAGGGTGGAAAATGGGGCTCTGTCCCCTCTGCCTTCCCTCCAGGCTGTGCCCAAAGCAGCTGCCCTACATCCCCAGCTGCCTCTAACATTGTTAGCAATTAGTGCTAATTAAGAGTTGCATGCAGTTTCCCCAGCCAGAGCGCTGATCTCAGAGAAAACACGTCTGGGAGACAGAGGGGCTGTCCCCACCACAGCCTCCAGGAGCAGCCTGGGCTGAGCTGCTGGATGAGTGGGGGGTGTGGGGGCTCAGCCCTGCTGGAAGCAGCGCTATGGGGTGGAGGGAGGGTCACAGCCCTGCAGGGCAGCAGCCAGCTCCTGGGCGAGCTGTGAGCCAGAAGCAGTGCCCACAGGGGACAGGAGGCAGAGCTCTGTCTGTGGTGGGCACAGGGCTGCAGCGGTGTGGGCAAGATGGAACACGGCTTGTGCCAGCGGTGGGCACCACCACGTCCCCGTGGCACTCGAACCAGCCACGAGCAAGGCCGTACCCATAGCATCCCACCTCCAGCTGCCCCCACAACCGCTTTCCAGCCACCCCTTCCCATCACAAGCAGCCCAGGCCCCTCTCTGGGATAGCTCCTGTTTTCCAGAGTGCCATCCCGCAAGGATTTCCAGGCAGGGAGCACGCAGAGCCTCGGCAGCGGCGAGCAGCCGCACACACACCCACACCGGGGCCACCTCAGCGCTCGTCACCGCGATGCGGCGGTGACAGACAGCACTCGCACGCCGCCCACGCACCGGGGAGGATGGAGCCAGCCCAGGAGCACCAGCACTGCAATAAACCCCTGTGCTAAACCCACCGCCCCACTCACCGCGTCCGCAGCGCCTGCCACGCGGCGTCGATGTCGGAGTAGAGGTTCCTCTCCGAGGGTTTGCCCGTGCTCGCGCCGTAGCCCGAGTAATCGTAGGAGAAGATGTTGCAGTTGATGCGAGTGCCCAGGCCGATGTAGAAGCTGCTCATCTGCCCCAGGTCCACGGCGTTGCCGTGCGAGAAGAGCACCGTGTACCTGCGGCACCGGGGAGAGACGGGCACGGAGGGTTAACGGGGGAACAGCGGGGGCTCACAGAGCCTGCAGCATCTGCTCTGGGGGCTGGGAGCCAGCACAAAGGGCCAAAGCACAAGGAGGACCTCAAGACAGCCCCAGCCCAGAGATGCCCCGACCTTCCTCGCTGTCTGGGGCTCACTACCAGCAGGAACAGGTGACCCAACATGGGATATGCCTCTGTTGAAGTTTTTTAGTCTGTTTTTGGTATAAAAGCTCAAGATTCGGGGCCGTTTGCTCAATGAGGATTTTAAGTAATAATTCTGACAGCAGATTTTTTTTTTTCTTCTCCTGAGCCTGGCAAGGCACCAGACCTTGAGAGAGAAGTGAATTCTGGGAGTGACAAGGCACAAGAAATTTCCACCAGAAGGGGAAAAACAATGTTAATTATAAAAATTAACACCACCAGCACACTGACGGGAGCTCAGCTCTCTTCTGCCGGGGGGGGCAGCGGGACCCTCTCCTTGCTGAGCCCCTGCAGTCGGGTGCAGCTGCCTCAGGTTCAGCTCCTTTGAGCTCCTGATGGCTGGCGGTGCTGCAGGGCCACGGTGAGAGCACGAGGGGAGGGAGGAGCGTGCAGGCAGAGGGTGCCAAGGCCTCTCTTGGGCTTTTTGATAAGCCAGCAACAACGAACTCCAGTTTGGCTTTGCCCCCCCCAGTCTGGGCTGGCAGTGCTCACACTGCCTTGTAGCAGGGGCGAGGGGTGGCCCACGTCAGCATCGCCACGCCAGCAGCCACGGCTCCCTGGGGAGCCCAACCCCTCCATCCAGGAGCTGGAAGTTAAAAATAAATGCTTTGCAGCGGAATAAACGCTCGGCAGAGCTAAACCACGGTGACAGCAGGCTCACGGAGCCCCAGGAACCAGGCCCAGCATCAGCCCAAGCCTCTGGACTCTGAAGGACCGGCCCCATCATGGGGACAAAGCGGTCCCCAGCAGGAAGATGGCCCCGGGCCTCTCCCTCCAGCCCCCATCGTGTGTCATCCGCCGCTTCCGCAGACAGCCTGGGAGGGGGCCAGCACTGCAGGACACAGGCGAGCGGATGTGCAGGTACAGCAGCCCTGCTGCTGGTTTCCTCTCCCTGGGGACATGTGGCAGGACAGGACCGGAGCAAACAGCCCCACCAGGCAGCACGGGGACGCTGGCCACGTCCCAGGTTACATCTGCAGGTGCACAGCTCCGTGCTGCGTGGGGCCAGGCAGGGTGTGCAGGCTTTGGAAGCCCAAACCAAGCTCTGCTCTGACCCCTCCAGGCCTGAACCTCCTGGAGGCGGTGGTGACAGCGCTGTCACAGCGAGGCCAGCCTGCACCTGCACGGCTCCATGCGTGCCACCAACCCAGGGAGCAGCTGCCACGCTCCCTCCCAGTACCCAGCCAGGGGGTCTGTGGCCCACACCCCGCACTGCCCCTCGCCAGCTGTCCCAGGAAGCTGCCATGGATTCCTGGAGGCTCCAGGCAAAGTGTCCCACCCTGCTTTCCATGGGGAACACGTTCCCCTGGCCCCAGCCCCTCGGGCTCGCAACACAGCAGCAGCCAAGACATCATGAGCATGGGCACATCCTCCCTCCCCGAGGGAATCACTGCAAATCAAGCTCTTCTCAACTTGTGGACCTGTGGGGTGATCTGTGGCAAGCTGTGCCTAAATCCCTTCTGGCTTCCAACCCTATTGCTCTTCTCCTTGCGAAATCAAACGTGCACAGCAAATTGCACCAAGCATGCAAACGCAGCTCGCCCCAGGGCTGTGGGCATCTCCTGGCTGGGGGCTCTGGACTGTTCACAGGGTCACTGCAGGGCTGGGGCCTCGCACTGGCTCAACAGAAGCCTTGCACGGACACCAGGCACGCAACCAGAGCATGACATCACCAGCATGACATCAAAAGGGCACTCCTAGGACAGCCTAAGGAGCTCCAGCACCCAGGAGGGGGTGCCGAGGTCCTCGTAGCCTTCAGCTGCACCCCGACTCACTCCCTCGACCTGTTGAGTCCCATTCCCAGCTCCAGCCACACGCCAAACAGGTTCTGAGAGCTGAGCTCACTCCAAACCCCGCGGCAGGGCCAGCTCCTCCAGTGAGGCGCCGGGTCAGGCTGGGGCAGAGGAGGGGGGAGCAGGGCGCAGGGTGCCCCGAGCCCACCGCTCACCTGGCTCCGGGCACGCAGCGGACGTACATGCAGCCGATGCGGTTCCCTCGGCTGCTCTTGGTGACAAACACCTCGATGTTGTCCAGCTCCCGCTGGGAGTACTGGAAATCCGCCCGGTCCTTCAAGTGCAGCTTCCACCGCCCCGCAGCGCCGCCTCGCAGGGAGCCGGTGCTGGTGCTGCCGACGGGCTCTGGCTCGGGGACCACGGCGTAGGTGGGCTCCGGGGGCAGGAAGGCCAACTTGGCAGCGATGCGGCTGGGGCAGGGAGGGCAGCAGAAGAGGCAGCAGAGCTGGCTGATGGACAGCCCGTTCATCTTGGCAGCTTCGAGGCTGAACGCGGCCACGCAGGGAGCGAAGGAAGGATCCGAACCAGAGGTTGGGAGCAGCAGGAGGCCCCGTCCTCGTCACGGCTGCCAGCAGCGCGGGGCAGCTGTCGGTCTCTGGGGGGCCGGAGCGCTGCTGGGGGTGGCCGCCATCCGCCTGGCCGCAGGCAGCCTGCAGCGAGGGGCACGCGTTGCACTCACAGGTTCCTCACAAACGTGATGGCGGAGCACGTGCCACCAGCGTGCCCCAAACCAGTGTGCCAGCCCCTCTCCCTGCACCCACGGGTACACACGCCCTACAGCTGCCCCACGCCAAGGGGGTGCCATGCCCAATTCTCACAGCTCTCGCTGCTCACAGCCCCCCCTCCGCTAAAACCACCCCCCCAGCACCTTGCAAGCATCCCAGCCCACACACACCAGCAGCCCCCACAGGGATTTGCGGCGTCCTCACGCCAGCCCACGCTGGGGAGGGGAGGACAGCAGCGTGGGATCACACACACACACACAGACACTGCTCCAGGGGATGCAGCCCCTCAACCCCCCCCCGGGTGCTGGCAGGGGCCTCGCCACACACGTGTGCAGCTGGAGCGCAGAGCTCCTGAAAAAAAGGGGAGAGGGGAAGGGAAAAAAAAAAAAACAACAACTATTTTCTGCAAGTTTGGGCACAGGCTCGTGGCTGAGGAATGTCAAAGCAGCCCACACCCCGAGGAATTCGCTCCATCTGCCTCCAAAGGGCTGGGAAAGGGGAGGAAAGGGTGGAGGGGGCGGCTTCAGCCTCGAGGGGGAAGGCACGCACGGAAATATTTGGAGTAAAGAGATGCTGCTCTCCTCCCCTCCCCGGCCCCTCTGCACGCTTTGTGCTCGGGTCTCGTGAGGTGCCCACCCCCAGCAGCGCCCAGGGGTCACATCCTGCACGGCCCTGGTGCGGGTGACAGCGGCCACGCGCCTGCAGGGACACGCAGGGCGTGAGCTGGGGCCGGGGGGGGGTGAGGTGGTGCCGGGGGTGCCCCCACGCAGGCGGCTC
>WBMW01002320.1:12719-30974 GCA_013396635.1 Penelope pileata
GCCAAGGCGCGGGCGGCGCTGGCGTTGCATGGCGGCCCCCGCAGGCCCCGCCCACAGCCGCCGCCGCGCCCGGAAGTGACGCCCACACCCCGCCCACGCCGCGCGCCGTCCTCCCGTTGCCGGGACACCGCCGCGCGCGCGCGCACGCGCTGTGCGCTGGTGGTGCTGCTGCAGTGCAACCGTGCTGCGTGCAAGCCGTGCTGCTTTGCGACCTGCGCTGCGCTGCAGCTGCAGCGTTCCTTCCCGCAGGGCTGGCGCCTTCCCAGCGCTGCGCGGTTGCTTTCCTTGCAGCTGTTGCAGTAGAGGTGTTGCACGCTGCTGTCCTTTAGGGTGCAGTAGGGCTGTCGGGTTGCACCTGCAGGTGGTGCAGAGCGTGCAGGCACCTGGGGGGTGAGGTGCATGGTGCTTTGGGGGCAAGAAAACCCATTCTGGGGGTTCCCACCCCATGCATGACCTCATCCTCAGGCTGCAGCACCCCCAAACCCTGCAGCATCTCCACACCCTGCAGAGTGAGATCTGCACCACCTTGCATGGGTGCACCGTGGGTTTTCTCTTCACTGCACCCTTTGCTGCTGGAGCAGGGAAACTGAAGCATTGCCCCACAGACCCCGAGCTGAGCTTGTGTGACCCCCCCGGGCCCACACCCTGCACAGCATCCACGTGGCTGTGTTCGTGTTCACATCCTGGGCTGCACTTTCTACCAGGAAGGAAATAAGAGAAGGGGAAGGAGGGGCAGGTGGCTGTCCTGCTGCCACGGGGCTTTTCCTGTCCCCTCCACAGCTGCATCCCCTCCGTGGGGGCTCAAAAACGTTGTGAAACACAGCACAAGAGGTAGAGCCAACATCTCTCGTTGCAGGGGAGCAAGCCAGCCCCCCCACCCCACCCCACTGAGATACCCACTCGTGGCTGTACAAATAACACAGCCCTCCTGCTGCACTCACTCAGGGCAAGGGCTCCTCCCCAGCCAGCAAAGCACCAGAGCTCAAGACAAACCCAGGCTGGGCTAAATCCTGGCTACCCTAAACTTGGGCTACCAAAGCCTTTGAGGTGGGAGATGCCGTACGTTGAGCTGTGCCCCAGGATGTGCTGCCAATCCCATGCCCTGCAGGATATTGCCCCAAAGTAAAACCCAAGGAAAATGCTGGTGCAGTCCAGCTGAAACGGGGCAGAGGCTGCTGCTGTCCCCTGGAATCTGCTGGGATTTCTGTGCTGGTGATGGCAGCACCCAGTGGTCCCACCCTCACTCATCGATGCAAGTAGAGCCCCGGTGTCCCCTCATCCCTTCCCCACCCCTCTGAGCCCTCTGTGCACATTTTGGTGTCCCCCAGCACCTGCCATGTTTGGTTCTGCGTACCCCAGAGCCCCTTGGGTGTCTTCCCCTGTTCCCCAGGGCTCTCCTTCTACTTTCTGGAAAGGCTCAGAGCCTCTGCATGCACTTCTGGGCACCCCAGGACCCTCCCTGTGACTTTCCACCCACCCCAGAGCCCTCTGCGTGCCCCTCCCCGCAGGGAGCGGTGCTTGCTTCGAGGTCCTGACCTGTGGCTGAAGTGTGTCTGTGTCACGGCAAGCCACAAAATAACTTTACTGTGCCATACTCTGCAGCTTAACGATGCAGTTGCTTCAACAACAGCTTCTCAAAGGGAAAGGGTGTGGGGTTGGGAGCATCAAAACTACAGAATTCTCTTTTCTGCATCAGAGACCGAACACCTCTTGCGGAACAGGAGTGGAATTGCTGCTGGGACTCCTCAGCTCCCCATTTCACATCCATCACGAGGAGATGATGGGGTGGACGAAGGGGAGTCTGGAGGCATCTCAGGGGCTCCAGCCACGAGTCCCAGGCAGGCTGCAGGACCTGGAGCCACAGGATGAAGGGCTGGGCTGGCTGGGCTCTGCTGCTGGCAGAGGAGTGCCAAGGTCTCAGCACTGCAGCGGGTGAGGCAGTGTTGGGCCCCTGTCCTCGTGGAAGCTGGACAGAAATGGATCTGCTGAGCCCTATAGGACTGTAGGGAGAGGAGGAACACCATGCTTCTGCCAAGGAGGTGCAAGGAGTATCCCGGTCTGGGTGCTGGTTTGCGTGTGCTGCTGGATCCCCATATCCACTGACGGGGGCTGGGAGGAGGAGGAAGGCTGGGAGGACGGGTAGGAGCACCAGGCTACCAGGCTGTAGTTCGAGCTGCTCAGCCCCGTTCACAGCTTCTGGATCTTCTCAGCTATAACAACGGGGTTCTCCTTCCGGATCTTCTCAGCAGCTTCTGCCTTGTAGTCGTAGGGGCAGGCGTGCATGTCCGAGTACCGGTGAATGGCACAGAACAGGTTCCCGCAACGGCAGTCAAAACCTGCAGGGAAGAAGAGCAGAGACGAAGCCGTGTTAGCTCCCATCCAGCAGGACAGTTAGTCTCCAGCCCTCTCCTGCTGCACCATGAAACTCCACTAATGCAGAACGAGGTCAAAGCAGTGAGGAGGTCCTCGCTGAGAGAAAGGGAGCCAGTGTGGGGCACAGTTTTGGTCTCCTCTGTCTAAGCTGCTCTCGGGGCTGCTGTGAATGCACGCGTGCTCCAGGCAGGGCCAGCTGTCACAGCGGTGGGAAAAGCTCCCGGAGCAGCTGCTCACCTCATTCCCCAGGGACAAGGGACATGCTGGGGACTGCAGAGTGCCAGATTTTCAATCCAGGCTGCGAGTATGCAGCCCAAGCTGGAGCTGAGACCTCCATGGCAGCACAGCAGTAGCACCTGGACTGACCAGCAACGAGCCAGCAATCAGCAAAACCTTCACGTCATCACCTACAAGCTATTCAGGTCTTAAAAGTTCACAATTTAATCACTTCACTTGGATACTACAGTGCTGTTCAGAAATGTGACTGTCAGCACAGCACACTGGAAAACCGAGGCGTGGAGAAGGGAAGGGATTTGCTGCAGGACAGCAGCAGCTCAGCTCCCCAAGCAGTGGCAGTGAATCCTGCTCCTCCCTGCAGCAACTACAGGCTGTAAAGATCTGAAACACAGTGCTATGAGGCACCACTTTACACCTATTTGAGAAAACCCATTTTATCCTAAATGCTCTGAATTCACAGGAGTTCTCTTCAAGTAGATTCCTACTGGAGAGGTGGCTTTTAAGTTCTTAAGGAGCACCCATGCAGGAAAAGAATCCTCCCTGCAGACCTGAAGGCTGGGGGCAGTTTCATTTCTTGCCTTATAAACCTATGATAGTGCCCTCAAATCTCTAGGCAAGCTCAGGCTGCCAAGTGCCAGGTGCTGGGCAAACCTTCTGGGCCAGACTCTGCCAAAGCAGCTTACATCAATGAAAGCAGAAGTGCACGTACAGCTGCTGACTGCTGAACGCACCGAGGAGGCGAAAGAGGAGAGCGCTCTGCTAGGACAGCGTGACCTGCACAGCACCAGGGTTAACTTCTTCCAAGGAAAGCTAAATGCTAAGAGTCAGTTTAGAGGAATTATGTTTTTATTAACAAACCACAGGCAAGTTAACTGCTTCACAAATTTCCTTTCCAGAGCCAGTTTTCTCACTGGTACCTGCCTCTCGACACCATCACAGAATCTCTCTCGCTCAGCTTTACAGGCTCAACAAGGAGCATCATCCCCAAAAGCTAACGGCAGAAGTCGGGCAACTTGAACAAACAGGGTGAATCTTGAGGGTGGGATTTTCAGTTTGGGTCTAATTCCCTTTATGCTGGTACTACCAAGGTTTTATCAGTGTTTCTGCAAAGAACTTTTGCCAAGCAGCAGAAATAACCCAAGAGGCACTGCTCTACCCCGTTCTGCAACCCTGAATTCAAGGCTGGCAGGGAAACTGTTAGAGCATCAGATTCCCCGTGCTGCTGCCTGGGGTACCTCCAAGCACTGAGCCACGCTGACCCTCTGAACTCAGGCAGCACAGCAGCACAAGGTGATCTGTTTGCAGGGCTATTAAACCACTCTGCTGAGCTGCAGACAGGCTCCCCCCACAGCCAGGGTCTTACCAGTCAGCCCTATCTTCTTCCTGCACGTGAAGCAGCGATTCTTTTTCGGTTTCGGTTTTTCTGGTGATGCCTTGCCCTCAGCTGCGTTCTGGGATGTTTCAAGGAGGGTACCTGAAACAGAGACCAGAGTTTTGTTACCTGTCTTGATAAACTAAGCAACACAGTCATTTTATTTCTGTAGTTGTTTTTCCTCTCTGTTTCAGTTCCTTAAGCCCAAGGCTCAGAAACACCAACAAGATATCAAGGTTCAGCTAAGGCACACACAAGGTATGCCTTTTTCCTGCTGAGGAAAGTTAATGCTAAGAAGAATTATCTGGTGCTTGCCATAGGTTAAAAACGCATATGGGTAGTCAGCTTAGTTGATGTGCAGATCTGAGCTGGGAGTTAATCTTTGTTTGAAAAAAAAAAAAAAAATTAACCCCTTGTAACAACTAGTAATTATTTTTGTTGTCTCTTATGTAAGTGTTCCTCATATGTAGGTCTCAGGATGCTTTGCACAGATGCTCATCACTGTCTCTAATCTACCAAAAGGAAAACTGAGCTCTGAAAGCCAGATTGTTAAAGGTCACTGATTTCCTACAGTACCTAGAAAGGCTAGAGTCAACAGGAGGGAGGAGCTCCAGCTGCTACAAGACACACACCTGCAGCTCACAATGCGCTAAAATCAGGCTAAGGAGACCAACAGCAGCTTTATGGATCTGACCCTAAACAACTTCCTAGTAATGCCACCAACAGGAGAGAGGGGCAGGCTCTTTCAAGGCTCTCTTTCACTAAACAGTCTCTCATCTGTGTCTGTTGTAAATTGTCTCTCGGGCTTGCAAGGAAGGGATTACCAAACCCAAGATTGTGTGAATTGGAGCCTGGAGCCTGTTTTTTGTGTTTTTTTTATTTAAAAAATAAACAACCAACCAACAACCCTGTGCGTTTGTGGGTTTTTTTTGGTTGGTTGCTTGGGGTTTTTTTTTTTTTGTTGTTGTTGTTTTTAGCTTTATATGCAAGCAAACTGTCAGTGTTAGCTACAGGTGGGTGCCTCCAATGCAGCGTCACCGGGTCATGGCTCTGCTGCATCCATCTGGAAGCTGCATGTTGCATGAAGGCACGTTTCCCTGTAACAGATCAACTAGAGGAGGTGCCCTGCTGGGCAGCAACACACTTACTCCTCTATCACTTCACTGCGTTCTCTTTGCAAACAATCTGACAGTGCTACATCCCCAAGGGGCAGGGATGCCTCTGATCACACAGCTGGGCCACCAGCTGCCCTTGGCCACCATCACAGACACAACCCCAGGGTCCTGGCTCCTCCCCCAGGACTACACCAGATTCACTCCTGTTCCTCCCTCGAGAGACAGCGCAAACCTGCAGCTGACAACAGCCAGGCAGCAGGCTGTGGGACGCTCTGGGCTTCCTGCCATTCACTAGGACAGGCGTCATGGAAGATTATCCTCTTGCCAGCAAGCCAAGGACTGGCAGCTCCTCAGCCCACAAAGCAATCTTGATCGGCCTGCCCTCGGGCACAGTATTTTCTCTCCTTCCCGTTACCTTCACCACCAATGGCTAACAACTGTCCCCTGGAGTTACTGGCCAGTATTGTACTTGCTGCTCAAACTAACTTGCTAGATTGGGGTCATCTAATCTCGTGCAAAAGCCAAACCAATCAGTCTACCTGGTGAGGAAGATGCTGATGTGGCTTCTTCTGTCTTGACGAGCCCTTCTGTCTCACTGCTGTTTTCTTCTCTGGATATGCTCATGGCTGTCATTTGATGGGTCACAGGAGTCTGAGCACTGGGAGCATTTGCAACAAATAAACAAACCATAGAGCACACATAAATATTTTCATTTGATGAAGTTACATGGGAGAGATCTTCAGCACAGAAAATTAGTTTCATTATACTCAGACAGAGCTCAGGAGTACAGCAGGCCAATTCCCCTTGAGAGATGAGATCAAAGTTCTTTACAGACACAAATGGAATGAATGTATGATGATCTCAGTTTTCTTTTCTACCCAATTACATCTCAAACCCAAGGCAGCAGCCCATCCAAACAAGTCCAGAACCAGGGAAACAGAGTTATGAGTCACAACTGCAATGTAATGGGGGAGATCAATGAAGTAGTGTCTTCCTTCCTATCAAACATGACTGAGATCCCTAATGCAGTTCTTGCAGACTCCAGACTGGATCATCTGAGCTCTGGTACCTGACTTTCCATCAGTCATTACCATCAGGGACGCCTCAATCTTCCAGTTAAAGCAGGGTCACAGTGATCCAGCCTGTTTTACAGACCCCCTTGGCCATGCAGAGGGTGAAACCCTACCCCTTGTGTCCCAGGGCTGGTTTGTAGCACAGCTGCACACACACCCACAGACCACACCCTACCTGGCTTTCGCATCCTCAGGTGTGGAGTCTTCCTCTGCATGCTGCCCTGCAATTGACTCTGCTGCCATGGGGCTGCTGTTGGGACCACTGGCTGCTAAGAAACAAGACCACAAACTTGGTAAAGCCTTAGAAATGTTAGGATGGAAAGAGCATCCTTTGTGTGAGTCTAGCTGCTCCCCACTCAGCGATGTGTCAGGTGTGTTTAGCTGCAGGAAATGGACCTTTTTATTTCATTGCTTTTGCTTGTCAGCCCTGTTGAGAAAACTATGCAAACTCAAAAGTTCAAAATCTTCCCAAATAAAGTTTATCTGGAGAGATCTGTCATGGTTTCTGGCAGTCACCACACAGCTCAGGGAGCAGGTTATAGCTAAAATTCTGTTAGAGCAAGAGACATTTTACAGTTAACTGGGAAGTGTTCACTGGGTCAGGGCTTCACAAACAGCTGGGACCAGGAGGAACACAACAGATCCTCTTACAGGGAACTGAGTTTTCCAGGAAGGGTTAACTGATGGTGACCAATACCAGTACCATGCTCAAACCCAGTTAGAGGCACTCATTTCACACAGATTTAATGGATAAAAATCCTCTACCTGGGGGGCTTATCCGGTCACTGCTCTGTTGCCTCTGTAGAAATTCCTTATAGCAAACGGAGCACATCCCGTTGGTCCGGGGGCTGCCATAAAACCCACAGCCTGTGGTACACAGCAGAGGCACCTGGGTCTGATTTGTCTCCTGAGCCATCCTTTTTTCTCCTAGATGCCAAGCTAAAAACAGGAATAAAAACGAGACAGCTGTTACAGTCAAAGAACTAGTTCATTGTATGCTGCAGCTGATCAGGAAGGAGCACAAAGGATCCCGAGAGTCCGGTTCCTGCACGCACAGAACAATGCAATCTGAGCCCCCTGAGCTAAAGATACACACGGCTCACAGGCAGCGACAGACCCACAGCTTGGCTGCCACAAAGCCTGAGAAGTCAACAGGACCTGGCTCTTGGGGCTCACCCGCACACCCTGGGGCTTGCTGAACTCACGGTAAGAGATACACGCTAAGACCTGAACGATCTGCTCTCAAACAGAGCCAGAAGTGCCATGGCAGCATGACTAACGGCTCCTGAAAACACTGGAGCAACAAAGGCAGGTCGAACAGCCAGCCCTCAGGTTAATTAGTTACAACCTGCACTCGGCAGCGCTTCTTTTCCTTACAAGACAGTGTTAATTTTTTCAGTTTTCAGGAAGATGATGCAAGGATTCTACAGAAACCTACTGACTCTCAATTCTGACGTATTTAAGTGCTCCCTGACATATGCTGGTGGATAAGGGGAACCACACGTTACTATATTTAGGCTGGAAATAAGAATAAGGACTCTTTCCAGCTATAAGGGGATGTCCAGGAATACCTTCCAGGAGGAACAGTGAACCTACTTTCACAATGTCCTTTATTCTCTGGATCACACACAGCTGCCTCCAAACCCACAAGCTGACCCCCCCAGCCACACCTGGCACAGTATTTCCACAGCCAAACTGCACTGCACCCTTTAACCATAAACAGTGACTCCCAGCAACAAAAAACACCAATTCAGATGGAACAAAGAGATAAAAAAATGCCATCCATAGCCAGAATTACGCACTATTCTGCAGGCAAGACCCTGCTTGTAGGGTAGCACTGACCAGCACAGCAGCACTACAGCTTTACACCAGACAAAGCAGCACAGCACCCAGCCCCGAGCAGCAGAATGAGCCCTTCCAGTTGTGTTGCAGCAAGGATTTCCACCCTGCCTTCACCCATGTTTCCTCAGGAAGTGGAACTGAGCCAGCTCCCCCGTCCCGGAGCCTTTGTGTGAACAATGTGGCCGTGGCCTGGCTTTGGTAGGGGACAAAGGGACAGGGATGTTCACAGGTGGCTCTGGCTGGGAAGTCATGTGTCGCTCCGGGGAGCTCCCAGCAGCACTCCTCCTTCTCCCAGCACGGCAGACACAAGGCATCCAAGGCCTCACAGCTAACTCTGCTGCTTTCTTTCATGCTCCCAAAAAACTTGCTCTGCAGAGGGAATAAGGTGATGGGACCATGAGAAATAACAACCCCCAGGAGTGCTCCCGTGGGAAGGAAAGGAATCAGCTCTGGGTCGTTCCTCCATGTCCTCAACTGGGTGATGGGAATCCCAGCTCTGCACTTGGGGTTTTCATAGAATCACAGAAGCACTAGGTTGGAAAGGACCTACAAGATCATCTACTCCAGCCATCCTCCTATCACCATTACCACCCACTAAGTTACTAAATCATATTTTGTAGCACCTCATCCAGGGCTCAGTTTCCTGCTACCAGACCTGGAGTTCCTCCATCCAGACCCAACTCTCGTTCAGCACAAGCAGCCACAGGAGCCTCCTCTGTGCTCAGCTCCCCTGGACAGGCTGCACAGAGCAGAGCTGAAGGCTCTGCATCCCCATGACCACAACCAGGTGGCAACCACCGCCACTCAGACTGATTTTCAGAAGTTGTTTCTAATTTTGAGTGACCCCAGAGATAGAAACAAAGGATTGCTGCTGCCTCTGACAAATCCAGCTATCCCCCAGCAAGCTGCCTGACCCAGCAGCCCACAGATGGTGACAGGAGCAGAGCAGCATGCAGCCTTCCTGTGAAACCTGACGAAATACAGAACCTGAGGGGAGATCTGACCTCTTCCCCTCGCGCTGCTCCATCCAAGCCAGCCTGGTGAGCCGAGGCAGCCCAGGGGCAGCCCTGACATAGGACTGTGGAAAGCTGGCTAACCCCGCTTCTCGGCCACGCAAACACCCTCCACTCACCAACAGGGCTTCTGTCCGCTGCTCCACTCACCAACACGGCTTCTGCCCGCCGCTGTGCTCAGCGAGGTGTCCGCGCTCGGGGCAGCAGCCCGAGGAAGCCTCTCCACAGCCGAGCTTCTCCCTGTTCCGAGACCAAGGCTGCTCCGAGCCGCCCGTGGCCTGGGAGACTGTTATGGAGGCCGAGAGCCACCTGAAAGAGAAACCCCACACCCGCGTCACGGCGCTTGGGGCCCTCCGGACGCCATGGGGCCGCCGGCAACGGGGGGGACCTCGCAGCGCGGTGGGGAGCACACCCCGAGCCCCCGGGGCTGAGCGCGGCGCAGCGCGGGGCCCTCCCGGTACCTCAACCCCCGCCGGGGCCGCGCGCCCGCTCCCGGCTCGCTGCAGAAATCGAGGCCGAGGCTTTGAGGCCTAGTTGGAGGCGGCGCGCAAAGCTGCGGCCGGNGCGGGCGCGGCGACGGGACCGCGGCCCCCGAGCGCCCTCCCCCGGGGAGGGCCCGCCCGGGCGGGACGGGGCGGGAGGGGAGGGCCGGGACCCCCGGCTGTAGGGGATCGGCATAGGGCTGCGAGCCATAGGGGCAACCTGGGGACGCCCCCGGCTATGGGGGCTATGGGGGGGACTTGGGGACACCCCCAGCTATGGGGGCTATGGGGGGGACCTGGGGACACGATCAGCTATAGGGGCTGGGTTATAGATGTGCCTGCTATAGGGAAGGGGCATGGGGACTGCCCCTGTGCTGGATATAAGGGCTGTGACACAGCCAGACCCATACAGAGGGGAGCTGGGACCCCCTACTATAGGGGCTGGGACACAGTTGGACCCAGGTTGCAGGAGAGGGGGCTGGGACCTCAGTCCCCTGAGCTATAGGGACTGGGATAGAAACATTCCTTGGCCGTAGGGGAGGTGCTGGGGCATTGGCTGAGCCCCAGCTATAGGGGAGGGGAGTGGGGGTCAGTCTGGAGGAGAGGGCTGGTGATGCTCTGCCCTTGTCACAGCTATAGGACACAGCTGGCAGTGCCCCAGCTATAGGGGCAGAGCCAGGTAGGGGGTGCCCCTGTGCATTTATGCTGCGATGCAGGGTTAATTCAGAGCTCGTTTAGTCCTTGCAGGCCAAGCAGCAGCTACTCCATGGATGGAAAGGGACATCAGAGTGCTCCGAAGCCCAGCACAATGCTGCAGAGCTGCACTTCCATGGCACAGGGAAGCATGGCCAAGGAGCTGTGAGCCCCAGCTGCCACCAACCCCTCTAAATTTGCCCAGCACCAGCTCCCAGGTCTTCTTCTGCTTCCACAGTGGGATGAAGGAACATCGGAGCAGGCAAGCTCTTCCCTCTGCAGCACTGGGCGATGGCAGTCAAGCTGCTCCTCAATGAGCTACGCAGAGCCCTGGAGGTCTCCAGCTGGAAGGAAAGCTGTGCAGGCTGCGGATCATCCCTGCTGCTCTTCTCTGAGCCTCTTTCCAAACCATGTTTGGGTATTGTTACAGCATCTTATAAAGCTGCTCCATCTGTGAGCCTGTGCCCAGGATGCAGCCTCCTTCCTGGCCATGCTCTCGTGTTCATGACTTTGTGGGTGCCTCCTGCAGGTCTGGACCTGGAAAAAAGTGCCTGACAGGGAGTTCAGGCAAGCAGCAGGGAGCAAAAGCCCTGAGAAGCCACCACTGAGCTCTGCTGCTGGTCATCTCCCCACCTTCTCCCTGTCCCAGCAGCTACTAAAATGTTTGTGTTAGCCCTAACCAGGATGCTGGTGTAGGGTTACTGCGTTTCTTCTGTTCACCAAAGCCAAGCTCTGCCCTGGGGATGCTCACAGGGCTCTGAGCTCACTCAGGCACTTTATGGGGCTGTTTCTAGCCTACAAAGGCATCTTGGTGCAGTTTTATTCGCTGGCATGGCTCATGCTAAGGGACAGAACAAGTAATTCCCTGGCCCCTGTTGCAAGCATCCCAGCCACGTCCTGGGGACCACAGCCCCTGCATCCCAGCGGGTATCGGGGCCTGCAGAGATGTGAATCCAGCAACCCCGGGCACCCCTGAGTGCTGGAAGACACTGAGGCGAGCAGCAGCTTAGCAGCCAGCACCCTCCTCCTGGGACAGGTGAGGGTGAGGGGCACCCAGGCATCCCCTCAGCTGCTGGGGAACCAGGGAAAGGGGACTCGCAGAGGTGGCCACCAGGTGGCACCAGGCTCCCGCTGAATGGTACCCGCGCATCCCTCTCCATCTGCCCTCGGCTGCTGCCCTCCTCCAGCACCCTGCTTCCAGCCTGGGGTGGGAGCTGGGGCTCGCAGGGCACCCTGCGGCGGGCAGGGAGCCGGGGGCACGGCCAACAGAGCTGTCAGCTATTTCCCCAGGATGCAATTTGCACACCCGAGGCTGCAGGGGGCTCCTGGCTGACCCAACCTGGATTGTCCCCTCCCTGTCCCTCTCTCCCCTCGTCCCCAGACCCGCTGTGATCACCCACAGCACAGCACAGCTGCTGGGGCATCTTCCCCATCCTCCTGGAGCTGCTGCCATCCTGCCCACTGCTGGGCTGCAATCAGCCCTCTCCAAGGCCAATCTCTGCCTGTGTTATCTAATGACTGTCACAGAGCACGTAAATGTCACTCCACCTAAGGGAGCAAGGCGACCAGGGAGGGGAGAGCTGGGCGAGAAGGGGCAGGAGACCCAGGAGCAAACCAGTATCGATTTCTAGCCAATTATCGCTGTTACCAAAGCAGCACAATTAAAGGACGAGGACACATTTCCAACACCCAGCCTGCCTCACCGAGGCCAGGAGCTGGCTTCCCAGCTTGGCTGTGCACACATCACACAAGGGCTCACATCTGCACATGCGTGTGGTTTTAGCACACACATGTGCACACACACACACGCATGCACGCACGCATCCTCTGCTCGGCAGTGTCTGCTGAGCTTGTTTTCCCAGCAGAGTTAATCTCCCCAGCCCGCACTCTGCCTTGGCTTTCCGTGCAGCAAGATGTGCCTCCATCTGGCTCCTGCTGAGCTGGGAGGGTGCAGGCTCTGGGGACAGCTCTGCCCCAAGAGGAGCCGGGGCCATGGGACCGTGGCCCTCTCTCATCCCTAGGCTGCTCGTGCTTTTCTCTCCCTCCCTGCTGCCCATAACCAGGTGCAGCCCCGCTGTGCCCCAGGGCTCTCCCAGGCTGCCAGCAGCACGCTTTGTGCCGCAGGGTTTGGTTTCTCACCCCCTTGCAGGATGACCACGGGGTAACGCAGCTCTGTTCACATCCTGTCACCGGTGGGAGGCATTTGGGAGCACTGAAGATGCAACAGGGACCTGACCCTGGCTCAAAATGCGTGCAAGCAGCAAAAGGAGAGCACACCCAGCGCGTGCCTGCAGACCTGGGGATGCTGCATGCTGCTTTCCAGCACCGCTGCGTCCCAAAGTGAGGAGCAGGGCCCAGCCCTCACCCCCTGCCCCAGGCACTGAATCTCACCCAGGTAAAACATTAACCCAGAGCCCCTCGCCGCCCGTCCCGCGTTCCTGCCGCTGTGACACACATCTGGGGAAGAGGAAAGGTGGGAAGGGGGGGGTGTCAACATCCTTTTAATAGGCTCAGTGGGTTAGAAACCCCCTTGCAATTACCACCTTCTCCTTGTCCGGTGCACACAAAGGACTCTCCAGGGCGCCGGGCATGTTCCTGACAAACCCAACGCAGCTGCGGGAGCCGGGAGGAAGGAGCAGAGACGCGGGAGCCCTTTCAGAATCTGCTATTTGGTTGCAAACTGCTTAATTTCCTGAACAGAATGATATTTTTGTTGTTGTTGTTGTTGTGATGGAAGGACGGCACTTTTTTGGCATGTTACAATCCCAGGGCTATTCATCCGTCGCCACAGCAACGGGCTCCATCAATGGCCATCCGAGATTGCGGATGATTAGAGACAACATGTAAAAGGTGGAAGATGCTGGGCACCTCGCAAACCACATCTTCCCAAATGACTCGAATTATCCTCATTATTTCTCCTCGGCCAATTCTCTCCCCAGTCCGCAGGAGACGTCGTCGTTATATAAACACGGGAAGAGGGGAGTTACGAGGGTGGATGGAGGAGCAGGGAACGGTCTCTTCTGGTGGGAAATGACCTGGAAAACTTGTGGTGTGGAGGATGAGACCCTCCAGGATGCTCGGGGAGCTGAGAGCATCTTCCTGCACCCAGCGTGGGCATTGCTCAGTGCCACGGAGTTGTGAGGCTGCTCCTGTGAGTGGTACAGGGAGCCACAGCCCCCAGTGCATCACCACTGTTTTGGGGATAAAAAAGAGGGAAATGGTTCAGCAGAGCCCGGCACATCCTCGTGGAGGGGCTTCCTGAAGTCTGTGGGGCTGCACCGAAGCATGGCAGCCATAAAACTTTAATGCAGCCTGAAATATTCATGGCATTTTCAACGCCGACACGGAAATCACACTGAAGGGCCTGAATATTTCATGGGTGGCTCCGTGTTGGGATGCCAGGGGAGTTCCTTGGAGAGGGACACGGGTGGCCCTACCCCAGCCCTCCGTGGGGCCAGAGCCATCCCCACTCCCTCAGCCACAGCAGGGCTGTGTCCCGAGCTGGAAGTTGTCACCTCTGTTGGGTGACAGGAGCCACCCAAGCCAAAGAAGACCTCCAAACAGCCCTGTCCCAGTGCCAGTGGGGTGGGCAGGAGGGGACCACAAGTGGAGCTGGGCTGGGTGGCTGGGATCCAGGTCGGGTCCCCATCACCTCTGTGAGCCTGGGTGCTCCCAGCCCATGTCACCCCACCCCTACTCCCAACTGCACCCACGTGGGTCACTCCGGGTCCCCAGACCCCACAGTACTGGGGACAATGA
The DNA here is from genome assembly GCA_013396635.1 of Penelope pileata. Classification (NCBI taxonomy): domain Eukaryota; kingdom Metazoa; phylum Chordata; class Aves; order Galliformes; family Cracidae; genus Penelope; species Penelope pileata. The sequence continues at coordinate 26,679 of WBMW01002320.1, forward strand.
GGACACACTGCTCCAGCCAGTGGGGAGGACAGGGCATGGGGCACATCCCAGTTCCCATGTAGGGACAGACCCTGAGCAGTGAGCACGCTGTGGGGTGAGGCAGGAGCCACATCCACCCGCTGTGCCTCGCTCTTCGGGAGGATGCTGGGACCAAGAATGGCTGTCACCTTCCCAGAGCATCACCAGGGATATGAGGGATGGCTTCAGGCAGGGCTGAAGGGGACATCCCCGATCCCAGAGATCCTGCACCATGCATCCACCCCACGGGCTGTGGACCCAGCTGCTGCCACAGCCCTGCCACCACCATCCCCCCTGTCACGGTGTCACATCGGATGTGAGAGGCTGCCAGCTCCGTGCTGTGACACTTGTGACACTGTAAGCACATCCACAGCTGACTGAGCCCCGCTTGGATCCCCCTGCTCAGGGAGCAGCACCCACTCGGCACCCCCGGCTGGGATGCACACCCTGAACTCCCCCTTTGCTGCCCGTTTGGGGTCACGTTGGCCCACCAGGAGCTCTCCTTTGGGACCGCTGTCCCCTGCATCCCCCCTGTGCATTTAGGGTTTGGCAGTGCCTCTGGCTCTGCCTTCATCCCACATCCTCGGAGGATGGGGACGCACCTACAAGGGCAGAGCTGGGGGACGGATGCTTGCCTTCACCCGCACTGCGGGGTGGGAGAAGGAGTTAATTCCTACACTGAAAAGCTCTTTGCCGGCATCTCGTCTCTAATGGAAGAGTCATGTCGGATTAGCGGGCGGTGGGCGAGGCGCAGCGCGGGCGCCCTGCTCCCCGCAGCCGGCCCGCTGAGAGCCCGGGGCAGCCATGCGGAATGGCAGATCTGGGCCACTGTGCCAGCGCCGGCGGGGACGCGCTGCGGTGGGGACCTCCCGCTCCTTCTGTCCCCCCCAGCTGGCTGGTGCAGGGCTGGGCGGGCTTTTGTTCCCCATCTCGCTGCTGGATCTGGTTGTTGCTGCTCCCCATCCTTCAGTAGCACCCATCCTTCTGCAGCACTGTGCTTCTGCAGTGCCTATCCTGCATTACCTGTCCTTCAGCAGCACCCATCCTTTCCCAGCACCCATCCTTCTCCACCGCTCATCCTTCTGCAGCACCCATCCTGCATCATCCGTTATTCTGCAGCAACCATCTTTCAGCAGCATCCATTCTTCTGTATCACTTATCCTGTACCACCCATCCTTCTGCATCACCCATCCTTCTCCAGCACCCATCCTTCTGCAGAATCCATCCTTCTGCACCACCCATTCTTCTGCAGCACCCATCCTGCATCATTCATCCTTCTGCAGCACGTATTCTGCAGCACCCATCCTTCTGCATCACTCATCCTTCGCCAGCACCCATCCTTCTTCAGCACCCCTCCTTTCCCAGCGCCCATCCTTCTGCATCACATATCCTTCCCCAGCACCCGTCCTTCCCCAGCACCCCTCTGTCCCCAGCACACCAAATCACAATGTCCCCACAGAGCCTAAGGTTGGTTTTCCTCTCTTCCTTCCAACCTGGAGAAAACGAGGTTCACGGGAAAGGAAACCCCAAACCCCAGGGCCTCAGGGGCATCTCCCGCAGCTTGATGTGCCGCTCGCCGCTGCAATCCAATCGCAGCACCCGAGTGGCAGAAAGTGGGTCAGGCACATTGGACACCATGTGCTTTGCCTCCCGTTCACGCTCCTTATCGCAGCCCTGATGGTAAATAAACCAGCCGGTCTCCCCAGCAACCCGGCCGTGCCGGGAGCGGAGTCCAAGGCGAGCAGCCAGCCAGGACCAAAGGGAAGAGCTGGGATGGTCGCAGGGCAAAACCCCCAAACCCTTCAGCATGGCACAGGGAATGGGGTCTGCCCCACGGCCGGGAGCCCCCGGGGCTGCATCCCTCAGTGCTGGCGTGGTTGGAGGGGTGAGGGGACCACTTGAGGGTGCAGCGCTGATTCTGAGGGTGCTGCATCCCCGAAGCCCATTGATTCAGGTAGAGATTGAGGTGGGAAAACTGGGAACCTGCGATGCCTCCAAAGCAGTGGGAGCCCTCAACGAACCGCTGTGATGGGAGGTTTTCATCAGCCCACAAAATGCTTCCCCGTTTATTTCCTTGGGAGACACTGGCACAGCTGCACCCACAATCCCTGCATTTTTGGGGTATTTTTAGGGTGAGCACAAGCACACCCCAACCTCCTCTGAGCATCCCTGACCCACTGACCCACAACCCCGAGCCCTCCCGGGGGGTCTGACCACCCCACACCCCATGTCCCCCCACCAAGCATCCCCATAGGGGCAGCCCCAGCGGTCACCATCCATGCTGGGCCCCCTGACGCCCCCCAGCCCCGGAAGACGAACTGCTCCCAGCTCAGCCCTTTGTTTTGTGCTTCCATATTATTTAATTCCCCTCCCCTCACTTGCACTTCAGGGGCAGTGGTTAAGCCCTGGGCTTCGCTAAGCCACGATCGTATTAAAAGAACAGAGAGGAAAAGAGTTTCTCGTGCTAAGCTGCTTGCGGTAACGGAGCTGGATTTAAGGAAACTGCTCCCATAGCACTGTTATTGCCCAAACACACCCGGATGGGATGCAGGCAGGGAGCAGGGACGGCTCCGGGGTGGTCCCCATGGGGCACCGGGATCAGCCCCATCCCTGGGTCCAGGAGTGGGGCTCGTGTGCTGGGGGCAGCGCTGGGGGCAGCTCACCTGGGCTCCGGTATTTCGAGCTAAGTCCCCAGGCACGGCTTTTTCCAGAGCTGCAGCCAAAAAGGTGCTTACGGGGCCGAGGACGGAGGCTGCCAAGCCCTAATTAGAGGCGCTCAGCAGCGCAGTGTGCTAAGACGCAACCTTTCGCCTCTGGAGCCGGGGTTTAACGCGCAGCCAAAGGGACGTGGGTGTGGGGGTTGTTTGTGCGAGAACGGTGAAAATGTCCCTTCCCTCCCCAAATTGCTGCTGGGTCTGGGAAAAATCACAAGCTGGGAGCTGCCTCCCAACCCAGCTGGTGCTCAGCACCCCCAGATCGCCCCGAAACCACGCGTTTCCCCATCCCCACCCCCACCCCGACCGGAGGATGCTGCGCAGGGGATGCCCCGCACTTTCCTCGCTGCTCGCCCGCCTCCTTCCTCCTCCTCTCTCCCCGCATTAACGCGTTCACTTGGGCCGGGAGCTTTTCCCACTGACCTACTGATCTTTCCTATTTCGGTCCCTGGAATTAAGGGATTGTCGGGATTAACTCATGCTAAAGCCTCCGATCGGCTCTGCCGAGGGACCAACATAGCAGCGGCCCCGAGGAGAAAGCCGAGCGCGGCCGATGCCAGCAGCACCCACACTTGGGTGCCCTCAGCACCCCCAGCCCTTTTCCTCCCCTCTTGTTTTGTTTTGATTTTTTGGATCTGCTGCACCCCCAGCACCCACACGTTCCCATGGGGATGGGTGCTCCATCCCTGCAGCAGGGACGGGATGGAGGGCTGGGCTGCATGGGGACCCCAAAACCACCCTGTTCCCATGGCCAACACCCACCTCCAGCAGCCAGCAAGGAGCTCTCAGCCAAAATTTGCCAATTTGGGGCTGGCATAGAAATTTCCCCAAACACACACTGCCTCCAGGGAGTCCCCACCCCATGTCCCCATGTGTCCCCAGGTCCCCCCCTGTTTCCTGCATGGAACCTGGAGGTGTTGTGGCTGATCCTCGGAAGTTCAAAAAGACGTCGGCAGGGAGAGGGGGGAAGGAACAAAACTGCTTTGAAGGTGTCTGGAGATTAACTCAAGGCCGAGACGGAGGCACAGAGACTTTTACAGCAAAACCTCATTAACAGCGAGAGCAGGAGGGGGTGGGGGGGGCAGGGAAAGCTTCTGAACGCGAGGAAAAATGTTTGATTCAGCAGAAACAAGTGGGAAAAAAGAGCCCCCTCGCATCCCCCCGCTCCTCTTTTATCTGTCTCGGGAGGATCGGGGCGGAATATGCAATCTGCCCCTTTTCTCTTTCCTGTTTATCTCCTAATGACGACGCTGGAGATTCGGCGGGGCCGGGAGGGGGCTGCAGTGCCCAAATGGGGCCGAGAGCTTTGGGGGCACCCAGACACCCCGAATCCACAGGAGGGGAGCGGCACCACTCCTGCCNGCAGTGAGGTGTCACACACTGCATGGGGATACTTGGGGACCAGCACGGCCAAGGGGTGGCATAAGCCTACAGCAGAGGAGCAGAGGGTGCTGATTGCATGGGGACAGCCATGGGATGCAGGGGGGTGAGTGCCCCTTCCCCAGCCCACCAGTGGTTCTGCCGTCCAATTAGCCTCATTAGGCTGCGCTGCGGCTGATGAAGG
>WBMW01002320.1:35808-72431 GCA_013396635.1 Penelope pileata
CCCCCTGCCCCGGGATCTCACCTTTATTAGCACGGAGGGAGCTGTCAGTGCTAATTAACAACTGCACCGCACTCCTGCATCGTGCCCGCACAGCCGGCGCAGGGCTTAATTAGCAGCGGGGTGAACTTTTCCTTTCTTTCGTCGTTGTTTTTTTTTCCCTTTTGCCCCCCAATTACCGCGTTGGCCCTAATTAAAGGCCAACCCCCTGAAGCTGCAGCGTTTCACCATTTCCCCCATCGCCAGTTTCCTGCATCCCCGTTGGGTCCGTGCCTCTCGCCCGCGTGCCGCACGGCGACACCAAATTGCTTCAATCTCAGTTTTCTACCCCAAAAAGCACCGCTCTACCCATTCCCAGGGGCTCACGGCCGCTCCTCGCTCAGCCCTTCCCGCGGCTGCGCCGGAGCCTTCGCCTTGTATAATCCTATAGGGTTTCCAGCCCTCCCGCTCGCTTGTTTTGCAAGCGGCGTGGCTGGGAGCGTGCGGTGGCTCGGCAGCCTCTCCAACTTGTCCCAGTGACCTAGATCTGTCATTGGAAAATCAGCGAGGGCGGAGGAGGAGCCTCCCTGCCCGCTCGGGCAGCGTGCGCGCGGCGTGGGCAAGGACGGCGGTGCCCGACGGCTTCGGGGCGATGGGTTCAGGGCAGCGCTGCCCTTTGCTGTCTGGAACAAAGGCAATGGGGAAGGTGGATGGGTGGCATCCCGTGGGGTTTGGGATCCTTGGGGACTGGGGCGAGGCGTGGGGGAGCCCGATGGGTTTGTGGCAGTGTGAATCCTCAGGGTGAGGTTGTGCAGAACCGCTCTGTGCCGGAGGTGTTGTCCCCAAGACCCAACTGAAGTGTTGAAGCAAAACAGAGCAGCGGTGGGGACAGAGGTACCCGGAGGGTGGGACCCTGCCACCCGCGGGACGGAGCTGCTGTCCCTGTGCCAGCCCCGCAGCGCTCGCTGTGGACTCGGCAGCAGCTATTTAAAGCGCTGCTGAGATCTCAGTCTCGCCCTGTGGATCCAACACACCGCCTTTATTTAGCCCCGCGGCGTTAAATCCCCCCTGATTTAACTGCAGGGCTGGGAGGGGGGGGGAGTGGATCGCCCCATTCCTGCCCTGCTCCCCCCACCCTGTGCCCGGTGCTGCCCTGTGCTGCTCGGACGCACCCCTGCCACCGCCCGCAGCAGCCAAGGTGCAAAGTGCTGCCCTGCGGGGACAGCGACAGGGCCACCAAGCACCGCCCGCAGCCCCTGCACCACGCTCGCCCCAAAGTCACCCCCAGCCCGAGGTTGGACCCCCACGAACCTCCCAGCACCGCAGAGTTCCCAGGAAATCTCAGCTCATGGGTTCAGAAACCTGCGCCCGGCGCGGGGCCAGCGTTGCGTAACGCCCGCGGTCCTGGCGGTGCCGGATCCGTCGGCCGCACGGTGATGGCGGCGGTGACCCCACGGCCCCGCACTTTGCTCAGCTCCATGGGGCCACCCCAAGCGGGGGTCACCCATCACCAAAAGCCATTTATTTTTGCACGGTGCTGAGGGGGGGGACAGGACACCCTGGGGTGCTGCTGCTGTGGGCGCTGCGCTCTGTTTACAAACAAAGCAGATCTGCGCAGGAGATAATTCCCTTCATTTATTTTTCCCTCCGCTCCTGCCCCAGGCTGCCTTACCCGCATGCAATCAAGGCTAATTACCGAGGGAAGCGCAGTGCTTGGCCTCAGGGACAGCGCTGGGGTGCAAGGGACAAACTGGGGACACACTGGGGACGAGGAGTGCTCAGGGCTGAGCCCCTCACTGGGGTGGGTGCGCATTGCTCCGGGGGTCCCCGTGAGCCCCCATTGCTGGAAGGCACCGCTGTGCCCTCGGTGGGATGCGGGTGCTGCTAATTGCTGCTAATTGCTGCTCCATCCTCCTCCCGCATCGATCGCGGGCGCAGAGCTGCTTCCCCGTGGCACTGAGCCTGGACAGCGGGGAGGTGGGTGCCCACCGTGTGCCATGGGGCATCAGGGACCCCCCCCAAATCGCCTGGGGGTGCTGTCTGGCAGCGAGGGCACCGTGCCCCAGCTGTGGGTCTGATCCCATTGCATCGTTTGGTGGCCGCATCCCTGTGCCGTGATGGATGTGCTGGGCTCACCCCCAGCTACCAGGGCATCCGCAGGCTCCTCCCAAAGACCCCCAGCGTCCCCCCCAAATGCCCCCCCAGGAGCCCTCAGGCCTCAGCCACCACCACTCACCATTGATCTTAATGGGGTGGGGGGCAGCTCCAAAACCCTCCACTACCAAAACCCCTGGTGGGGTGCTGAGGTTTTTGGGGTGCCCCCCACCCAGCAGTGGGATAACGTGGATGAGGGGAGGGATGGGGACCCCTGTGCCACGCAGGGGGGGGGACGGACCCACTGTGGCTGGGTCCTGAGGGCCCCGCATGGCATCGGGGTGCGATGCCCACCCCTGGGCAGAGGCGATGGCGGGCGGTGCCGGCGCGGGGCGAAGGCCAAGTGCTGCCCTGGGGAGGGCGGCTCCGCTCTGCTGAAACCGCAGGATCCACCTTCCCTGGGTGGGGACAGTGGCACCTGGCTGTGGGGACGTAGGTGACACAGGGACAACGGCCACAGCAGGGGCAGAGCCACGGCACCACGGGGTGCCACGGTGCAGTGCCACTCGGGTGGCAAATGGGTGTCACCGGGGCTGGCTCATGGCATTGTCCCCAAAGTCCCCATTGTGAGTGGCAGGAGGTGACGGCACGCTGGTGTCACCCCGGTGCTGCCACCGTCCCCAGTGCAGGAGGGGTTAACATCCACGGCGTTACACAAGTGCCTGCGGGAGCTGAAAGTGTGTCAGTGGGACAGGAGGACGGCGTGGGCTCCACCGACGGACACGGGGCCAATTGCCACCGCACGGCCGAGCCCGGTGGCCGGACGGTGCCACTTACATAAGGGACAGCGGTGGCAGCGGGCCGGGAGTTGGGCAACAAATATTTGCAGTNGCTGCTAATTGCTGCTAATTGCTCCTCCATCCTCCTCCCGCATCGATCGCGGGCGCAGAGCTGCTTCCCCGTGGCACTGAGCCTGGACAGCGGGGAGGTGGGTGCCCACCGTGTGCCATGGGGCATCAGGGACCCCCCCCAAATCGCCTGGGGGTGCTGTCTGGCAGCGAGGGCACCGTGCCCCAGCTGTGGGTCTGATCCCATTGCATCGTTTGGTGGCCGCATCCCTGTGCCGTGATGGATGTGCTGGGCTCACCCCCAGCTACCAGGGCATCCGCAGGCTCCTCCCAAAGACCCCCAGCGTCCCCCCCAAATGCCCCCCCAGGAGCCCTCAGGCCTCAGCCACCACCACTCACCATTGATCTTAATGGGGTGGGGGGCAGCTCCAAAACCCTCCACTACCAAAACCCCTGGTGGGGTGCTGAGGTTTTTGGGGTGCCCCCCACCCAGCAGTGGGATAACGTGGATGAGGGGAGGGATGGGGACCCCTGTGCCACGCAGGGGGGGGGACAGACCCACTGTGGCTGGGTCCTGAGGGCCCCGCATGGCATCGGGGTGCGATGCCCACCCCTGGGCAGAGGCGATGGCGGGCGGTGCCGGCGCGGGGCGAAGGCCAAGTGCTGCCCTGGGGAGGGCGGCTCCGCTCTGCTGAAACCGCAGGATCCACCTTCCCTGGGTGGGGACAGTGGCACCTGGCTGTGGGGACGTAGGTGACACAGGGACAACGGCCACAGCAGGGGCAGAGCCACGGCACCACGGGGTGCCACGGTGCAGTGCCACTCGGGTGGCAAATGGGTGTCACCGGGGCTGGCTCATGGCATTGTCCCCAAAGTCCCCATTGTGAGTGGCAGGAGGTGACGGCACGCTGGTGTCACCCCGGTGCTGCCACCGTCCCCAGTGCAGGAGGGGTTAACATCCACGGCGTTACACAAGTGCCTGCGGGAGCTGAAAGTGTGTCAGTGGGACAGGAGGACGGCGTGGGCTCCACCGACGGACACGGGGCCAATTGCCACCGCACGGCCGAGCCCGGTGGCCGGACGGTGCCACTTACATAAGGGACAGCGGTGGCAGCGGGCCGGGAGTTGGGCAACAAATATTTGCAGTGGGAGGAGAGCAAATACCGCGCCTGGGACATTTTAATTGCCGGCTGCGGAGTTTTCTATTTAACCCTTTTTTTTTTTTTTTTTGGTCCCTCTTTTTTAGCCCATTGTTTTTTGCTTCCTGGGGGGGGGAAGAGTTTGCTTGGCTCCCCCCACATTAAACCCTCCCAGCCCAGAATGATCCGTGCTGGGACTGGGGGAGGAGCTGGCATGGCCACCGATGGGGAAACTGAGGCACAAGGGAGCCGGGCTGCGGTGATTCAGCCAGGGGTTACAAACAGAGCAGCAATTAAAAGCTGTTCTCGGGTTTAATTGCCACCACGCCAGAGTTACGGCTGCATCCCCACGTCAGTTATTTGGGACTGACGTCCCACCAGAGGGTCAGCTGCTCGCGGGTGTAATTAGCAGGATGCCATATTCCCAATTAGTGCCTGGAGAGGCTCCAGTCGTGGCCCTGGTTGGTGGCAGTTTCTCCTTTGGGTCCATTTGGAACGTGGGGTCAGGAGGTGACGCTCAGCCCCGGGAACGCATCGTCCCCTACAAACCCATTGCCCCATCCCCAAAGCGTTGGGTTTTTTGGGGGAAGCCTTTCCCAGGATTGCGGCTTGGCTGGCACATGGCACAAAGGAGCAGGACCGCGTTGCTCTGTGCCAAACCCATCCATCCCGGCACAGTGCTGTAATCACCGGGGCCGGGTATCGGCTGCGGGCGTGAGGGCGAGGTGGGACGGAGGATGCATCACCCAGGTGCTGCCAGCGGCTGCAATTAACCTTGCATAACGAACCCCGCTTCCTGCCGGGGGTGGCACCACCTCCGTCCACGGTGACGCGTGCCGGGCACCGGGGCGAGATGTGGTCCCCATGGTTTGCACATCTCAGGGCTGTGTGAGTGGTTTTGGCCATGAGTTGCAGCAGGAGATGGGAAATTTGGGGTTGTTTTGGTCCTTGGTGCCCAGCTGGCAGCAGTGGTGGCCACGTGTCACCGTCCCGGTGTCTTGGTCAAAGGGGTGATGCCATGGGGTGACAATGGGGACCAAGGGGTTATGATGGGAACGCAGAGCTCTGGGGGAGATGGGATCGGGTCCCTCACGCTGTGCCTGCCCACAGCCCTTCCCTTTTGGGAAAAGCCCTGGAATCACACGGAGTGTTTGGGGCTGCCCCACTGCGGGGCGAAGCCTGCACTGGCCGGGCCCAACCTCACCCCAACCATTGAGGGAATGTGGGGCAGTGCCAGGTCACTGGGTGAAGGGACAACGGGCTGCACGATGGCACTGGGCTGTCACCTGCCGAGGGGATGAGCCTGGTGGATGCCATGTGGGAGCAGCGTGGGGACACGGTTCTGTGGGAATGGGAGTCCCCCCATGTCCTATCCCATGCCCAGTACTGGATGCTGGAGCATTAATGGGCAAAGAGAGGGCACAAAACCCCATCACAAACCCACATCCATGGGCAAATGAAGGGCACAAAACCCCATCATGAACCCAAATCAGTGGGCGAAGAGAGGGCACAAAACCCCACTGCAAACCTCCATCAATGGGAAAATAGAGGGCACAAGAACTCACATCAATGGGTGAAGAGAGGGCACAAAACCCCATCGTGACCCCACATCCATGGGCAAACACAGGGCACGTCTTGTACCCACTGGGCACAAAACCACGTGGCACGGCGNCCACATCCATGGGCAAATGAAGGGCATAAAACCCCATCATGAACCCAAATCCCCACGCATCCCATGGCCAAAACGCAGCATCCCGTGTACAGCACCCCAACACATCGAGAAACGGTGGCTGGCAGGGCTGGAGGGAGGCAGAAGGGAATTACCAGCGCTGGGGATTTGCACAGGCCCAGGGGATTTGCAATGCCCGTAATCTGGCTGCGGGGTTTATTTTGGCGCGGCGGCGGCTGCACAGCACCCCCGGGGGCACGGGGGCTGCGGTGGGGATTAGAGGGCGCAGCGATGCCGGGAGGCACGTACGAGTGCTGGGGAGGGGGGGGGACACGCAGCGCTGGCCCGGATCTGGGGCAGCTGGAAAATGAGGAGGACGAAGCCTATTAGCAGCTCAGTGCCAGCGAAGCAGAAGCGGGGAGGGAAGCGGATTTGCTGGGGGAAGGGGCCGGGACCTTGAGCCATTGCTATATGGAGCTGCTGGGGGGGTGCATAGGGGGGCTGGGTCCTTGATGTGGATTGGACCCACGGCCCGGGGGGTGCAGGGATGGGGCTGCTCCATGTGCTCCCGACCCCCCAGCACGCGCACAGCGAGCAAGGAGTGAGCAGAATGGTCCCAAAACTGCGTTCAGGGAGGGCTGGGGCAGGGATCCACTGTGTTAAAGGAGCCTAAAAATGCTGTTGTGTCCATCTCCTGCACCCTGCAGGGGCATTTTTGGGGTCCTGTCCTAGCAGCCTTGCAAACCAGACCAGCAAGGGGTGAGCTGTGGGTGTGTGCAGCCATGGGGCAGCACGGCCGTGCCTCAGTTTCCCCCACTGCCCCAGGGGACGGGCGGTCTCCTCGCTTCCCTCACACCGTGGTTTTCCCTGTTTTTTCCCCTCCCCACCGCAGCCCAAATCGAGGTGATCCCGTGCAAGATCTGCGGGGACAAGTCCTCGGGGATCCACTACGGCGTTATCACCTGCGAAGGCTGCAAGGTGAGCGCGGCTCGGGCCAGGCAGGCACTGCCATCCCCCTGGGCACCTTCCCAACCCCATTCCCATCCCTCGCAGGGATTTTTCCGGCGGAGCCAGCAGAACAACGCCAGCTACTCCTGCTCCCGGCAGAGGAACTGCCTGATCGACCGCACCAACCGCAACCGCTGCCAGCACTGCCGCCTGCAGAAATGCCTGGCACTGGGCATGTCCCGCGACGGTGAGTCGTGCCCGCCTCCGCTCCTCCCGCCGAGACTGGAGGATGGGGCGGGTGGAAATGGGGAGGGAGAGATGGTGTTGTGTTTGCTCCGGGGAAAATCTCGGCTGATTCTGGTTGCTTTAAGGCAAGGTTGGGCTAAGGGAGGAGGTGCGTCCAATGGGGACCCAACGCTGCTCGGGGGTTGTGAACCCCGCTGTGTGCTGGGATGCTGACACAGTCGTGTTTTCCTCCCTTGGCAGCGGTGAAGTTCGGCCGCATGTCCAAGAAGCAGCGGGACAGCCTCTACGCCGAGGTGCAGAAGCACCAGCAGAGCCAGGAGCAGAGCGGCGGCCCCAAGGATGAGCCCGAGCCCCTGAGCCGCATCTACACCACCAGCGTCAGCAGCGGCCTCTCGGACCTGGACGACATCTCCACGCTGTCGGACGGGCTCCTCTTCGACTTCCCCCTCACCCCCGATGGCAGCAGCACCTACTACAACCTCGACCTGCTGGCCTCGGCGCAGCCCTCACCCGATCAGTCCAGCCTGGACGTGGCCGATGCCACGCTCATCAAGCAGGAATCCATCTACGAGCTGATGCTGGAGCCGGCCCTGTTCGCGCACGGCGCGCTGGAGGGCAGCCAGCTGGCTGCTGATATCTCCGTCCTTGAGATCGGTGAGAGTTTGCCCGGTCCCGGCACAGTGCCAGGCACGCACCGAGCACGTGGCCTTGGGTGTGGTGCTGGGCTTGGGCTGGAAGAGTCCTTGAAGTTCATGGAGTTATAGAATGAGTTGGCTGGAAGAGTCCTTTAAGGTCGTAGAAGCATAAACTCACAGCACGGTTGGATTGGAAGGGTTCTTAGAGATCATAGAACCCTGGAATCATGGAATGGTTGGGCTGGAAGGGACCCTGAAGCCCACCCCACCCCTGCCATGGGCTGGGGGCCCCCCACAGGGCCCACCCATGGCCTTGGGCACCTCCAGGGATGGGGCACTCACAGCTCTGGACCCTGTGCCAGGGCCTCACCCCTCTGAGTAAGGAATTTCTCCCTCACATCTGACCTAAATCTGCCTTCTTTTAGTTTAAAACCATTCCCCCTTGTCCTATCACTACCAGCCCATGTAAAAATGTCATGCAGAGCATCCCTTCAAACACCCAGTCCATCCTCAAGCCCCCATGGAGGACCCCCTCTGCCCCTCCAGCCCTCAGCTGGGGACACCAATGCTGAGCTGGGAGGGGACAGTGCCAGCGGTGTCGATGGTGTCCCCAGGGCTCACCGCCCGCTGCCACTTCTTTGCAGATCGGATCGCCCAAAACGTGGTGAAGTCGCACCTGGAGACCTGCCAGTACACGGCGGAGGAGCTCAAGCGCCTGGCGTGGACCCTGTACTCCCCGGAGGAGATCCGGGCCCTGCAGAGCAAGGTGAGCACCGTGCTGGTGTCCCCATGCCACCACCACCCACGGTGGGGAGCACCCCACATGAAATGCAGCGTCCTCGTGGATAGATCCCAGGCTTGGGAATGGAGTGAGATGCCCCAGGGGCAGGAGGGGATGAGCCCTGCTGTGTTCGTTGGGATCTGGTTGATCTCAGTGTGGTTGGGACCCATGTTCCATCCCAATCCCAATCCCACTGATGTTCCACACGGGGACCCCTTTACCCATCTCCAAAAGCTCTTGGAGCCCCGAGTGCCACTGGGATGGGGCCACCGTGCTGGGGAGCACCACGGGGTTCCTTCCCTGCCCCGTGCAATGGGGACATGGGAGGACAGGGGTGGCACTGGACCCGAGGTGACAGCGAGCCCTAAGGGCCATCCCCGCTGTGCCCGCAGAGCTGCGAGGCCATGTGGCAGCAGTGCTCGCTGCAGATCTCCAACGCCATCCAGTACGTGGTGGAGTTCGCCAAGCGCATCGACGGCTTCATGGAGCTCTGCCAGAACGACCAAATCATCCTCCTCAAAGCCGGTAAGAGCCAGGGATGTGGCTGTCCCCAGTGCCACCCCTGAGCACAGCTGGTGCCCTCGGGCTCTGCTCGGGGGGCTCACAGCATCCCCGTGCTCGGAGGGGTCCATAGGAGGCTCCTGGGAAGCCTCTGTGAAATGTGACCTCCAGGAAAGCCTGAGACCTCCAGGAGGAAACCATGGCAGAAGCCAGGAGTGGGATGGATGGGATTTCTGTCCTCTCTGCCGCAGCTTTTAGAGGAGCGCAGCAGGTGTTGTTCCCCAGGAAAAGGGATGCCAAACCCAAAATGAAGCAGAGAGAGAGAAAAATAGAGGATGTAGGACTTCTCCCAGCAAGAGGCTGGTGGGGACCGTGCCCCAAAGCTCAGACCTAGCAGAATTTAACTCATTTCTTCATTTCTCCCTTCCCTTTTTTCCTTTTTATTTTATTTTCACTCTCTCCTTTCTCCACCATGACATGGATCCCTGTTTCTGGCTACTGAATGACTGGAAAATATTTCCTGTTGGTGAAATATTGTGGTCGCAATTGAAAACAAAACAAAACAAAAAACAAACAAAACTCAAACCAAAAACCAAACCCAAACCAAAAACCAAACCCAAACCCAAACCCTGGATTTATCGGAATAACCACTGTGTTCTTGGGAATGAACAATCTGGGCTTCCAACTCGCACTGGGGGCTTTTCTCTTTCTTTCACTTGGTTCTGGGATGATGGAACCCCCCTGCCCTCCCCTCCCTCGCCTGCTGTCTCTCTGCCTGTGCCAGGTTGCCTCGAGGTGCTCCTGATCCGCATGATCCGCGCCTTCAACCCCTTGAACAACACCGTGCTCTTCGAGGGGAAGTTCGGCGGCATGCAGATGTTCAAGTCGCTCGGTAAGAGCCGCTTCCTTTGGGGCCTTCCTCTCCTTTGGATGCCCAGATGGCATCAAATACGCGGGGACGGCAGGGGGTGACCCCCGTGTGTTTGTCTCCTGCTCCCGTTGGGATCTGGTTGATCCCACCATGGTTGGGGCCATGTTCCATCTCAGCCCCAAACCCAGCGATGTTCTGCATGGGGACCGCTTCGCCCATCTCTGAAAGCTTTTGGATCCCCAAGTGCCACTGGGGTGGGCTCGTGGGCTGGGGGCCAGCAGAGCCATGATGTCCCCTTCTTTTCCCCCCAGGCTGTGACGACCTCATCGGCGCCATCTTCGAGCTGGGGAGGACCCTGTGCCGCCTGCAGCTGTCGGACGAGGAGCTCGCCCTGTTCACCGCCGCCGTCCTGCTTTCCCCAGGTGCGTGGGGATGTGGGGGTAAACTGCTGCCAGGAGCAACCGGGGGCATCGTGCTTCAACCGGGGTTGGGGCTGACCCTTAAATCTCAGCGCTGCTCCCGCAGAAGATGATTGGTTCTTCTTTGAAATGCCGTTGGGGGAAATGCATCTAAAATGTGCATCAGCCAAATGTCGGTGGGTGGCATTTATCGGTGCCAAATGCCATTGTGTCCCCTGCAGCAGGGCTGGGGGTGGCATGGAGAGGGGCTGTGGGGTTGTACCATGTCCCCAAAGCCATCCCAAGGAGTGGGAAGGGCAATGGGAGGAGCAATGGGGTGGAACCGCTCCGCACACTGACCCAGGCATCCCCACAGACCGCCCGTGGCTGACAGAGTCCAAGAAGGTGCAGAAGCTCCAGGACAAGATCTACGTGGCCCTGCAGCACGAGATCCAGAAGAAACACTCCGCTGAGGACAAGCTGTCAAAGGTAGAGAGAGTGGAATCCTACGTGGCTGATTTCCACGGGGAAACCCAAAGAACCAAGGGATGGGGATGGGCAGATCTCCATGGGGAAACCCAAAGATCCAAGGGATGGGGATGGGCAGATCTCCATGAGGAAACCCAAAGATCCAAGGGATGGGGATGGGCAGATCTCCATGGGGAAACCCAAAGAACCAAGGAATGGGGATGGGCAAGGTGCTGGCCAAGAACCCAGCATCCACCAGCTCCTCCTTTCCCTGCAGATGGTTTCCAAGCTGCCCCTCATGAAGACCATTTGCAACCTGCACTTGGACAAGCTGGAATTTTTCCGTCTCCTGCACCCGGAGACGGCCATGAACTTCCCACCCCTCTATAAGGAGGTCTTCAACTCGGAGCTTCAGTACAGCGACCCACGGGAGAGCTAAGGCTGGGAGCTGCCCTCCCACATCCCCAAATCTGGAGATGAACTGAACTTCCGAGGTTTGGGGCAGTTTATTTAAATCACGTAATCAAACCCAAGACAACCTGGGGGGGCTGGGGGATCTCCCCGGTCCCGTTTCCTCGCTGTGGATTGCGATAGCTCTTGAATGTAAAGCACCTTGAAGGAAAAACAAACTGACTTTGCCATACCAGTGAAATGAATGTGAAATCTCCGCTCGGGAGAGGAGATGCTCCTGTAGGTAGGACGGCACCGACTCCTCCCCATGGTGCATGGATCCGGGGGAGCGCACGCCACGCACACATCGCCGTGCTCACAGCCCTTCCCACGGTCCCGACTGCGTCCTGTCTCTGATATTATTTTATTTTTTTAATTATTTTTTTCTTTTTTTAACCCAAATGCAAGGCATGGGATGAAGAAGGGGCGATGCAACTCCTGCCTGCTTCCCGCTGGACCCAAGGAGAGGGCGAGGGCAGAGGCTTTGCTTTGTTCCTTCTCCGGGTACACGGGGCACGGGGTGACCTCGGGAGCTCAGCGCAGAAGGACCCCTCCGTGCCTGGGGTGGATTCAGCACAGATCTCGAGCCCGGAGAGGGGCTTTGTCCCTGTGATTGTGGCCAAATCTCTGCTCCTGACTGCTGTGCCCAGAGGCAGCTGCAAGCGTGTTTGGGTCCCCTTTTGGGTCACTTTAGTTTTCTTTAAGAACCTTTAAAACACCCAGAGTAGGTTTTGTGGCCTTTCCTGCTCCCAGCCCAGCGCTGGTCCCCTCTCCTCTCATTGTGAGACCTCGAGGAGCGCTGCAGGTTGAGCTGCACCCAGGTTGTTCCCCCAAGGAGCTCTCTAAAACTGTAAATTTGGGGGTTTATTCTCTATTTAGCAGAATCTGAGGGCTTTGTAGGGGAAAAATCTGCCCTTGGGGACAGAGGGAAGCAGAAGATCCTTATTCCTTTCCCAGGAAGCTGTGCTTTGGTCAGGATGCGCTGCTCTGAGCTTGGGGTCCCCAAAGGCAGAAAGAAGGGACCGTTCTGTGGGGTGACGCTCTGGGGTCTTGCTGGGGACCCTCTGGCCAGGCTCTGCGTAAGGTTTCAGTCCCTATCCCTGCTCCTCCTGCAGCCGATGCCCAAAGCTACAAGAGAAAATCCTGCAAACAGCCCCGCTCCCTGCTGACAAAGGGCTAAAATCCCGACCTCGCTTCGTATTGATCTCGTGCTGCCCACCGCATCCCCTGGTGGTTTGGGTCATCACCGAGCGCCAGACGAAGACCATTTCCATTGCACACCGTAACGAGCAGCTCGTAGCAATGGAGGAGACGTTCGTGCTTTCAGCTGAAAGACCTCCACGGGAAGAACACGGACCAAACTTCATCAGGGAAGAGTTGCCAGGAAGGCGATGCGATTTCTGCTTTGGTAGAGAGGAAAATTCGGGATTTTGCCATTCCCTGGCAGCTGCCGTCCAACACGCACCGCCGTGCGCTCTCTGGTTTTGTCACCGCTTTCCAAACTGCTTCTAGTGGAGTTCATCAGACCTCATTTCTCCCCCCGATGTCGGTAGACCCCAATCCCCACGCAGTGCCGAGTGCCAATCCGTTGTTCTCCAGCGCAGTGTTTGCAGGGTTGGGGATGTGCCCTGCTCGTTTCCTGCCCCCTCGGACCCTCAAGTTTGACCCAGGTGAGAAGTCAGTATTGCCTTTTTCATCGAGAGGGTTGTGCCTTGTTGAGAAGTCGGTTCCGACAGCGCCGCGTGCTTCCTGGCTTCTCTCTCGGGGGAAGGCAGGACACAGGGAAAAGCACTGAGAAAATGGCCGTGCTTTGCAGAGGGGTCTCTTGCTTTCTGCAGGAGGGCAGCAATGCCTTTCTCGTAGGAAACAGCTGTTTTGAAATGTTTGGGAGAAAAAAAGCACACACCCTTCTTTACGTCTTTGGTGTCTGTCAGCCAACGTGCACAACTGGTCAGCGTCACCGTGTTCGTTTCATCGGCAAAGAAACCAAGAAAGCACCTTAAATGGGGAAAAGACTGAGCCCTCGCCACCAGCTGCATTTTTCCTGCTTACAACACAGCATCCATCTAACGGGAGAGATTTGGGATCCTGAGCGATAGAAGCCCACGTGGGAATCTAGGGAAGACTGGAAGTATTAAACAGAGTAACTCAACCTGCCAAACCGCGGGAACCTGCACTTTGACGTTCTCTTAAAAGGAACGGACTCGTCGATTAAGTTATTTCTTGGGAGGGGATAGACTGCTTTTTCACAAGGAGGGGTTGGGGCCCTATTGTGCCATCATCCAAGGGCTGAAGAAGCCACGAGAGGTCTTGGATCCGCCCGGGGGTGGGCGAAAGGGATGGGAACAGAGCACCAAAACCCCGTGCTGCTGCAGCTGCCGCTTTCAGCTCATCCCTGCATGTTTGCCCAAATTAACGGGGCTGTGGCCGCTGTGCTGAGGTCCCATGTGCCCTCCTCTGTGCCACCAACATAGAGAGCTTTAGGGAAGCACGGGTAGAAATGCCTGAAAAGGGCAAATGGCCGTTCTCCCACCGGTGTTGCATGTGACAAGTGGAGGCGATGCACTGGAGCCCTGAGACTTGCTCGGACACTCAGCATCTCAGAGAAAAACGTTCCCATGCCCCCAGCCACCACCAGACCTTTGCCACTTGATTTTTGGGATGACCTGAGACGTGGTTCCCTCCAGCAGGGCGACAGCCTCGAGGGATTGCTCTTTTCCAGATGAAGATGAGTTTTGTGTTTGTCTGTTTGCTAGGGCAGTTTAGCTGAGTGTGCATTTCCACCTCCAGAACCCTCACACTGTGTATAAAAAACGGATAAAATATATCTAATATATATTCTTGTGAATGTTGGTGCAAAAGAGAAAATATATAAAGTTTCGGTCGGCTTTATGTTATTTTTTATCTATATGAATGAAAGGAAGAAATGGAAAATATTTCTTTCCATTTTACACCCTCCACACGTACCTACCTGTAGATACCAACAGGTTTTATGGAAATGTTTTACTTTTTAGATTTAGGAACATGCTTCTGTTCTCATTGAATGTTCTGTCTTGTAAGATTGTAATTTCTATTTTTTTAAAGAAAAGAAAATAACTAAATAAAACTTCCTCTTTCAGACCAGTCAGCTAGGAAGGGAGGGCAGGGGAGGGAGAAATGTTTATTTAAGGACAAAAGCTTTGTCTGAATTTTTCATAATGTTAAATAAAAAGTAATATAATGTATGGAAGAAAAACTTTTTACTGAGGTGTATTCTATAGGTATATACATGTATATTGCACAAAATTTACAGGAAAAAAAAATAAAGTCTGTTTTACAAGGTAAAAAATAACCTTGGAAATGGTGACTGTGATTCTGAATTTTAACTAAGTCTGGAAGCAAACCCCTCAAAGTCACGGAAAAGGCTTTAATTTGTTCGGCTGGCTCAGGACCGAGCTGTAACAGGCACCACGATTCAGTGCAATATTTGGACACCAGGCTGAATTGGAGAGGTTTTTGGGTATTGTGTGTTCACCTGAAAGCAGGCACACACGTTGAGTGACCTGGGGAAAAGGCTGGATTTGTCCCCTGGGTGTGCGTTGGGTTCAGAGCCCTTGCAAGTGCTTCCCATGCTGCTGTGCATCCTGCACTGTGCACACAGAGCTGAGGTGGGGAAAAGGGCTCGGTCTGGGAAGCACCAAGCTGAGGACAGCAGTGTCACCCTGCAGCAATAGGACATGTTTTAAGACAGGCAGTATGTGGCTTTGTCTTCAACACCAAGTCCTAAGAGGGAAGAAAGGAAGACACTTGTCCGAAATGCAACAAGGACACAAGGACCTGGATGCAAGGATGCCTCTCCAGAAGCATCAGAGGTATCTACGGGCAATGGGTGCAAATCCCATCCCCACTCCCCCCTTGGCTTGCCTTGAAAATCCCACCTGGGTGTGAGCTCCTCACTGCCTTTACGAACCCAGAGCCCTGTGAAACCCACGGATGTGTGGAGCAGAGCGAAATAACGAACAACGATCTGCTCAGCAGCTCCCAGGAGGCAGCGTGTGTCCTCCTTCACTGTTCTCACCCACAGCGTTTGTATATTGCACGATAAAACCTGGCTGCTGCCGAGAGCTGGGAACAGCCAGAAATAGGGCAGAGCTCGTGGGGACGGGGGGAAGGGTCAGCATCCAGTTTGCACCCGGAGGTGGCAGAGATGGGGCAGCCCTGCAGCTATAGAGCCCACAGCTGTGCACAGCACCTTTATTTGGTTTCTTTTTTTCACTAGCTGCCTTTTTTTTTTTCCCCCCAGAGGAATCACAAGCCCATCCCTGGCTCTGCATCCCATCACCTTCCCCCAGTAAGCAGCCTTCCCTCCCTTGCTGGTCACCCAGTGTCACCAGTAGCACTGAATTTATACTGGGGCGGAGTGACCTCTACTGGTTTACAGCTAAAACATTCCCTGCGTTTCTGTGATCCTCGCAGATGGATCACAGTCATAGATGGAATCATTAAGGTTGGAAAAGACCTCCAAGATCATCCACTCCACCCACCACCCACCACCCACCACCAGTGCTGCCCACAGAGGCATCTCTCTTAGTGCTGCATCTCCACGGTTCTCGACCACCCCCAGGGATGGTGACTCCCCCCCTCCCTGGCAGCTGTGTCAGTGCATCACAGCTCTTTGGAGCAGAAATTGCTCCTAACACTCACCCTGACCCTCCCCTGGCACAACTTAAAGCCATTCCTTCTCGTCCCACCGCTGTTACCTGGGAGCAGAGGACCCCCCTTGCCCCAACCTCCTCTCAGGGGCTGCAGGGAGCGATGAGGGCTCCCCTGAGCCCCCCCTTCCCCACACGGACCCATCCCATTCCCTCAGTGCCCCCCCAGCGCTGTGCTCAGACCCTCACAGCTCCGTTCCCTTCTCTGGACACGCTCCAGGCCCTCCATGTCCCTCTGGCAGCGGTGCTGGGGGCCCAGAGCTGAGCGCAGCGCTGAGCTGCGGCCTCCCCAGGGCTGAGTGCAGGGGACCAGCACCCCCTGCTCTGCTGCCTGCACTATGGCCCACACAGCCCAGGGTGCCATTGCCCTTCTGGGCCACCTGGGCACACTGCTGCTCACGTTCAGCCGAGCACCCACCAATACCCCCTGTGCTTTTCCTCAGCACAGCTCTCAGCCACTGCCCCACGCCTGGAGCACTGCATGGGGCTGTGACCAAAGGGCAGGGCCCGGCCCTGGGGCTCGTTGAACCTCATCCCATCGGCCTCAGCCCATCCAGATCCCTCTGCGGGGCCTTCCTACCCTCAGGCAGATGGACGCTTCCCCAAGCTTGGTGTCATCTGCAAACTTACTGAGGGTGCACTCAGCCCCCTCATCCAGATCATCAATAAAGACATTAAACACATGGGGTGACAGGAGGCCTGATCCTTCCCTCAAATAAAATATTTGCTCATCTGGCAAATGCTACAGCCAGCAGCACTGCCTGTGCCCACTCAGGGCAATCCTAAGCACTGCTGCCCACAGATGAACCCTAACCCTAATAGCAAACCCCAAAAGCTGCGTTTTGGGGAAACTTTGCCTCAGATAAGGAACATTGAGGCCTCAGCAGTTGGTGGCTGAGCACTGCAGGGATGTGTCTGCATCCCACAGCCCCGGGCTGGAGCGCTCTGTTGACAGAAACCACGGCCTCGGGGCTGTAAATATTTTTGAGGTAGAGTAGGTTTTATAGACAGCCAAATTAACAGCATTTGCATAGAGCTGGTGCCCGGGAGACTGATTGGTGCTTGTGTTAATGAGACTAACGCAGTGTAAATAAGGAGCTATAGAACTACATAAAAGTATATCGAAGTGGAATGTTCTGAATCCGTGCTCCGCTGTCAGGCTGCGTTACCACACAGATTTCAGAGCCGTTTGTCACAGCCCGTTTTGCTGAAGCTGAAATTCTGCAGCGGGAGGGGAAGGCATGCAGGCCCCGGGCACAGCTGGATGCTGGTGCTGACGTGTTTGGAATGAAATCAGCATTTAGTGACAGATGTTGTAACTGCGGCCTCAGCCCTGGGCCTTGCACCCAGCGACCGTAACCAGCCCCGGAAATGGAACGTGGCACTGGGCATCGGTCAGCACGCCTCATCGAACCAATGGGGCTGATTAAGGAGTGTCATTAAGGAGTGTGCTGCATGGGCATGACCACTGGGGTGCAGTCATCTTAGAAACTGTGATTTTTTTAACAGAAACTGTGTTTTTTTAAGAGAAATTGTGGGGGTTTTGTCTCATTTTGGGGGCACTGGATGGCAAGGCCTTCCCTGGTGTTCTGGGCCTGCGGTGGCAGCTGCTCCTCGCGTGTGGCCTCTCCATGGCTGAGGGCTCCCGTGTGGTGACAAAGGTACCCTCTATGGCAGCGAGGCCCTAGGGACAGGGACAGGGAAATAGCTGTGACAAAGCTCATCTCCCCCAAACGCCTTCCTCATAATTCTGTCCCTCTCCGCTCCCCGTAGCGGAGCTAGCCCACGCCCCGCTACCAGCCATCCCCTCCTCACATGATGAGTGGAGGGGCGTGCTGCGGAGCACGCTGGGAGTTGTAGTTCGAAGCGCAGGAAATGCTATGGTCGCAGTGCGCGGCTGGACTCTCTTTCCCAGCGTACCCCGCGGCGCCGCGGAGCGCTCGGGGGAGCGGGCTGGGGCTGCTGCGCTTGTGGTGGGCACGGTGAGCGCTGGGCCGGGACAGCCCGAGGAGGGGCGGGGGGGTGCGAGCGACAGAAACGAGGGGAGACAGAGACGACGGTGGCCCGAGGGAGCGAGGGTGGCTTCATGTGACAGGGCCAGGGCAGCGCGGGGCGTCGTGGGGACAGCGAGGGGGGCGGGAGGGGGTGGCAGGGACAGNCAGCACAGCCGCTCTCAGGTCTGTGCTTCTCTGCTTTTGTGCCCTGAGTGTGTGGGACACAGGGTTTGGGCTCCCTGGAGCCGTGGGGAGGGACAGGGTTTCGGGGCAGGGCGTCACACAGGGGCTGGCTGCTGCTGGGGGGGTGCAAGGGGTGCTCTGAGGATGGGGAGAGGCTCTGTGAGCTTTGCGTGCTGGCTGCCATCTGTTACCCCTGAGAGAGACAGGACAGAGGTGTGGTGGTTTCCTTCTCTGGGAGCATTAACTGCCTCAAAAACTCTCCTGTCAGACTCTGTGATGAAGAGTAGGAGCTCAGAGTGTCACTTACCTGCTTGATTTCGACCAGGTCTGATTCGTAGGGCTGTTCTGGGTCAGCCCCTGCTGTCTGCAGCCCCAGTGCTCTGTGCCAGGCACTGCTCTGTGTGACAGCAGCGGGATGGGTCTGTGCCCCCAGCACGTGTGGTTCTGTGCTGCTTCTCCTCCTTTGGAGCCTTCTGCAGTTCTGCCCCAGCCTCGTGCATGCAAGTGGCCACGTCCAAGCCAACATCTGTCTGCTGTGTGTGTGCCACAGTGCCTGCAGTATGGCTTCTCCCTGTGTGCTGTGGCAGTGGCTGTACACACAGGGTGAGACCGAGGGGAATCGCTCTGATCTGCCTCTCAGCAGCCTCAGGACAGGAGGAGAGGGGACAGCAAAGTCCCCACACAGCAGGAGGCCAAACCCTGCCTTCGTGGTGCCTCATGCATTTTCTCAGCAGAAGCACTGCCATAAACAGCCTCCTTGTTCCAACTGGCCTAAGGTGGCTTTTGGAATTCCTTTTTTAGCTGGGTTTGTTCTCCAGTGTGAATGAACAGCACTGCAGATGTGGTGCTGGCGTGGTGGAGGAGCTGGCAGCACGTGTCGGGGTGGGGATGTGCTGGGAAACAGAAACTCTGCTGGCTGTACAGAGCGTGCAGTGGGAGAGCTGAGCTGCCCTGCTGTGGGCTCTGCGCTCCTGGGGAAGCTCCTGGTCACAGCAGGGCATCTGAGTGAGATTCAGAAAAGGCTTTCATCTTCAAAACCAGGGCACAATCATCACTTTCTTTCTACAAGCAGCTGGAAAGGGCTCTGAGCAAGGTGGTTGCCTGTCTCAGGATGGCTGCAGTCAGTTCCCTCCCTTCACAGCCGCAGCTCCCAGGCCCTGCTTTGAGGCCGTTGCCTCTTCTGAAGCAGCTGTGTCTGCTTGCCTGCAGCACCAAGTGACCTCAGGAAGCCCTCACCCCAGGGGTAAGCGTGAACCATTTTAAGGAGACGTGCATTGTGTTCAGTTCTCCTTATTCTGCTCGTGCTCTGCTCATTGCATCCTTTGGTTACAAGGGAGCGTTAGCACGTTCTGCCGTTCTGTTTGCATTTGGCCAAGTGCTCTCTGTTAAACTCTTTGAGTACAGCTCTGCATAGGAGCTGATATGTCACTGCAGGCATCAAATCAGCAGAAACACAAAGTACTACACTATATCTTACAGTGAGACTTCATAATCTGGCAAGTTGTGCTGGAGAAAGCTCGGGATGCTGGGCACTCAGGGTCAGTTGGGACAGCAGCAGGTGGCACAGAGGAGGCAGCAGCCCTCTGTGGTGCCTCCCACCACCTCTCATCTTCACCTTTATTTATTTCCCTCTCCCTCTTTTTAGAGAAAGAAGCAAATAGTGAGGGATAATTGAAACTTGAAAACCCGTTTACTGTAATACAGGCAGAATAAATTTCACATCGGGCAGAAATAGAAATGCACATCCAGTCTTACAGTGTATCTCAGATTGCCACAGGTGTTCCTGCACAAAACTTTCCCTTCTCAGAGGTGATGAAATGTGTTTCACACTAAAGTGACATTTGAAGTAATCCTGCGGCGTGCTTCCTGGCAAAGTGCTGCTGCTTGCATGGGTGTCTTGGTCTAAAAGGAAAATGCTGTCTTTTAAAGTGACACAGAGCATTTCTGTCTGTGAGATAGAGCTGAAGAACGGCTCTTAGTGTCTGCAGTGGGCTCCTGGGAGTCATGGGAACTGGGCTGTAAACTTTGGAGTTATTCATTGCCTGCATATGAGCACAGTAGAAAAAGGAAGTTCACTTCACGCCGTGGTTTCCTTAGCGTGTGGTTTTTTCCTCCCTCCACAAATAATAGATTTTAGATGAAGAAATCACTTCAGCAGAGTGCAAGATGTCGATTTTTATCTATTTCCAATTAAATTGAAAGCACTTCTGTGAATAGAAGGCTTATTTCTACGTGTTATTATCCTGCACAAAAAATTCATGGGTGGCTGGATGGGACCTGCTTATCTGTTCCTGTTTATCTGTATTTGCTGCAAACCTATTTCCTTGTGCTTGGATCTTGCAGCTGGAGCTTGACTTAGGGATATTTCTTCCAGCCAAGGGAGTTTTCACCATTGGCCATCACTTATTAGCCACCACTTTTTCCCCTGACTGTAAATTAGAGGTATCCCAAGCCCTGCAATCTTATCTGCGGAAATCCTGCCCCAATTAAGAGGTGAAATGGGGAGATTTGAAAACTCTGCAAACAAATCACAGAGCACTGGACAGAACCTTTGCTGGGTTGAACCTTGAAGGCTGAGTTGGTGCCATGGCCCAACCGTGGAGGTTGGAGCTCGCTGCAGGATTGAGGTCTCAGGGCAGCGGATCCAGTGCAGGTCAGTGTATTGCAGGTCCTCGTTACTCACTGTGAAACTTGGCCGCATGCTCTTGGCAGAAAGGAGTTTTCCTGGTGTCCCCACGGTGTTACAAAACACAGCTTTCTGTAGGGGAGTGACAGTTGTCCCAGGAACTTCAGTGAGATGACTGCTGAAAGCAAAGGTTGCCAAAGAGAGCAGCTCTGCGTCGCATCCACTCTGCATAATGGACTTTGCCTCCCACTGCTTTGCAGCTGCAGGGTACAGCACTGCATCATCCTGGTTGGAGAAGCCACCTTGCTCATTTGCTCGTCTTTCAATGGGAGATTCCTTTCTCCTCGTGTGTTAGCATAAGTGGTGTTCAGCTGCTGTTTGCTCTCCCCCAGAATTTGCAGAGCTCAGCTGGGAGCAGCTGCACATGGGTGGGGTGAAGTTTTAATTGTGTTCTTAACTGTCTTCATGCTTCATTTTCTATTCACACATTTAGGGGAAAAAAAGAAAAAAAAAGAGGCAAGACAAAGTGCTTCCATATCTAAATCTTACAAATTTTTATAAACCCCTGCCAGGCCTTGGGTGATGGTTGTTTGTGTTGTGGGAAAGCCTGGGGGCTGCAATGGGGCCTCATTGTGTGAGCCCTTAACGAGGGGCTGCTGTGATGTGCACAGCACAGTGATGTGTCCTCTTCAAAGGAGACAGAACTGAGCTGGTGTGTGCCTGCATCTCAGTCTGCAAGAGGGATGAAGTGCCTGTGCAGGTTCCACTCCTTACAGAGTGTTGTTAGCTCTTCCAAGGGCTGTGGTAGAGTAAGTCAATTAAAAAAGAAAGAACTGCAGCCCTAACAGCACTAGTGTAAAATATGCATCTCCCCAGGCCGTGCACCTGGATGGCACAGAGATGCAGAAAAGGGAAATGAGCTGCTGAAATCCCCAGAGCTTTGGCCACACCGCAGCTGTGCTGGGCTCAGGGCTGTGGCATGGCAGCAGCAGTGCTGGGAGCCGTGGCTCCATGGGGCAGCTCTCAGTCTGTGCTGCCTTCGTTCTTCAGAATTCTCCACTGACCCTGCAGTGCTGCTTTGCAGGGTTGTTTTGTGCTAGTTCCCAGCCTGCCTGCAGTTTGCAGGTGTGGGCACACAGTGTTTTTAACCTTTAATTGAGGTGGGTAGGGTCGGTGCTGACCTCTCTGTGGCTTTTGTCCATGCGATCAATGCTGCCAAGATCAGCAACGTGCCTGGCATGGAGTAAACTCACAGGATTACAATTGTGTTCAACAGAGGAAGGCTGAATCTGCATTTTAATATAAGAGTTGAGCAGAATTATTAAGGTCACAAAGGATGTCACTTTCGTGTAACTGCAGAATTCTTGTTTACTTCCCAGCTCACAATGTTTGTGTTTGCTTCAACAGTTGGGAAGGTCCACTGAGAGCCAGGAGCCAGCAATCAGCACCTAAATGAGGCATTAAGTCTGGTGAGTTAGTAGCATTTCCCTTCCAACGTGTGTGCTTTGCTGGGTCCCAACCAGAGCTGTCTGCCTCAGCTTGCTGCCTGCCTGCAGCTGGCAGGTACACGTGTTCTGGCAGTGGCTGTCTGTGCAGCCCCAGCCTTTGCCAGGTACCCTTGGAGCACATTTGTTTGTTGCTGAATGATATAAATGCTGCAGCCGTCGACAATGGGGTTGTACTGGAAGAGATGCTTCCAGGTGGAGCTTGGTATGAGTAAGGAGGAACCAAGAGCCTTTTTGTAAGGTTCCAGCGTGCCTTCTTTGTGCAATCTGGAATGAACAGTTTGTAGTGGGAATCCCAGGCTTCCTGTCTGTCACGCGCTGTGCCAGAGATGCTCTTAATTTTAGTAGATTTTTGGGTGCTGATTAGTGACATGTGCCAGCCTGATTTTTTCCTTTTTTTTCTTTTTTTCTCCATAGATCCATTGCTATACATCTGAAACTTCACCAGGGAACGCTCTTCACAGAGATGGCAGGTAAGAACACCTCAAAATATGGCAATGGTGGGAGGAGAACATGGTTTCAGGTAATTTTTTCAGCATGCTGTGATGGCTGGAATTCATTATGTAGGACATGTCCTTCCCTTTCTGAGATCTTACTGATCCTAAAGGTCTTTAGCTTCTTCTGTCCCATTAGTCACACTCCCTTTGGTGCTGCATCCACTGTGGATTCACCAGCTGAGGTTGCTGTTAGCAGTAAAGGCTTAGGTGGACTTTTTTGAAAGTTTGTGAGGATGGAGTATGTTCACAAAAAAAGTGCATGAGAGCAATTCCTTTCTTACAGAGACTAAACAGTTTTCCACAGCATTCCTAGCTGTACTGTCAGTTTTAATACAGCTTAATTTTACTTGTAGTTAAATTAGTAACAAAATTCCTTCTAACTTTTTTAAGAGAAGAGAAAGCCCAGGATTTGCACGCAGCTGCTGGTAATACGATTGGATTTTTTGAAAGCATGGATTGTGCTTGCTGTTCTAATGTGTTGATTCTAGCCTTGATGTGAGTGCTGCAGCACTCCAAGCTATGCAGTCAGACATGAAAGAGGTTATTTTATTTTCATTTCTTTTGTCTTTTCTTGGGAGTAACCCAGAATAATGGAAAACTACAGGGTCTCTGGGTAGGAGAAAGCAGTCATCTGGCTTCTTGCAGCTGGGCAGCAGCAGAGAAGAGGTGTCATCCTGCTATTTCTGTGTCTAGCAAGCGGTTGTGAAAGTACTTGGAGCATTTTGTGGGCTTGAAAACTGCAGTAGCTGCTGCCCAAAGGCCAGCTGGTGTCGGCCCCACCGTTTGGGGACTTCTGCACTGGAGGCTGGCAGCAGCTCTGTTATGGGTGAGAGATCTGTATTGAAGGAGGGAGGAAATGGAAGAGAGCTGAACCAAGGTAACGTAGCTGCAGCTTCTTCTGTTGAAGAGGAACAGAAAAAAATTTCCCTCATCCTTTCTAAAAAATGTTAGAAACTCTGCTTTTACTGTAGTCAACTGACCTTGGTGTTACTGACTTCCTTAGAGCTGCCTCTTTAGCTTTAAAAGCAGCACTCTCTTTGCTTGCCTTGATCCAGCATTATGTCCAGGAGAAAGCCCACTAGGTGTTCATAGCAAACAAACAACCAGTGCTAAGAAGTCCAAATTCCTACGGGCTTTGAAAGCAGCCAGGAGACATCAGGACCACGTGTGACGTGGTTAGCGGTAGGCGTAAACCAGTAACTAATGCCAGCTTTAAAAGGCATCTGGATTAATGCAGAATGCGTTTAGAGGTGATGGGTGAGGAGGGGCAGCAGGCACAGTGTTTGCTTTTATAAGAAAAAACCTGAAAAATCAAGTTGGGATGGTGACTGAAGACTTTCTGCCATGTTTAATTGTGATGAAGGCTGGAGGCTGTTACCTCCACTGTGTTTTCTGCATGAACATGTGCCTTTCCTTTGCACAAAGTGTTTTTTTTCCCTAAAGTGTGGCTTATGGCTTCAGACACTTCCCTGCCAACCTTCCGATACAGTTAAGAAGCTGCTCCTGCAAAATGTCTTCTCACACAGAGATAATGGCAAGAGGAGGGGAACTCGTGTGGTGACGGTTCTTGTTCAGACATTTCCTCTCGTCTTCTGTGCCATTTGGAGGTTTTCCCAGGACATTCTTCATCTCTTCCTCTGGTTGTTTTTAATTCTGTTTACTGGGGCTGAAGTAGTCTAGAGACAATTAGTCACAATGCCCTGGAATCAAACTTTAATCAGCACTGGAAGGCAAGAGCATTCCCAAACATGTAGAAGCTCGCAGCCAGGCACATGTGCATGCACAGACAGATCAGTGCATCTGTCTAGAAGCTGACAGCAGCTTAAATACAGAGGATTTAGGCATTTAATTACTTGATTTTAAAATATAACTTCTTCCCAAGGTAAGTTGCTCCTCGCCGTATTGCTTTTGTCAGCTTTTGCTGATTTGTGGTATCTGCATGCAAAGCTTTTGCTGCTTCTTTTTCGCTAGGGCTTTAATGTTGCATAAAAACTTGATTTGGAGAGGAAGAAGGGTACATTCACAAATCTTACAACAGCAAAATCATCCCTGATGTCTTGCCTGCTCAGCATCTGAGCACTAAGTTCCAGTGAGATGCTTTCCAAGGGCACCCTTTGTTGTCACAGGCACATGTCTACGACAGGGCTTAAGGCTAAGCCTGGCCCCAGCTAGCCCACTTCCCAGAGCTTGAGTCTGAAGGTAAATCTGCTGTTGGCTGGAAAAGCACCAGCCTTTCCTCCTGCTTTGCTTTTCTGAGGGCTTCTAATGAAAAACCCTCTGCACAGTTTGTTCCCCCAGGTGTTGCTGGCAATCAGCTTGAGCTGCCCTCTCCCCTCTGCTTGAGGAATTCATCCTTGAGCTTATTTTAAGGTGTTGGTTTTTTCAATTCTTGCGAGCCCTCTTATCCTCAGCGTGGGGTGTGGACTGGGAAGGCGTGGAGGATGTCACACTTGCTCAGCCCTACAAGAATATTTCTGCATTCAGCTAACGTGCTGTGTTCTGTGTTGCAGAAAAGGTGAATAACTTCCCACCGCTCCCCAAATTCATCCCCCTGAAGCCATGTTTCTACCAGAATTTTGCAGATGAAATACCCATCGATTATCAGTTCCTGGTTAAGAGAATCTACCACGTATGGATCTGTAAGTTGAACAAGAAAGCTGCACTGGGAAGGTTGTATGTATTTGGTAGAAAAACAGAGATCTCAGTCACTTACACACTTTAAGGTTTTGACTGCAATTAATTGATGAGAAAAAATGTTTCCTTTTAGAATGCTGTAATGTACCTTTAAGCCCAAATTTGAAGCTGCTGTGCTTTGAGTCTTTTGTTGCAGAGCTGCTGATGAAAAAAGGAGAATCAGTGCTAGAAGAGCCTATTGGTAAATTTGAGGAAGAAAAGAGCAAGCCACATCTGATACCTTTATTAATGTCAAGTGATGTTTTGCTCCCAAAAATAGCCCTCTTAACGCAATTCTTGAATCACCTAGAATAAGAGGAAAAGGAGAATTTAAGGCAAGAAGATGAATGTGACCTGCATTGCTTGCCACCTCTATCCCCACCCTGCTGTATGAGTGCTAGAATCCCCCTTCTTCCTGCCATCCCCAGATCTCCCTTCCCAGCTGAAGCAGTGTCTTCCAGCTGCCCACCCTCTTCCCCACCCAGCCCACAAAACATTCCCAGCCCTCTTTGTGAAGGGCCTCGATCCTCTTGGTCACAGCTGGAGAATTGCTGATACTCTGGATGAACAGAGCTGCTGGCTATCTGGGCTGCTGGTGGCTGGCTTAGCAATTCAAAAGCCAGTAATGAAAATTGACCATTCTTCTCCAAGGAATGGAATCGGATGAAAAATGGTGTGGCAGGCCTAGAGAACCACAGGGAATTGTTTGTGCTGTTACAAATCTTTTTGCCTTGCTTATCTTTTTTCCCCAAAATGCTTGTCATCCTATTTACCCTCCTCACTGAAGGAAAGCTTGTTTTCTGCCAGATATGCATTTGGTAGCGTGGCTTTTATTCCAGATGTATAGGATGCATGTACGGGGGAGATTTGTGTGCATAAATAATAGCATAATCTATCACTCCATTGTTCTTTCGTTATTTAGAGATGCTGAAATGAGCTCTGTAATTTTCTTGCCTGAAGAAACTGCTTGTCCCTTCAGACTAACTGGTTAAATGTTGCATGCTGCAAAGCTGCCTTTGTGTGTGCCCCTTTTTAAACAAAGCGTCCCTCATTCGAGTTAATGGAGGGATGGAAAGGTGCCAGCCATTTAGGCAACTGGTCATATGCATGGCTGGGAGACCTGGAATCTTCACCATGAGTTTTAAATTTCCATCTGCTGCACATTTTTGGGGGTGTCTCCCTGACATTTTGGGATGGGACAGAGAGAAAGAGAGGCGTACAGAGGGAAGGCAGTAAACAAGGAAAGGCCTCTATTAAAAATAGAAACGCAAAAGTCGTTGCTAGAAGGTTGAATGCTCATTACTTTAATTGGATGTGAATGTTTTATTAAGATGGATGGTGATTTGGGGAAACCTGTACCAGAGCTCCCACTACTGGACAACACCTTCCTGCCTGGCAGGAGGGGGAGCCAAAAGTTCCTTAAAACTTTATGGATGCTCTCAATGTGTTTGCTTTTTTTTTTTAAATTTACTTATTAGGTAACTTTTAGAGAACAAATGACTTCTGAAAATAATAATTCTGAGAAGTACAGCTAATTAGTGCATAAATGAAATAATTGAAACCTTTCTTCCTCCCAGTATTAAGATGCATACAAAGCCTTGCTGTTAGCTGCTCGCAAAGAAAATTTTTTTCTCCTAAGAGTGGTTTGTTTAACTTGGATGTAACTCACACACCAGAATAAGCAGCTGGGTGAGGACACACAGGTTCTCCTGGCTGTGCTGGCTGTGTTGTTTTATGAGCATGCCATTTTAGCAGCCCCCAAGGTGAGTGCAGGTGGGTGAGGTCTGTGCAAAGGGGGAAGGAAAGAGCCAGGCTGCACCGAGCAGCGATGCATGAGCTCACTGCAGAGCCACAGCGTGCAGCAAGGAGAGGAATGGGCAGTGTGTGCACTTAGCACGGGGGAGAGAAACTCAGGGATTTAATTTTGACTCAGTAAATGAGACCAGTGTCTAGAAAGTGTTACTGTGACCTCGTCACCCCGCAGTACTGAAGGGCCCTTTGTGTTTGGACCCTCTGCCTTCTCATTTCTGTCCGTGCTAATTGATCCAGGTTTCCCCCCAAAAGATCTTATGAATTGCCACCTGTTCTCCAAGCTCCGGGGCTGTCACTGGGCGAAGCTGGCAGAGCCTGGGGGAGGCAGGGACAGCTGCACGGGTCCCCAGAGGACGGGGGGAAGCGGGGAGCCCCCAGCACGGGGCCTGAGCTCGGCTCAGGAGCCAGGAACGTGCAGCCCTGTGTTGGAGTCACTCTGAGCTCAGAGGGAGGGGACAGCAGCGTCGCTTTGCCCTTGGTTATTGAGTGCAGCGCTGGTGCCCTCTGGGATCTGCTGTCAACTGTGCCTTCTTATCCAAGTGGCAGGAACAGGGATGTGAAAGGGCCTTGAAGCCACCCTTCTGTTCCCGTGCTCTCAGCCTGATGGCTGGTGGCTTATTCCCTTGCTCAAGGCAGCACTTAGAAGCCCCGAAGCCGCTTCCAGGCTTCCTCAGAGGCCCAGGGAAGCAGAGGGAGTATCTTTGAGGCACTGTGATTGCTCCTGGGGCAGCCCCAGCGAGCACAGAGCCCACAGCAATGCAGTGCTGAGTGTGGGGCAGCGGCGTTGACACCACTCTTCTCATAAAGGAGTTTTGCTACCAATGAGGATTGAACCTTGCTCATGACAGTACTGGGCTGAGCCTCGTGCTCATCGCACCCAGCTCCCCATCCTTTAGCAGGGACCCTCACCCCCTGCTGCAGCACATCCCCTAGAAACAACGGTGCCTGTGCTGCTGGCCCCTCAGCTCACAGCAGGAAGCTGTGACCCCCTCGGAGCAGTCACGTTGCTGGGCATGAGTTTCCCATGTAGCGTGGACCCTTCCTATTCTTATACTGGGTGTTTGTTTATTTTTTCAGTGTTGTGAAACAGCACGAGTTCATGCTCTTTCCTGTGCTCTCTTTACAGTTTACTGCATCACGCTGGTCGTGAATATAATTGCCTGCCTGGCGTGGTGGATCGGAGGAGGCTACGGGGTCAATTTTGGCTTGGCCATCCTCTGGCTGATCCTCTTCAGTCCCTGTGGCTACGTCTGCTGGTTCCGGCCAGCGTACAAAGCCTTTCGGTGAGTGCAAGCCCACGAGGCCCTTCAGCTTCTGCCTCCTCTGGGAGAGAGAGGTGTTGTTCCTGGGGAGTGCCCCGTGGAGATCTGCCTGTCTGGGATCACAGAATTGTAGGGGTTAAAGATGGGATCGAGACGAAGAGCTTGATGGCTGAATGTCTTTGCTACTAAAGGAAACAAATTCTCAAGAATTGTTTCTAGTGAAGAACGTGGCTGCTTTTAAACACTGGGTGTTGTAGGACTGAGGGTCACCCACCTCCTTGGGTTGGAGGGGAGCATCACCGAGTGCTTTGCCACTGAGGTGAGGATGAAATTCATATTTTACTTAAATATCTCAGGCCCAGCAGCACCTTCCTATCAGTGCAACGTTAGGGTGGGTATTGATTTGGTAAAGCTTCACTGGGGGCTGTGTTGATGGAAGACTGAGTGCTCTTCTGCTTTTTGTCTCTAGATACTTGGCTGCTTTGCTTTTTAGATAAAAGCAGTTCACTGGGGCGAGTCCTGAAGCTCCACAAATATTTAAAGCCATCCTGCATTTTTTACTTTAATTAATAATTGCTTGCATTTGCTCATGCTTCCCGTGGATCACAAGGCATCGTTCAGACATTAATGCATAATGCCTGTCAGAGCTGTGAAGCTGCCCAGCACTTTCCAGCCTCACGGAGGGGAGGAGACCCCGCACCAGAGTCAGGGCTTTGAGCTCTGTAGGGGAAACTCTTTCTGGTTCCCAGTTACCAGAATCCTCAGGATTTTCATCATACACCAGATTATGTGATGAGTTAGTTTGGATAATAGCAAAAGCAGCTGACAGAAATGGGAGCTGGCAGATGGGGTCCTATCTATTTAGCTCAAGCTGAGTTAGGTGCTTAAATGCTCTTTTACATTTGCATTTTGTACTAACAGCACTGAGCAGTTAATGCACTGGGGGTGCTTAAAACATCAGTGACTGCATCGTGGGGTGGAGGAGAGGGTTCTTTCTGCCTGCATTGGAAGGACACTGGGTTGGATTCATCTGAAAGTTTTAAAAGACAAAAATTCCAGCTCTGAGCTCTTGCCCTCTGGGGTTGGGGTTCCATCCCCATCCCTGGCTCAGGAGCCCCAGAGCCTCCAAGTGGTGCCTGGAGCTCTGCTCAGAGAGTATTTTCCATTCTGAAGTCTGGGAAAAATTACTCTTCCTCATTGACCTCCTCTGGGCTTCACAAGAACCGTTTCTAATTATTTCTTTAATGTTGTTTATATGTGTTTATGCAACTGAATACCGAAAGGTTCCCGAGGTTACTCTGTATAAAGATTTCTACAGTTAAAAAAAGAATAAGCCCTAGAGACAGACTGGCAAGCCCGGAGATCATCAACGTTGACGTTGGTCGTAGAAGAGGTCTGAAAGCATGGCAGCTGGGCAGCAGGGCTCCGTGTGGGGCTGCCAGGACTCCAGAGGTTGGGTGAGAGCCACCCATGGTGCCTCTTTGGGAAGAGGCAGCCCCTCAGTACTGGCACCACGTCCTGGGAGGATGCTTTCGTAAAACCCTCGTCATACATCTGCATCCCGAATTAAATCAGCTGCAGAGCTTTGGCGCTAGGGCAAAGCTGTTGTAAATCTGCACCAGAAAGCTGGATCAGAAATCACCTTTTCTGTGTATCCTCGCTAATTCCCAGAGATCCTTTCAAGTGAAGACTCCTGCAGCCCTTTCAGGTCTTAGTTGCAAGAGTCTGTTTGAAGGCTCAGCCTGGAGCCTAATCCTTTGTTAATTGGATTATGAGAGGCAGCGCTGCGAACAGTCCACGTTTAAAGTATTTATTTCATGTTGCTGTACTCTGAGGTGCTGTTTGAATTCAGGTGGGATCGTGAGGGTCCTCAGGGATGGCAGATTGCTTTCACAGCATCTCTCTAACCATCCTTTGGAGAGGTGGAAGATAGCCCTACCAACACAGGCAGCACAGCAGCAGGGCTCTGGCTGGACATTTTTCCACTTGTTCCAGAGTAGTTAAGGTCTGTGGCATTGACCTGGCTGGAGCCTGTGGTCCTGCCTCCCTCAGTTTTTGACATTATGGGCCAGAACTATAAAACCATTAGAATACTTCCAGGGTTTGAGCAGGGGCTGAGAATGATGGAAGCTCTTTTGTAAACTCCCTGCTGCACCAAATTGCTCCTTTAGCAACTGAAGTGGTTTGGTAAATCTCTTCTGCAGAACGTGGGGCTTTGGGTTTCTGAGAGAGTGGGAATAATTTGTAGCATTAAAAATGATAGATCATCTGACTTGGGGAGTTTGAGATGTGCCTGGGCTGGTGGGGAAGGGCTGGCTTGTCTGCACGGTGATGGAGTGGGACCAAGATGTTCTGTGGCAGAGCAGTGCTGTGCCCTGGTACACTCGTGATGGAGAGACCATGAACGTACCCGGTCAGCCTTTGTATTTGGGATTATATTCCCACTGGCTATTGCACCTGCCTGAATTAAAGGGCTTTACATGCTCAGAGCACTCTGTCTGCCCATGCTGAAGGCACGGAGCCTGTGAAGATGCAAAAGCACACTTCTGCTTTTCCCCAGGTAGTGTACCACCCGCTTCTCTTGTGGTCATTTTTCCTCCTATCTTGTCCCAGTGCTGGCTTATCAACCGCTGGTGTGGAAGCCTCCTGATGAGCAGCCACAGGCTTTCCCAGCTGGGCTCTGGTGCTCAGTAATCACTCTTAGCTTATGGACAAACTCTGCTGGTGTTCAGGTCCCCATGTGCCTGCTTGCTGTGGCTGAGCTGCGCAGGTGTCAGGCAGCACTGACTGCAGATATCGGGTCAGGGAAATGATTCAGGCACTCTGTTCTGCAGGAGACTGCCTTTCCTTGTGTGTCATCATATATGTAATTACTTTGGTAGAGCAACTGCAGGAACCAGGCTTATTGGAAGAGATTAGGTGCTGATGATTCATGGATCCGTGTACTCTCACTGCCAGGGAGAGAGGAGTAGTGCTCAAAGTTCATAACTGGTTTTTTTTGTTGTTTTTTTCCATAGCTTTTCTGAGATAGCACGTTTGAGTGTGTGTGCATGATGGGGTCAACCATCAACGTGAAGCAATGCAGGATGCCAGTGTCCCTCTAACTCCTCTCTCCCTTCACAGGTCGGACAGCTCCTTTAATTTTATGGCCTTTTTCTTCATCTTCGGGGCGCAGTTTGTTCTCACGGTCCTGCAGGCGATTGGCTTCTCCGGATGGGGAGCTTGGTAAGCAGGATGCTCCCGGGGTCCTCTGCTCCTCTTCCTGACAGTTTCAGCCTACAGGCTGTTTCCATGAACTTTAGAGGAACTGGTGGGAGTCTGCACAGGGTGGGGTGGAAGAAGCTGTCTGATTTCCTCTGTGGCGTGATTAGATCTGCTCTTGGAGCACACAGTTCTGTCTGTTCCCATTGCTGGTTATTGCAAGAGCTCCTGCATGGCAGAAGTCAGACAGCTTCCCCTGCTTGGGTGTTTTAGCACCTTGCTGTGATGTCCTTCTTTTTTGACATTTAACCAGAGAATTTCAAGATTCATCTGATTCCCTCTTAGCGTTGCTCTCAAAGTATTTGCAGCACATGGTGAGCAGTGCATGATGACTCACTGTTGGCCTATAGAACAAGTATTGTGAGAGCTGTCCTAAAATAAATGGGAGCATTTTAGTGTCTGTCCCTGGTTATGTTATAATTGTTTGGCATTTTAACTTTCTGTCTCTGGAGACTTGAGAGCAGTTCCTGCTGAAGCTGCAAATAATAGAAAGTCCCACACTCTGTATAGCATTTCATTTTCTTAACTGCTGATGCTCTCAAGCTGCCCTTCCTGGTTATTGCCATCAAAGGGAATAGAGATGCAGTGTAGATCATAGGACCCTGATGTTCTGTGTTCCCATATATGTTCTCTGTATGCATGACGTCTGCACACCCAAAGCACACTGGGAATAAATCTTCTCTTCCTGAAGTCTCACTGTGCAGCTGGCTGTCCCCCAAAGGTCTGAGACTGGATTAACAAGGGGTGCTGATTTGAGATCTTGGGGAAATGCCTGTCTGAGCTGCATGTAGCTCTGCCACTGTCTTCCCTGTTCTCTTCATTTTCAGGGGCTTTAAAGTTGCCTTGTGATTTCTGGGTGCAAGTAAACCATCTCTCTGACAATAAGAGCACTTAAAATAGAGAG
The DNA here is from genome assembly GCA_013396635.1 of Penelope pileata. Classification (NCBI taxonomy): domain Eukaryota; kingdom Metazoa; phylum Chordata; class Aves; order Galliformes; family Cracidae; genus Penelope; species Penelope pileata. Next base: position 68,241 of record WBMW01002320.1, read on the forward strand.
CTGTAACAATGCTGTTTTTCTTTCTGTTTCTTGCAGCGGATGGTTGGCAGCCATTACTTTCTTCAGCACCAATATTGCATCTGCTGTGTTCATGCTTTTTCCTGCTGTTATGTTTACAATGTCAGCGGTGGCAATGCTCATCTGCATTCTAAGGGTAGGTGCTTCATGTCTCTCTGCCTCGGAGTGCCCGTGTTTCGTGTCACAGTAATGTGAACAGGCAGCTTAGCAGCCACTGTAAACCATCCCTGCCTCTCAAGGTTTTGTAGCGTAGTCAGTTGGCATCTCTCAGACTATCTCGAGGACCAATCCACATAACACAAGACAGCTTGAGCTGGGCATTGTCACCATGTCACGTGGCTGCGTTCCTTTTTGTCACTTGAACCAAGCTTGGATGGTTGTTGGGATGGTCACTGTAAAGGTGGAGCATGTCGAGGTGCCAGCAATGGGGACTGGGTGGCAGGATGGGCGCTGCTCCTCAGCTGTCTGCAGAAAGGATTTGGATGTAAGACCCTCTGGAAAGCTTCAGCAGAGTGATGGCAGACAAGAAGACAGAAGGAAAAGAGGACAGGCAGTGAGCCCACCCAAACGCTGGCGCAGAGCAGTTGCCATTGTGGTGTTTGCTGCAGGTTCACGGCAGCGTTTTGTGCCCCGTCGTTGTGACCAGTGCCACTGCTGGGCTGGGGCTGGCTGCCCTGCACGGACCACTGCTGTGGGATCCTCACCCTGAGTCACAGGCACATGGCTGAGATAGTGTAAACCCCAAACTTGAACCTATTTGGACCTATATTGTTACATTTTTAGTGTTTTTTTTTCCCCCAGAAATACAGCTCTTTGCAGAGAAAGAGAGAGAAGCAAATGCACCACACAGTACCGAGGTGACTGCAGCTCTCCTCAGGAAGAGGTGTAGGTACCCACTGCTGATTTTTCCTCTTCTCCATCCATTAGGTACACAAAATCTACCGAGGGGCTGGCGGAAGCTTTCAGAAAGCTCAGGATGAGTGGAACAGCGGCGTGTGGAGGAACCCCCCCAGCAGGGAGGCCCAGTACAACAATTTCTCTGGGAACAGCTTGCCAGAGTATCCCACGGTGCCCAACTACCCCCCGGGAAACCAATGGCCTTAAGCAGCAACAGCTGCAAACTGCCTGGATTCTCTTCTTTTTGATCCTTTTATTATTGTTATTTGAAAAGATCATTTGCATTCCCTTGCGTAGTCCCCAGTCTTCTTGGGGACCTTTTTGGTTTTTTGTCTCCTCGTCACTGCAGAAGATACGTGCTGTCAGCCCATGCCACCTCGAGAGCTCTGCACGGCCTTATCAGAGAGGTTTTTTTTTTGTTTGTGCTGTTACCAGTATTTGCCTTGTTGCAGACTGAGGAACCAACCCTTGCTTGAGGACTCCTCTCATGACCATATGTGAAAAAGGCTGACTTCCCTGTGACAGCAAACACTACCAGAATTGCTCCTTCTCCTGCTTCTCTGCTTAGTTTTCATCAATTGCACAGCACACGGCCAGATCATCTGCAACTGAAAAAACACAATCAGAGCATTAGTAGCAACTGGTGTTTGCTCCCCCAGATGAATAATCTGGAATTTTTCACTTTAAGGGAAATGCAACACCTGATTTATTTGGTACTAGTGATATTTGAAGGTATTTGTAAAATCTGCAGCCTCGTTTGCTTGTGCTCTCTGGTGAAGGTTCCTTTAGTTTACAGCACTTGCTGCGGGTAAGTGTTGTTCAGGAATGAAGTCCATGAGAGCCCTCATTTGCCTGGCTAGAACTATTGTTACTATAGAAGCCCTGCTTTCCTGCCTCCCAAAGTTTTGCTGGATCTGTGTGCTGCAGAGGTGCAGATTCATCTCATCTTGTTCATGGTTGCTTGCTAAAAGCCTGATTCAAAGCCCACTGGAAACTGTTGAGAAGCTGCCTGGCCTTTGGGCCTGGGTGCTGTTTGCCCTGTGACAGGCAGCAGGAGAGCTCTGTGCCATCTAAATTCCACTTACGTGGCGTCAAGATTTTTGTGCTGACCCAATGCATGTTCTGGCCATGCCTTGTCCTGTTGGGACACCTTTCTTTTTGGGCTCCCAGCCAGTGCCAGATAACTATTGATCTCAGTGCTGGGGCCCCACGGTGGTTTGGGAGCAATTCCATTACAACAGATAAATTTAATTCTGCCTTCTGCCAAGGTAGTTAAAACCCAAATGTTCTGCAGTAAGTGGTCTGGCAGACCAAGGAAAGCTCAGTCCTCCTAACTGATGTCAGTGGTGAGGGCTGGTACGCGTCTGCAGCCAGCAGCTTCCCTTGCAGGTACAAGCAGGGAGAGAGGTTCTTGCCTTTCCCCAAGAATCAGTTGAAGAGAGGATAAAGCTGCTGGGAGGGATTGTTTCCCCTGAGAGCTAGCATTAACCTCACTGTTCATCTCATGCATGCACATCAGGACTCCTGGAGCCTGAGCCATCCAATTCCCCTCTGCCCAACAGTGATCCAAGCAGCGAAGGCTGCAGATTTTTCCTTTCCCCCACCAGCCTGCTGTGAACTTCTTCAAACCTGTTAAAACTGGGAGGTCAGTTCCTGACATTTCTATAGGGAGTGAGTGGTCAGTGTCTTCAGCTCTGACAATTTGAGCAGATGGTCCTGTGAGGGGCTGGGTGCTCCAGGTGTGGAGCTTCAGAGGTCAGCCCCAGGGCCTGGCCAGCTGCAGGAGGAGATGCCAGGGATGTTACGGTGTAAGTGGAGTCACTCCACATTCACACCAAATAACTGGAAAGCAAAACTGACTCCTGGATAGGGACAGGGAGGTTGTCCTAGCAAGGTGGAACTGATTTGCAAGTGATCTTTTGGAAACTGTCTCTACATGTGCCTTATCTAATAAAACGTCAGTTCATGAAGGAGAACTCTTTGTTCCCTATTCCCCCCTGCAAAACTTCCCATTCACTCTATTAACTTTTCCTCTGTCATTCTGTAAATACTAAGCAAAGTACAGCTTGGAGTCTGCATGACACCTTTGTTACTAGGGCCAAAGCAAAAGCAAACATTACTGGGAGGTCAGAGCCTCCTCAAACTTCAGTTTACAAACACTGACCCCCTGCTGCAGAACCAGCCTTTTGCTGGCTCTGGAATATTTCATGTGTGCCCAACACAAGGATTTTTTTTTTTCTTGCGAGCGTGCAATGTGTTTGTAAGTACAAACGCTTGAAGCCCTCAATAGAATACGAGCTGGTTGCACTGTCAAGCTTTTAGGTGCCTTTGTCTTGTGTCAAGTGTAATTTTTAGTGTTCTTTGTCGCCTGCCATCGGAGAGTGATGAAAGAGCTGCCTGTCTGCGAGCTCCCTGGGAACACGGCTGCACGCCGGGGGAGCGAGGTGAGGTGGAGAGGGGCTTCGTTCCCAGACACAGGGCACCCATGCAACGTGCTCCCTCTGGCTCTGTCCCCTGCCATCCTCAGCCTCTTGCCAAAATCTTTTCAAAACGAGTTCCAGTTTCTTTTTTTAAGAGTGTCAGGTTGGAGGTTTCAAAGGAACCATTGGGAGAGCGTTGCCAAGAGACTCACTGTCCTTCTTCCCCTTGGATAATCTGGGGGTCCCTTGAAGCACCCATCCTCACGTTCTCAACCTGTTTCATGCAGAGAAGGGGATACTGAAGAGCCTGCAAACCAAAATGGTTGGAGGCAGGCACCATGACCCATGAGCAAACACTGCCTGAGATTTCTAAAGAGCTTCAGCGAAGCTCCCTGCATGGGAGCCGCCATCTCAAAGCACATCTCCCCCCTCCATCCTCTTAGATGCCAGAAACTGTAATTCCAGCAAGTTGACTCAACGCTGCTTGAACTGCTGTGGCTTATTTTTTTGGACTCCTCTGTATGTTTTTTAATGTTTACATTAGATTTCTAAGACTCTTAACACCATTAACCTGGACCTGGCTCCCGGTTTCGTTGGGCATCATGTGGCGTGTACGTGTGCGATGTTTCGTGTCACTCGTGGGGCTCTGGTTTTCGTTTGTGTTTTTCTCTTGATCACAAGACAATAAATGCTCATCCTGTGCTTGATGAGAAGAACTGGCCGCGTTGGAGAACTGTGTCTGTTCCTAGGTAACCAGAGTTATCTGGCAGAGGGAAATGGCGAAATCTCTATTTTCTTTCCAAAGTCTCCCACTGCTTTTTTTTTTTTTTTTTTTTTTTTCCTTTTTAAAAAAACA
>WBMW01002320.1:74944-101997 GCA_013396635.1 Penelope pileata
ACGGAGGATTTCAAATTGGGCCTTATGTAACAGATTGGAGGAAACGTTTGGTGTTTGCCAGTGCATCTGAAAAAGAATTGCTGTGAATTAGGGCAGGAGGCCTCCGTGGGGAGCGCGTGGAGAGGCCCTCGCTGTGGCTTGGCTGCCATCACTTTGCTGAAGATTCGTTGGTTTTGTTATCACTCGGTGCGGTACGGGTAGGAGCGCTGTGTGGGGATGCTCCCATCCCTGCTGGGTGCTTCTGGGGCCTCTGGAGGGGTTGTGGTGGTTTGACCATCCCTGCCTGCACCGCAGTGCCAGGCTGGGGGCATTTCTCACCCTGTGGAGAGCCCCGAGGTCCCTCAGGGTGTTCCTCTTGCTCATGTAGAGAGCTGCCCTCCCACACTGCCTGCCTGGGGATCCCACCTCCTGGCCACCACCTCACAGAGCTGCGAGGCCTTGCAGTCAGTTCTGTAGCTGCTTTGCAGAGCCGGCTGCTGCTCCCTTCGCACCTGCATCCAAACAACCGGGCTGCGCTCGTTAGCGGTTTGCAGGGGAGCGTGTTCTTCTACCCAGCAGCTCCTCAGGAAGCGCTGAGCGCAGCTCGGTGGTGCTGCCCTCGCAGGGTGGCTTCTGCTGGGTTTTCTTCTTGCAGCACTCTTCAGCAGAGTGAGTGGCAAGGAGGAAGTCGGCGCTCACACTTCGGCAGGTTTCCGAATTCTGCCCTGCGAGCGCTCCTCTGCGCCGGCGTCGGTCCAGCGAGAGCTTCGCGTCGCCTCTTGCTTTGTATTCTGCCTCTGAGCTCCTGTGCAGCCCGAGTGTTGTCAAAACTGCTAATATGAGAGTGACTCAGCGGATCAATGGCAATGACAGGAGGCTTGTGCTTATGGACGATCAGTATTTCCCCCCCCCCACTCCCTCCAGCCCCGCTGGGCTGGAAGCGATGATGCCCGAGAGCAGCTGCCAATAAACATGTTTGCTGGGCTCGGGCCTGATGGTGTCCTTTAGGCTCCTCTTCCTCCCTGTGGTTTTCCAAGCTCCCATGGCTGGGAGCAGCCCTGTGCTCGAGGCAGCTATGCTGGGGCTGCTCCATCCCGGGGTGTGCACGGCGTGAGGGCATGGGGGCTGCTGCGAGCACTGACCCTGCTGTGGGTGGGCAGCTGTTCATCTGCGTTGTTTTGGACAGGGGAACTGCAGCATTGTGGGATTACCTGAGATGGCAGGGAAGCCTCAGGTGGATGGCACCTCCTGGTTTGGTTTTTCCTGGGAGTTTGAATGAGAACTGCAGAACTCAGGGCTGTGGATCTGTGCTGTGGGGCTCAGTGACCTGGTGTTCCTCTCCTGTCCCTTCCAGCCAGCTCCCAGGCCAAACCCTCATCCCTCGTGGTGCTGCTGAGGGGAGGGGGAGGTTGGTGCTCACTGTGAGCATCCTTTGTGTGCATGCTGGGAGCCTGTGGGAGCAGCTCTGCCCTGCAACCTGTGGGGCTGAGCCTCAGTCTGGGGCTGTGCTTGGGCTGCCTGGGTCCTGCTGGGAGGGGAAAACGGGAGCGAGTCTGTGCAGCTCTGGAATTCTGCTGGAGAACAAGTTCTCTTCCTTGTTGTAGCAAAAAGCTGCGTGCTTACCAATAGTTTCTTTGTTTGTTTGTTAGAATGGATGCTTATGCTTCCCCCCAGGAGGCAGCACCTCCGGTCGGTCCGTGGCTGTGGAGGAGACGTGGGGCTGCGTGGTGAGGAAGGCACGAAGGTGATTTTCTGCTGGAGCAGTGGAGCTTTCCTCTGGGCTCCCAGCTCTGTGCTGGCTGCACCCCATCTCCTGGGGGATTCTCCCAAATCTCCTCTCAGGCTGCAGCACTTCCTGTGGCGCAGCCCCCTGTGCACATTATGGTGATGCATTATTCCCAGTAAATGGCTTAAAAAAAAAATAATAATAATGCAGAGCACACGTCTGGCTGAGGTGCTCCAGGATCTCTTTGCCCTGGTGTCAGCTGCTGGGTGCCTCTTTGTCAGCCAGTTCACAGCCTGGGTCAGCCCTTCCGAGGCTCATCTTGAGCCCGAGGTGTTCAGAATTGCCATTTTTTCTCCCCAAACCTCTGATGGGTTCTGACGGTGCTGTTGGGACGAGGGGGAGAAGCGGTCCGTTGAGCGCTGGGTGCAAGGCAGCGTGTGGGAAGCCACGAGCCGGCTGCCTTCCGCTCGCTGCGATGCTGACGCTGCAGCAGATCGGGGCCTCGATAAGCGCCCAGGTGATCCCGTGCTGTGTGATTTAGGAAGTGGTTCTGCAGGTGAGCTGCAACTTGTGCAGGCAGAACTTGGCGAGGCGTTTTGAAACGCCTGGATTGAGATGTTTGTGCTTTTTCGTGACCCACAGCAAGAGAGTTTGTTCCCAGGGAGAGGAATGCAATTAGTTCTCAAAAGGCTTTAAATTGGCGGCTTTGGTTCTGAAAAGGTCACGGAGGGGAGTTTGCCCTGTGAGCAGGAGGGTTTCCCAGCACGTTTTGGGCAGGAGGCAGCCCAGAAGCCATCCCCAGCCCAGCTCCAGGCCCCCTCGCATCATCGCCTCACCTTAAATCTCGAGGGGGGGGAGCAGAGGAGCACCCAGTTTCACTGGCACAGGTGGATGAGGCACCGAGACCTCCAGCTGCTGCAGCCAGGATGTTGACACTGCGATGCTGTAAGTGATGCTGCAGCGGAGAAGGCAGATGCCAGAGGGGCATCCCTTGGAAAACAGCTGCCACCAACCTGCCAGCAGAACGCAGGCTGCTTTCCACGAGTTTAGTTAACTGTTGCCCATTCATGTAACCATGTTGCTGTCTTAGCAGGCTTCAAGGCCCATCCTCCTTAGAGCTGCACTGTTACCAGTCTCCAGGACTGATTCTCCCTAGCAGCTGCATTCTGTCGTAGCAGTCTTCAACATGGATTCTCCCTTGTAACTGCCTTCCGTTTTAACATACCACGATATACATGGCACTGATTTCTGTTAGCTCTGATGCAAAAACAAGAACAACAAAACACTTCGTACTTCTTCTGTAAGTCATAAAGTAAAAACAACATTCTATTCCAGTACAGGGAGTGAGAGACACAGGCTGGAGGGATGAAGTGTTAATTTTTTTTTTTGTCATTCATTTTAGGCATCCACTAACCAAGAGTGTCCTGTAGCCCTTTGTTATTTAACGTTATGTAATGTTTTTTAATGAAGGAGGCCTGGCTTCTGCTTTCCAAATGGTAAATTAGATGCTTGGCAGGTGATGTGCGGGCTTTGTCCTCCTGAGAGCGTTATTCTTAAGTTAATTAACAGGGGCTAACTTGGTCTTGAACTTGGACTTGGTGGAGCTCTCCTTTGTAGGAACACGGTTTGTGCTGCTCAGCAGCTCTGTTCTCCCAGACCCTGCCACAGCCTGGTGTCTTCAGGTAGAAATCTCACTGCTTTTTGCTTTGGGGTTCGTGCTGAAGTACGAACAACAACACGAGACCCTTTTTCTTCTCCTTTTTTGGCATGGGCTGTTGGAAGTGATGAGGTTTGCCCTCCCTCTGTCTGGTTTCCCCAGCTCAGAGCAGGGCAGGGATGGGGCTTTCCATTCCCTTCCAGGTGGGCGAGGAGCAGGCGGGGGCTCTCCTGGAATACCCCCGCCCCAGCTGCGCTGATTCCCCTTCTCCCAGCAGCGATGCAGGGTTTGCTCAGAGCCTGGGTTGCTGTGCTGGGGGGGCACAGCCTCCTGCACTGGGGGATGCACAGTCTGTGTGCTGTGGGATGTGGCTCTGATGCTGCTGACGAGTAGGGGCTCGTCTGTGCCGTGGGCCCTGGCGGTTCCTGCAGCAACTTGCTGGTGGGAGCAGTCGCTGGGGAGGGAAAAGGAAGTGCCTGGAGGGAGGTAGGGTTCATGTTTCCTCCAGGGTAACTCGCAGTTGATTTTAAACCCGTGCTGTGTCTGCCTGAGCAGGGGATGCAGGAGGAGGTGGCCAAGCCCGCAGTGGGTTCTGCAGCCTGCAGTGCTGTGCAGGAAGGAGCTTCAGAGCTGGAGCGGGGTGAGCTGGGTGCACGTCTGCCTGTGCTGGGGGTGCCAGTAGTGGCAGCTCTGCCACGCAGGCCCATGGCACAACAGGGCATTCCTGGGCTCAGCACTGAGTTCAGGAGAGCAGAGGGGGCTCAGTTATCCGGCTGAGTTCAGCGCAGTGCTTGTGTTCACAGCACTCACCCTACACTGCGTGCTGTCGGGGCACACCTGTGCCCTGCTGCAGCAGCCTGTCTCCAGCCAAGGCTTCCTGGATAAATCTGATGTGGCATTTGCCACTACGAGGCGGTGGGCAGAGCCCTTCCGTTGGAGCAGGCTCTGGTTTCAGGTGCTTTTGGCACAGGCTCCGGGTTTGGCGGGGAGGTGCAGCAGCAGGAGACGTGTGTGCAGCGCGGTGCAGCCCTGCCTGCAGCAGGGCTTGGCTTGGGGACCAGGCACCACGGGGCTGCTCCCAGCTCGGTGCAGAAAGCCCCACAGCACCCAGAGCTGGGTGCAGGCTGTTTGTTGTCCTGATTCCTTTGGCTTCTGCCTCGCTGTTTTCTTGCAAGAGCTCGCGCATCCGGCCAGGAGCTGGGCTGCAGGGATGGAGCTGGGCCCCAGGGCACCTCCTGCCCTGGGGGTGTTGGTTTGCCAGGCAGGGCTGTGGATGCCTGCCTGCAGCCTGCGTGGCACCCACACTGCCCATCAGGTCTTCTCTAACATCTCTCTGAGTGCAGATCTCAGAATGATGGTGCGCGTGGCACGGTGGCTGCACTGCAGCGGGCTTGGCTGGGTGACAGCAGACACCTGGAGCGTGACACCGCACAGCAGGGGACAGCCCCAACGCTGCCTTCTCCTGGGACGAGAGCTCAGCACTGGGTGCTTTGCTCCTGGTTCCGTTCAGAGCCAGAAATCAAAGTCCAGAGCGATGCTTCTCCAGCCAGAATCGTTTAAAGGCACTTGCTGTTGTTTTAGGGCCAATATTTAACTTGTTCCTGCCACGAGGAATGCCTGCTAGACACTAAATATTTGCCTTAAGGAAGAAGTTGGAGAGAACATCCGCTGGGAGGGGGGGGAGCAGCAGGGGGATTACAGGAAATGTTTCAGCCTTGCAGGTCTGCATGAAGCCCCGCAGCCCGGCTGCGGCAGGTGGGGGCCGCTGGGGCCGAGCGGCAGCAGCAGAGGAAATGTTTGTGTGGCTCTGGGTGTGTCTGTGCTGCAGGGAGGGGGGGTCCGAGCCTCAGCTCCGGGGCTGCTTTCCAACGGGCAGCGTCCGCAGCCAGCCTGGAGCGTGCGTAAACTTCCTGATGGAGGAACCTGATCAGAACAGGAACGCTCCGCTGCTTTTGCTGGAGTCTGTGGCGGCTGTGAAATGCTCTGCAGTGGATCCTGCTGAAGGCAGGGTTTCCCGTTCCCTGGACCTGCGTGATGAAATGCTTATGGCTTCTGCCATCCTTGCTCACCTCTGTGTGATCCTTGTCAGTCGGTGCCACAAATGCCACCACGCAGCCCTTGGTAAACCCCTGCGGGCATTCATTGCTGCTGTCCCACGTTGCTGGGCAGAGCAGCTCGGTGGGGATGCACGGGGTGCTGGGGCTGGGTGGTGCTGGCATTTCTGGAGGGGTGGGTTCATGAGGAAATGGGGCTGGGGGCACCTGCTGCTCTTTCCCAGCTCTGGCTGTACTCAAGTGCCCAGGGCAATTCATGTCAGAGTGGGTCCAAGCCCCATTCAGCTCGGGGTGTTGGTGTGCAGAGGGGAACAGGGATCAGGTGGCTGTTTAGGAAAATGGCAGACTGGCTTTTTTCCCCAATTCTGGATGCTCTGCAGATACCTGGTACCAGCTGTAGTGGTAGCTGAGCCCATTCAACCTGAGTGCTCTGGCAGTGGCAGCACTGCTGCCTGAAGTCCCTCTGGTGAAAGGCCCTGGAGGGGTTCATGGCCGTGAGGCTGCAGGGGTGGGCACCCAGCGGTGCTGTGCCTCTCTGCAGAGTCTTGGTCCATCTCCATAACAAATGTTGATGGGCTTAGGCCCACAGATTGGCTGCGTAACGAATGAGGAAACCAGGGGAGCTGTGTCCTGCAGGGACTATAGGAGAGGTGACAGGAACAAGGAGCACAAGTAAGAAAACGTTTGGGTTTGGGATGGAAATGTGTACTAGCAAAGGGTGAGCGTGTCTTGGCTGGGGTTTCTGGGACAAATCACAGAAGTGAGAGCCCAGAAATGAGGGAGAAGGGACAGTTTGTACATGCAAATAGTGTTCTGGATATTAATAGCTGCAGCATGAAATGGGTCCTCATGGGGGTGTATCCTGCACGTTCCTCTGACATTATAAATCATCCCTTTGTGTAGGGCCCAGAGAAGCAGGTCCCAAGCAGGTAAGGGAAAGGGAGGAACCAGCAAGCGTGCACCAGGTCTACCTGTCTGAGAGGCAACTGGCTTCTGCATGAACCCCTTGAGAAGTCTCCACGTGTGCTTGTTCCTCTCCCAGCCCATAGCAGCTCTGGGGCCACCTCTTCAGCTGCAGCCGCTCGTGGTGTTCCTGCTTTGGCCTTGGCCTTCTGATCTCAACGTGGAATACTCGCAGATGGGGAAGGAGGGAAGGTGAGGAGCAGCTTTTGGAACACGCCCTTTTGATATGAAGGTTGGTGGTAAACCAAACTGAGCCCTTCATCCCCAAAGCTGCTGCGGTGTTTAATAATGGGTTATGAGTCTGGAATCTCTAGGTGAGAAACTGGGGGATGGAGGAGTGGAAAGATCCTGAGCAATCTGTGGCATGGCCAGGAGTGGGTGGCAGCTCTCTGGCCCTTCTGTTCTGAAGCTTCTCCCTCCCTGCAAGCCAGCAGCCTGGGTTCTAGGGCTTAGGAATGTGTCCCTGTGAGCCTCTGATTAGCTGGGAATTGCCCTTCTCTACCCCTTTTTCTTTAGTGAGATCATAGATATGTCCAAGCAGGTCACCTGTGTACCTCAGAGAGAGGCTGCAAGGAAAAATATATGAAGGACTGAGCTGCTCAGCCTTGTGATAGAGGTTGGGAAGATAAATGCTTCGTGGATCACTCGTTGCTGCTATGAAGATGCTGCCACTTGCGTGTAAGCTGATGGATATTGTCATGCCACAACACATCCCTCTGCCCCTGTTCCTTTGCAGTAAGGATTAATTGCATGCTGCCTCCTTGCTGCTCTGTCCTCCTCGTGGTCTGGGCTCTGGGTCCTGGTTGTGGCCCTGGAAGTCTGTCCCAACATGAGGCAGGGTGGCTGTGAGCCTGCTCCCATACAGTTTCTTTCCAGGAAGGAAGCGGTGCTGGCATCCTGCTGCAGGGAGCATGACAGCTCAGGGGAGAGATTGCCCTGTGAACCCCCCCTGGAAGCTTTCCCTTCCACCCTTCTCCTTCCCCTCCTGATTCTTAAGGTTTGGCAGCAATTTAGGAAATGTGTGAGGCTTCGAGCAGCCTGAGGAGGAAAGCACAGGGAGAAGCCGTGCTCATTCAAATGTGGGACAGCTCAGCTTGGCAGAGCTGCAGCTCCGCACCCAGAAATGGAAGCAGCCTTGTCACCAGTGGGAGTGACACCCCCTGTCCCCCCAGCTTCAAGATTCCCTGCAGCAAAGAGGCTGGGACAGAGCAGGGCTGCTTCAGCCACTGGTGTTATCCTTCTGTGTGACCTTAGGGGAGCTGGGGACATTGAGCTTAGTTGTATTTTGGTGATGGAAGAGATTGCTCATCCCAAGCACCCCTTTCTCCACGCCTTGCATTGCAAAAGGCCACCCCAGATCTGCAGGTGCAGCTGCTTCCTAACCTGGTTCTGTCAAACAGATATGGGTTAAGGGGAAAAAAATAAAAAAAAAATCCTACTATTAAAAGTGCTTATGCCAACCCAGATCCTGCTGACAGCAGAGGGATTGGTAGTGATACACATGAGGCGAGGCCAAGCAGATCGCTGTGCTGTGACAGTCCCCAGATGGGACGAGGAGCTGGGGAAGCCTGCTGGCACGCACAGCTCGCGGGGGCGATGCACGGGCCTTTGGCAGCCGGCGTTCTGCACTTCAGATCTGTGGGGCTGGAGCTCCTGTGGGTCTGCTTCCCTGCTGGAAAATGGGGGTGACTCCCCGAGAAAGCTCTTCCTCCTGCAGGGCTCAACGTGTGCCCCGATCCTCATGGGGTAGGTGAGTAACGATTCTGGATTGTGGAGAGAAGCAGACACTGGGGGCTCTGTCCCTTTGCTCTGTGGCTCCCGTCTTGGACACTCGCCCCCCAGCTCTGTCCCTGGGAGCAGCTGGGGAGCTCTGCTGTGTGCAGTGCTGTGCAAACCTGTGATGCAGCAGTTGCCTCTGAAGAGTGCTGAGGAAAGTGATGGGGAAAACTACCCAAGTTCTCAAAGCAAGTGGGCTTGCACCCTGCTGCCAGGAGCTGGGCCCTGTGCAGCACAGGAGTTCCCTCCCAGAGGAGGCCGGGGCTGTTTCCAGCTCCCTGCAGGACAGCCAGCGTCTGAGAGTCACAGAACATCCCCAGTTGGAAGGGACCCACACAGATCATCAAGGCCAGCTCCTGGCTCCACGTGGGCCCACCCAAAACTGAAACCATATTTCCAGGAGCTCCCTGAGCTCTGGCAGCGTGGGGCCGTGCCCGCTGCCCTGGGGAGCCCCTTCCATGCCCACCACCCTCTGGGGCAGAGCCTTTCCCTAACTCCCACCTGACCCTCCCTGATACAGCTCCATGCTGTTCCCGTGGTCCTGTTGCTGTCACCAGAGAGATCAGTGCCTTTGGCTGCCCCGCTGAGCCTTCAAGTCTCCCTGGCTTGTTTTTGGGGTGGGGGAGCACAACTTGCCCTCCCTCCCTAGGCTCCAGGGCACAGCAGCCCTGGGAGCCCAGCTTTTCTCCTGCTTGTGCTGCAGCTTGCTGTGTGACATTGGGCAGTGGTGCCTCAGTTCCCTCTTCTGTGACAACGCTTCCTCAGTGAGGTACCTCGAGCTGCCTGCTGCAACGAGTGCAAGAGCCAAAGGGCATTTCTTGTTTGCATCAGCTGTCCGGAAAATCCCGGGAGCATTTCCTAAGGAGTTGGAAGAAGCCACACCAGCTCATGCTGCTGCTTGGGTTCTTGCCCAGCTTGCTGGGCGGTGTGCACCCAGCCCCAGAGGCACACAGTGTGGGTTTCAGCATGGTGGAGAGGAGGTGGCCTCTTCTGGAGTGTTCTGGCTGCTCGGAGGGGATAGCAAGGGAGGGCTCTCATGTGCTGCTTGCAAAGCTGAGGTTCACAGAAGTGAATGGAGTGTGCTGTACACTTGTTGCACAGTGCCAGTGTGGGCAGCAGGGGTGTGCTGCCCTCCAGAGATGGTGGCATTTGGGAGAGGAGTGAGCACTACCTGCAGTCAGAGCAGGTCTGTGCCTTGGCACCTCACCAGTCAGGCTGATGCTGTGTGCTGATGGTGGTACCCAGGCTCCTTGTCTGTGCTGCCTTTCCCTTGCCTGCTCCTGTGTGCCACAGTGCTTTCCTGGGCTCTGGAAGTTGGGCGCCAGTGGAGCTGCTCCGAGTTGGTCAGCCCCTGAGGCTGCTCCCCTGCAGAGGGGAAATCTCCAGGTGGACAGGAGGCTTTGAGCCAGTCCCTGGCTTGGGCCTGGGGGAGGAAAGGAAGAGAAGGAGCCACATGCATTCAGGAATTTCCTTTTCTTACAGAAAAAGGGCTTGGGAAACATCTCTGTTCCTTTGGAGACCAGATGTGGAGCCTCGTCCTCACTACAGCTGGTCCCTGGGTGCTGGCAGGAAGCACATGGGGGACTTGGGGCTGCGGGGTCTCTGAGGAGCCACAGCCCCGTGGGGTTGTGGTGGGATTGTTGCTGTCGTGTCCTTGCTTGTTTTCCTTCTTCAGCCTGCAGAGACTGCATAAAAAGGAGTGAATCTAAGGGTTACTTCTCAGTGCTGTTTGCAGCAGCATAGAGAGAGAAGTGATGGATGGGCATGGAGCTTTGGGAGCAGGCCTTGCTGGCTGCCTGCTGCTCGGGCTGGTCCTGGGCTGGGGCAGCAGGACGTGCTCCCATCTCTCTGCTTTGCAGCTCTTGCAGATTTCACAGATTGGAGCTCAGAAATCTTCAGGAATTTGCCGTTTCATCCGTCTGAATGAAATCTTCGCGCTAACACCTAAACACACGTGTGCCTTTAGAGCTGCGTGTTTGGAGGAGGAGGGGAAAAACCCAAAACCCCTCTGTTTGTCAGCAGCAAGCAGTGCAGGGCAGCCCCGGTGCCAGGCTGGGCAGCAAGCCCATCGCGGTGGGGTGGGAAACGGCTGCTCAAGTGCCAAAACATCTGCTCACCCGCTCCGCTGCGGTGTGTTGACAGCACCGGCTGCTGCCAGAGTCCTCGTGTGCCCTGAGCCTTTTGCTGGGCAGGTCTGCAGCTCTGCCTGGCGTGATGTGGGCAGCTCGCTGCTGCTGCAGAGCAGAGGTGCAGCGCGTCTCCGACTGCAGGAGGAGGAGGGGAGAAAGCCTTCGTCTCTCCTGGCTGCCTGTGAAACCAATGGCAACTTTTCTTTCACGTCCATTGCTGTGCATGCTGCCTGATGTGCGCTAAGATCCCTTATCAAGAGAAAGGCAAGCAGTGCTTCATGTTGCTTTTTATAAGAAGCTTTTGAGGACATGGGAGTATTCAGGGACAGGGCTGGGGAAGCAGCGTGCTGGCAGAAATGGTCTCAGCCCTATTTCAAGCTGCAGTGGTGCAGGAGGAGGTGTTGCAGCCTCAGAATGCCACGCTTTGCTGCCTTGCTCCCAGAGCACAGCCCAGCACAGACACCGGCACAAACAGGGTGGGAGGGGGTGGCAGTGGCAGAGAATCAGAGCCCAGGCAGCAGGAAGTGTGGCTGAGCTCTCAGAGTGGTTTTTCCCCGCAGCTGAAGCAGAAATGGCTGTAAGGGATGTGTCTGGTGGCAGAGGTTGAAATATGGGATAGGGCTGCCCACCCTGAGCATGTTTTAGGCTCTGTAGTTGTCTTCCCGATGCCTGTGCTTGGCAGCTCCTCGGGCAGCAGCTCTCCACTGCCCGGGGTACAAAGGGGACTTGGTGATTTGGGGTGCAGGAGGTCCTGGAAGCTTGTTTTGCATGGAGTTTCCAGCTTGGAATCAAACCTCAGGCATCACAGTGAGTGAACACTGGGGACTGCAGCACTGAGAAAGGTCAGGACAGAGCTGGCTGGGATGTTCTGCTCTGAAGCTGGTTAGGGTTGGGGGTGGCCATGCAGCTTAGACCTGCTCTCCTGGGACTGATGAGCAGGGTTTTGCTGGCCGGCTGCTGTGGGCTCCTGGAAGGCAGCTGGTTCCTTTACATCTCTGCCTCCTAGCAGCAGCGTGGACTTAATTAGTATCTGGTGTGTACGCAGAGCCTGTTGCGTTGCAGATGCTTTGTCTGGCTTCAATAGGAAACCCGCTGGCAGAGCTGCAAACCCAGCACGTGCGGGGGCTGTGGGGCTGAGACCACTTGTTCAAGTCACATCTGGGGGTGTGAAATGCCCCAGTGAATCCTGCTCTTGTGCAGGGCTAGTGCCTGAAAGGCCTCATCAGCTTCTTGTCTGGGCTGCCTGCGAGTCCTGGGGACAGCAGTGGGAGCCGGGCTCTGGCTGGTGCTGTCCTTGTCAGGTCTCCCCGTTAGAGCCTCTGCTTTGTCTCTAGTGAACTTCCTTTCTCCTCCTCTTCCTACGTCTGTGTTAGTAAAACCGAAAGCACTTCAACATCCTAATTGGCCTTTTCGTGCTGAACTGTTGAGATGTGAGATTCTGCAGAATTACAGCCTTGCGTAGTTTACTTCATGCAGGGGCTGAGGCCGAGCCCCTGTCTTGTCCGTTGCTCAAAAGAAGGGTTGCTGCTCTGGTTACCCATCTGCTGCCTCCAGCGTCCCGCTTACGGTAACAGCAGAGCACGTTGCAGTTCCTGAGACAGAAGTTGCTCCATCTGTGTGCAGGAACACCGAGGCCATGCTAGTGCAAGCAGCGGGGCATCAGCTGGAGCTGGGTCACCTGCTCATCAGTCTGTTTTTCACCTGGACCAAAACCTTTGCTGGTCTTGGAGAGGAGATGCAGGAGCGGTGAGCAGGTAGGAGGTGCTGCTGGCATCCCAGAGTCCTGATGGCCGGGCTGGGTGGGGAAGGTGGGCAACACCTGTGTGTCCCGGTGCCCAACTCCCCCTGCACCAGGGTTTGTTGTTCCTGACCCCACGCTGCTTTGGCGTTGCTGCTGTGCATCAGGCACAGGGGCTGCCCTGCCGGGGTGGCCCATGGGGTGCACGTGGCTCAAGAGCCAGAGGTGGCTGCCCTGGACTTAACTGGGCACAACTGCTTCTCACACCGGCGTAAATGCAGGCACAGTTCTTCTTACAGGGTGTGTAAGTCAAGCACAGCGCTGTTTCCGCTCAAGTCTCTCTGATAGAGCTTCGGTGTTTTTTCTGGTCGGTTTTATGAGTTCTCTAGCTGGAAGTTTGTGTTTGTGGCTGATGAGCCCAAGCAGCTGAATGGGCTCTCTTGGGCACTTGGATGGGTTTGTCTGACTTGTGCCGTGTTTGATCTTTTTCAGTCCAGTTTTCAGACCTGGTCTTATTTTAGCATGTGTATATTTACTATTATTATTATTATATTTCCTAAGGAAGTATTTTTAGCTTTTTGCTTGGTTCCTGTGCTGCTGAGTTCTGAATTCTGACTGTGCAAAGTGCATTGATTTCCATTTCTGCTTATGCAAGCAGGGAGCAAACACGAATCAAAACTGTCCCACCTGGGCTCCGTCATGAACAAAAAATACTGTGTGTCTTTTCCATTTTTAACTTCATTCTGTTCAGACAGTAACCAACAGATTCCACTTCTGCATCTGCTTTGTTTTGGGGCTGGAATTGGGTCGGGGTCTGGGCACCTGGATGTGTGCACAGCAAGGAGGGCTTCCCCCGCTGCTTCTGCTGGAATTTGGGGAGCAGCTGAGATTCTGCTGTTGGAGCAGTCTGATGGGTTTGAATATGTCAGCCTGTAACCTCTACAGATCTGAATGAAATCATGCGTGAGTCATTATTGGTTTTGCATTGCCAGAACTTGGTGTAGCTGAGCATTTGTCAGGCCACCGAGCTGTGAGGCAGGGCTCTCTGTCAATAGCAAATGTTCTCTGCTGCAGTGTTGGAACTCTGTTGTTTTGGAGGGAAAGATGTAGCACTTTTTTTAAATTTTATTTTTTTAAGAAAAATCATTGAAAATTTATAGTAATCCATTAAAGAGCCATACAAATGTTTGGAAGCTGGGAGAAAATGGTTTGAGAGATTTGAAGGTATAGGTTAAGAAGTGACCAGAGTGCAGTGCGTAAATGTGTGCTGGGCAGGGAGCAGCCAGCAGCAGAACTCTCCTGACTTAGGAGAAAAGCTGAGCAGATGTGAGAGCTGGGAGAGGAAGCCAGACACTGCAGGGCAGGAGGAAAAACCCATCATTTTCCCAGCACCCTTCAGCTCTGGGAGGGGGGGAGTAAAAACAACAAATGCTCTTTATTCATGGAATCATGGAATGGTTGGGTTGGAAGGGACCCTGAAGCCCACCCCACCCCTGCCGTGGGCTGGGTGCCCCCAGCTCAGCTGCCCAGGGCCCACCCATGGCCTTGGGCCCCTCCAGGGATGGGCACCCACAGCTCTGGGCCCTGTGCCAGGGTCTCACCGCCTCTGAGTAAAGAATTTCCCTCTCACATCTAACCTAAATCTTCCCTTTTTTAGTTTAAAACTATTCCCCATTGTTTTTTATTTACCTTTTTAATGGTCTTTTCATGACTTGGATGTCTCTTGGATGCAGCCAAGAGCCTCAGAGGGACGCGAGAGTGGCAGAGCACTGCAGCCCTGTGTGGGGACCGCTGTCATCTCCAACAGAGACTTGAACCATTCCTCTCCCCTCACTTTTTTATTTATTCTGCATTGTCTGTGTAGCTGGGGGTGCTGGGCTGTCTGGCTCTTTGCTCTGCTGGTGCTTTCTCTAGCAGAAGAGCTGCCGGAGCGGTGGGGCTGAGCTGCAGGCAGAGCCCCATGGCCTGCCCCAACCACACCGTGTTCCCAGCAGAGAGCTGGGGAGCCAGGAAGGGAGGGGAGGCTTGGAACAAGGATGCTCGGATCATGTTGGATTAAAAGCTTTGCTTCCACAGTTTAGGGTTTTTTTGTTTTGTTTTGTTTTTTCCCTTGAAGACGAGAAGAAATTCTGGTAGAAACATTAGCCTTGGCTTTATTCCTTTTATTTTTTTTGTCAAGAAACAACTTGGATGGAAAAATTTAAAAAGAAAATCAGGTTTTTGGACAAACTTCCCTTGCAAATATCTTCACTGTCAAACATTCCTGGGGCCACGAGTGAAGCCACACCGTGCTGCCATTCCAAGGGGGAAGCAGCCCTGGGAGCTCCTGTGCAGTGACCATGGTGATGGAGTGCGTCTGCCGGTAATGGATGACTCAGTCCGATCGTGCTGCACCGAGCGAGCAGCGTCGGTGCTTGTGCCATGAGGGATGGGTGAAGCAGCTCCTGAGGCAGGTGGGCTGCTCCTGAGGACGCTGTGAGGATGTCCCAGTGGATTTGTGATGGTCGGATGTCCCCGCCCTGAGTGCAGGTATGGAGAGCGGGTTCTGCGCTGGTCGAGGTGGGAGATGGTGAGTTCAGCGCTGGGTTCGTGGCTGCTCCTGGAGGATGCCATGCAGGAGGGGGAGGGAGAAAGCTGCTGAGATCTCAGCGCTGTTTAAAAGCTGAGAAAGAGCCAAGCTCCTCCCCAGGGAGCTCAAATGGGCAAGGCAGATGCAGGGAGCTGTTAGCCCAGCGGGGCGGCCGGGACGTCGCTACGTGCCTGGATCACCGCGGAGCCGTGGGCTCTCGGATCCTGGAGCTGTGCTGCCCCATGTCCTGAACCTGCTGTGCTGCACCCAGCTCTGTGTCAGCAGTGAGGTAAGGACTGCTTACCAACAGCTTCCTGTTGTGCTGACACCAACGTGAGCACGTGGAGAGGAAACGGAGTGAGCAGAGCTGGGCTGGCTGCTGGGAGCTGAGAAAAGCTCGGCCATCGCAGGGAGGTCTGGACACCATCTCTGCTTGACTTTGACCCCGCTGGGGCCAGGAGGGGTTCTTGTGGCAGCAGAAACCACGGAGTGTTGTGCCTCGCTGGGAAGGTGGCTGCTTCCAGGACTTCCTGATTTTATGGGATACACCCCAAAAAAGCCCTTCACCCCCTCTCAGATGCTCCAGCCCCAGGGACTGGGGGATCCAGGGGCTGTCACCGTGAGGCCATCGGTCCTTCATCATGGCAGGGGGGCACAGCTCCTGCACACAGCACACATCCAGAGCTGCCTTCGCTGCTGGGTGCCCTGAGCTGCTGTCAGGGCTCTGCTCCTGCCTTGAGGAATAAGGAGGAAATTGGGCCAGGATGAGCCCGTCTGCTGTCTGCTGTGTTTGCTCAGGTTTATCAGAACAGCTCCTGGTGCTGCAGTGTCCTCGTGGCTTAGCCCACAAAGGAACCTTCCTTGGAGGGGAGAACCAGGCCAGGTTTTCTGCACACTGTGAGCTTTCCCTCTTCCTCAGGGGAAAGCATGGGTGACAGCACACACCATGGGACCCAGATGTGAGCCTCTCGCCCTGATGCAGTGGGAAGGGGCAGGAAGCAAGGCTCTGTGCATGGCTGAGGGCTGGAAGAAGCTCAGCGGGTCCCTGTGGAGCTGCTGTGCTGCTGAGCCTGGCAGCACGAGGCAGGGAGAGGAGCCTGCGCTTCCAGCTGACGCCTTTCCTGTTGCCCAAACCAGAGGTCACCGTAAACCACCCGAGTCCAGGTCTTGGAAGGACTTCATTTAACACAAGAACCTCCTACCAATTGTCCTGTTTCCTCGAAAATCCACTCGGCTCTCAGCAGCAGCGAGGCTCGAGTCGCGGGGAGCTTGGCAGTGCGATGGAGCGCGGTGCCACCTCCCTGGGGGGGACAGCAGGAGCAGTCACAGTGCCCGGTGCTCAGACAGAGCTGTGTGGGTGCTCCCACCCTCGTGTGAAAGTGGCCCAGTTCCAGTTTGCTGATTCTTGTTCTGTTCTTAGATGTCAGTTAAATAACAGCGGGTCAGGCTCTTCACGCAGACGTGCTCGTGCTGTCCCACCGCGTTGTCTGCTTGTGTTGGTCACATTGGCTGTCCCACAGGTGGTGCTGGCATTGGGCTTGGACAAATTTGGATTCAACGTTAAATTCCCAGAATATGAGAAGTAGTTGGATTACTTTTACATCTTGGAAACTCCTCTGGATTTCCCTTTAGTGGTGGCTGTATGGACAGGGTTTTTCCTCAAAGCTTTCAGCTGTTGAAAGAACCGCAGTGAGGAGCTTCAGCCCGAGGTGCCTCCTCGCAGCAGCCCCAGAAGCACAGGATGCTGCAGACCCAGCGGGGAAGCATTTGGGACATTCCAAGAGATTTTCCTTTCTTCTCAGTCCAGAGCAGAGCTGGAGGGAGAAGTGACTTCGTGGCCAGCTCCCGTCCCTTGGAATGGCTGGCACAGCCTCTGCAAGCTGCAGCTCCGTTCTTCCCGTGCCCGGTGCTTTCTGCTCCTCGCTGCCATCAGTACACATGAAGCTTGTGGCCACGTGTCAAGCCTGTGTCTCAGGAGCACCTTATGTGCCCCTGCATTTCACAGCATTACATTAGGAATGAGTTGACTTGCCCCCTTCAGCCTCTGTTTTCCTCCTGCAGCTCCTTGCAGCCCTGGATGAGCTCTCCCCTTGCCAGGGCCTGGCACAAGCACTGGGAACATCCCTTGGTTTGGTGGCTGGAGGCCTCGTGTAGTGCATGGGAGAGAGGGAGGAGGCACAGATTAGTTGGTAGGCCTTGCTGTCACCCTCCTGCTGCTCATGTACCTCCCTTTGCTGTTTGTGTTCATGAAATTAAGAAGCTGATACTCATTTGGGTCCATTTCCAGCATTGCACCCTCTCCTGGTTTCTCTGGTGCAGGGGGCTCCTACCTGTGTGTAACCCTCAGCCTCATCCCCACTTGGGGGCTTGCTCCGGGGTGTCCCTGTGCTGGGAGCTGCTGGCAGAGGAACCAGCTCTCACCAGGATGCTCTCGTGCTGGCACCACGTAACCCAAACAGCTGATGCTGTTGAAAGGCAGAGCACGGGGAAGCTCTGCAGGTATTTCACTGACCTGGAGAATGACACAAAGTCGTGGGAGCTGTTTTCCATGGCCTCAGATAAGCACTATTCACACTGTGAGCCTCCCTTGCCCCCTTCCACTTGCCCTCTGTTTATTTTGGGAAGGCTGCAATTTCAACCGACCACACGGCTTTAAGATTGCAGCGGGGCCCCAGCAGACGAGCAGCAGGGTCTGCACTTGTGCCTGGAGGCTGGGTCCTGGTGCTCACACCTCTGCAGACCAGTGGCCCCGGTGCCTTCTGGCTCGCTGGGCTTTTGGGTGGGCTCTGCTGAGGGATGCACGGCTTTGGTCCTGCCCCACAGGAGCATGGAGCTGCCCCCGGTCCCTCTGGTGTTCCCCTCCCACCTCTGCCTCCGCTCTGCCCACTCATGTCATCTCCTGTGGGAGAGATGGAGCTCCTGGGAAACCTGGTAGGACTCCCCGTGGCTGCTCATTCTGGGGATCCCCCCTGTCCTGCAGCTTTTCCCTGTTCCGTCGTCATTGGGGCTGGCTGCCAGCACTGGACTGGAACACATCTGCACATCCAAACCTTTCTAGACACCATCTGGGACCGTCTGCAGCTTGTTTTAAACACCCTGCATCTTCCTTTGTTTTCAGACTTTCGACCTCTGTGCAAGTCTCTTAAACTTTTAAAACTTAGTGGGATTTGCTTTCAGCTGTGTAAGGCCACCGGTTGCTCCTTGGGCTGAATTTTTATCTTGGAGCCAGCTGATGGCCTGTCCTGCGGGACATCAGGGTGGCTGTGATTATTTTTAGCTTTTAATTGGCAGGATCTGCTCTTCGAGCTGTGCGGTGTCAAGGGCTTTTCTTCCTTGTGCTCTCAAGCAGCTTTTCTTTCTCTTTCATCTGGATGCAGCTGCGTTTCTCTCTACACAGCGCAGAGGACACGGGGAAGGCGGCTCCAAGCCACCATCCTGAGGTGCTGGGGACCAGAGCTGGGCACAGCCGCGTCCCTGTGCCATCCCCGCGGGATGTGACCCGTCCAGGACACAGCACAGAGCCGTGGACTCGCTCAGGGTGACCTTGGTCATCACATCCCTGCTCCAGGCCATGACTTTTTCTTCCTGTTCCCCTCTTTTGTCTTAATTGTAACCTCTTTGGGCCAGGAACTGTGTGTGTGTGTGTGTGTGTATAAAGGGCCCAGAACAATGTGCCCCAGATGGTATTGTACAAACCCTTTCTCGTCAGCCACGAGGTTTCACTGTACAGGAAAGAAACTTTAAAAATACATCTTTTCAGCATTTCAGCCTTGCAGATGTGCTCAGGAGCCTCCATATTTCACTCCAAGTCCTGTGTCTCCGAGATGAGGGATAGCACGAGTATTGCAGGTTTTTGATTTTGCTCCTTTAACGGAGAAAAAAGAACCCCCCAGCCCCTTTTTCTCACCCCCATGCCTGCAGGGAATAGCGCGTAGCTGGGGCAGAGCTGGCAAGCTTAAAACCAGATGGCAAATAAAGAGAACCCAACCCTTCAACAACAGCACAACCCCTGCTCTGGGTTTCACATGATGGCTGCGTGTTGCTTTTTCCCCTTTGTGGCACTTTTTGGTGTTTCTGTGGCTCTGTTCTGGGGAGGTGCTCGGCCACTTGCACTTGTGTCTGCTCTTTATTTCGGGTTTGGGTTCCTGAGCTTGGAGCACTTCACGTTGCAAACACTGCAGGGGAGTGCTTGTTTGTTTTAAGACCACAGCTTGCTTTGGAATTTCTCCTACCAAACTTAAGCCAAGTTTTTTTTTTCTTCTTTTTATCCCCCAAAAGAAAGAAAGAAGTTTTCTTAGTTTCATCTTGCATCAGATTTGACGCTGGGCCAGCAAACGCTTGCACAGAAGGTGCTTTCCCAAGGCTGCTTGCCTGGGTGAGGCCTTCGGGGTGAGGAATGATGTCCAAATGCAAAAATGTGTGTTGGTTTTACCAGGGAGTGACTTCCCCACGTCACAGCCAGCCCTGGGTGCCAGCGTGGGGCAGATCTGGGTCCCCGCTGCCCATCCAGAGGTGTGGCTGTGTCCTAACAAGCACACGTTTGGCTCTCAGGAACCCAAAGCAACAAGAGTCCTGGGATTTTCCCAAATGTTTCTATTTCTAATTAGGTTGCTCTCAATTGGAAGAGCCAGCCGTGGCTTTACAGCACTTCTAGTGGAAAGCCTGACCGGGCACCGAGACTGCACAGAGAGGTGGGTCCTGTGCCCACCCAGAGCTGCAGGGAGGCATGGCCTCTCCCTGGCACCTTTCAGAGGAGAAAACAGCTCCTGCTCCGTGCCCTGACTCATGTGGGGTGACTGCAGCCTGTGGGGACGTGGCCAGGTGCTGCATGGCCCTGCAGCCTTAATGTGGGACCTGGAGCTGGGGCTGCTGCTCGTGGGGCATCGCGCTGCAGATGTGTGCCTCGGCCAGGGGACGCAGGGTGGTCTCCAGGCACTCACAGGAAGCAGTGTTTATGAAGGCTAGAAATATATTTTTTCCCTTCTGTTAGGGCCCTCTTTCACTCCATTGTCTGAAATTCCCATGCAGAGGCTGGCCTGTAACTCAACAAAAATCCTGCGAGCGGGGGCTGGAGCTCCCCGCGTTCTGGCTGTCGGCCGCCTGACTCTGTGCAAACAGTCTGGGCATGAAATCCCCCAGGAGTGAGCATAAAGCTCTGATTCAAAACGAGAACGGGGCACGCAGCAGCACGGCCGAGCAGGAGGCATGGCGGGGCCGGTGGCTCCCGATGCAGAGGTGGGAGGGAGGGCACGGCCGTGCACCGAAGCCGGGACGGAAATTATCGGGGGAGCAAAGAATGAGCAGGATATCACGTGCTGGCTGTGTGTGCTCGGGGCTGGGGGAGAACAAAGCGTGGGGAAGCCCTGCTCTGCCGCCTCACCCACCCGCTTCCTGCCCGACGGGGCCTGGGGCAGCTGGGTGTCCCCAAATGCTGTGCTCTGGAGCTGTGTTTCCCTGCTCCAGGGGTGTTCCTATAGGGCTGGCCCTGCAGCAGTGGTGAGACAGGCAGGAGGGGAGCAGCCAGAGCCATGGGTGTTCTTACAGCTGGTGGCTGTGGGATGCTCTGGAGGGGTGGATGGGGCTGCCATCCCGTGTCAAGCCTCACTGTCCCATCCTTTGGTGGCTGATGGGTGCCATGTACCCACCGCAGCCCCAGTGGGCACCATGCTTCACCTCCGTGCTCTGAATTGGGATTTGGTGTTGGACAGGGATGGGACAGCCCCAGGACTCAGTCGCTGCCCCCTCCCATCAGCTCCTCCCCCTCGCTGAGCTCCGTCATGGCTATCAAAGTGCTCTGAGACCCTCCCTTGTCTCCCCCCCTGTGCACACTTTAGCACAAGAAGCTTTTTTACTGTTATTAATAGCTATTGAGAGCCAATAAAAAGTTTTACAGGCTTTGGCTGAGCGTCGGGGCTCGCGGTGTGCTCATTTCCTGCAGGCTGAGCGCTGGAGGGGTGTGGGTTTGCTTGTTTAACCCGCAGGTAACGAGGCCGAGGGCTGCAACGGGAGCTGGAGAGGAGCAGAGGGAGGCAGTGAGAGGGGAGCGGGGCTGCAGCCAGGCCTGGGAGCGAGAACCGAGGCCGTAATGGCTGTGTGTGCACGTGGCCGTCTGTCTGTCTGTCTGTGTGTCTGTCCCTCACGTGGCCTCCCAGTGGGCTCTGGGCTCCTGCTTGACCTGTCACTCTCTCAGTCTTGCATCCAACTTTCTGGCTGTCCCCTGCCTGGTGGCTGCCACCCAGAGCTTCATGTGATGCTGGGAATGGAGAGGGGAGGGTTGGTCATCCCACCCCCAGGACAGCAGTGAGGGGTCGGTTTGGTCAGCAGCACGGCGGGACTTGGGCTGAAGTGATGCCCAGGAGGGCGTGGAAGGAGCAGGAATGAGCTGAGCCCTGCCCAGCCCTGTGTCACCCTGGGGGAGCTGCCCCCCAGGCGAGGTGTGGGTGGCCACAGCTGGGACAGGGGCGGCCAATGGAAAGCGCTGGGCTCACCCCAGCTGCTCTGCCCTTGTACCCGGTGTTTGCATCGCCCGGATGGCAAGCAGCAGGGGACTTTGTGCCTTGGGCTGTGATCCTTTGAGTCAGTGACTGACACCTCTCCTGGGTGCTGGCATCTGCACTGTAGCAGGGCCCAGGTTCACGTCCCATCCACATGACAGCAGAGCAAACAAGCACGCGGCCGTCAGCTTGCTGCTGGGCCCAGGCTGCGAGCAGCTCTGTTGGCCGCCGTGCCTCGCTCCCAGCTTTGCAATTAGCAGCAAGGTTTGTTTGTTGGACAGGAGGAAGCGATGCACATCAGGAGCTCACAGTGTCCCCATCTTAAGATGCAGTGTTTGCCTGCGGGGACCCACACCGGTGGGGCTCCCATCTGCTGGTGTCCGTGTTGTCCGGGCAGGCAGAGTGTGGCTGTTCCCCACGCGAGTGCAGCTGCCTGGGATCCAGCTCCTGACCCGGGGAAGTGTCCCAACTCAGCTGGCTGCAACCCTGGCCCGGAGGAAGCCCGCTGCTAACCCGCAGGGACCCTCCCAGCCCGCCTCCACCAGGACAACATCCTCTTTTCGCTTCCTAGGAAGCTGCTCGCGCCCCATCGCAGCGGTGTGCGCCGTGCCCTGCTCCGAGGGCTCAGCTCTGGCCGGCAGCAGCCCGTCCCCGTCCCCTGCTGCCAGCAGCCTTCCCGTGGGACTTTGTTCTCCCCAAGTGACTCTTCTGGCTGCGACTCACTGAGTGTTTTGCTTCCTGCCATGGCTAGACTTTATTTATTTAACACAGCATTTTCCAATCTGGACACCCCATGACGGTCCCATTCCCCCACCCCTCCATCATCATTCGTGGGCCGGGAGGTGGGAGCCATCCATAGGGCAGAGGCGATTCTGTGGGGCCATCAGTGGGAGCCCACAGCCCCCTGTTGCCATCTGCCTTCCCCGTTCCCTCATGCTGATTTTCTCCCTCTCCTTCCTGCAGCTCGCAGAGCCAGGAGCCGCGCTGGGAGGACCCTCTCCGCAGGATGTTCTCTCCACCAAAGAGCTCATTGTGACGGGCGACGATGACAATCCCAGCGGGACCTCGGAAAGCACTAACGTTTCTGTAGCCCAGCACCCGTGGGTGGCCGCTGACCCCTCCTGCTCCACGCCCCTCCCTCCCATCGCACACCGGGATGGTGTATTAACCAAGGAGAGCCCCGCTTCTTTTCTCCTCACCCCTCAACTTTCGGCAGCTCTGGGATTTGTATGGCAGCAGCGTAACCGTGGAGAGGCCGGGGTATCACAAACTTATGGATTTTGATAAGAGAGGAGGGAAAGGGGAGCTGGAGGAAGGTAAAAGGATGTCCAAGACAGGTGGAGGAAGGAGCAGTCATGGAAGCCGGAGTGCTGGAACCAACTCGGGAGTCTTAATGGTGGGTCCCAACTTCCGCGTCGGCAAGAAGATTGGATGCGGCAATTTCGGGGAGCTCCGTCTAGGTGAGAAGGGCCTTCTTCTGTCCTCGCTGTGCCTCGTGGGGTGCTTGCTGTGCCCTCCTGCAGCAGGAGGGGCTGGGACGTGCCCGTGACCATCAGCCCTAAGGGTGCTGAGCAGCCGTGCAGGCGTGACAGCCCCTGCTTCCTCGGTGGGGATTTCTCATCCTCGGCACCTTCACGCTGTGCTTCATCTCCAAACCCACCCCTCACGGGGCTGAAGGACCTGTTGCAGAGGTTTTTCCATCTCTTCCCTCATGCCTATCGCTCTGGGTTCATCATGGAAAGCATTAAAGCTCAGTTCTGCTGGGTGGACGTGGTGGTGGCCCACGCTGGGTGGGTGGTCAGGTTCAGGGACGTGCAGAGGATGGTGCTCCATGAGGTGCTCAGCAGAGCTCAGCCCGCAGGGTGCTGCCCTCCTGCGCCTCGTGCCTCGGGGCGGAGCGGGGGAGAGGGAGCACTGCATGGCAACGGGCCTGCGGTGCAGATGTCTGGGGAAGAGAGTCAGGATTTCATTGTGGGTAAATCCTCTGGTTGTTAGAAGTGGGTTATTTTGGGTGCTCTCCTGAAACTTTATGGAGGGGGGAGAGAAAGGGCTGAATAAAACCAAACCTCCCCTCGGTCACTTTCCATTTTGAAGCACGTTTATCAGGAAAGGCTCGAGCAAACTCCTGGTTAGAGGATGGGTGGGTTCTCTCCCAAGGACACAACATACCCCAAGAGGTTTTCCGTGGGCTTTTAACTCTCCAGTGGGCATCGGGCGGCTGGGAGAGGCCTGGCAGTGCCAGGCAGTGCTGTGCCAGAGTACAGTCTGGGTACCTCCAGGATGTGTGATGGAGTCCCTGCCAGGGGAAGCATCAGCCTGTGAGCGCTTTGGGAGAGAGTTTGTGCCACAGGAAGAAGGGAGAGAGCCGGTCCCCAGCGAAGCTGGGACGTCGTGACGGCTGCAGGCCTTGTTGCTGTGTGATATTTCAGTTCTCCCTCTTTCCAAACCAAGCTCTGAGCTAAGCCTGCAGCTGATGTGGTCTCCTCAGCCGGGCTGTGTGCGGAAGGAGCGGAGGTGGGAGGCTGCCCAGAGGGTGGGGTCAGCTTTCCCACCTTGCCGTGCCGGCCCCGTCTGCGGGGAGGTAATGTTAGCTCTGCCCAGCACGACAGACTGGCTGGTGCCAGGCTAACCCATCCTGTTCCTGACATCCCCGATGGGATCGTGGCTTAATTGCACAGCTTGGGAAAAGGCGTCCTTCAGAACGCAGCGAGCGCTTCCCGAGTCCGTGGCAATGTGGCAGAGGGCAGAGCTGGGAGCCTTCCTCCAGCCCTCGGTGTTACAGGGAGGGAGGCTCCCATCCACCCAGCTGGCTTTGGGATCTGTCCCTGCAGCTGCTCCTTTCAGCCCTGGGGTGGTCTGGATGCCCTCAGGGATGCTGCATTGCCTGCTGCGTGTCCCTCTGCCCCGCGTGTTTCGGACTGAACTGTCTTCCCCAGCCCTGCTCTTGTGCTCTGCTGTGTTCCAGACTTCTCCCCAGACTGTTGCAGTTGAAAGGAGACTCGTTCCTCCTTCCAGTGGGCAGAAAGCAGAGGCTGCTGCTGCTGCTTTGCCCCGGCTGCTGTGCTTGGCACCAAGGGCTGGCACGACTGCTGGGCTGGATGCAGCAGCAGGGAGGGCACGAGCCAGCAGGAAAAGCTCCTGCTCCCTTTGGGCAGCTTTTCTACCCCGTCACACCCTGCAGTGCCCACCCCCAGCACCAGATCTCATTGCAGCAGGGCAGTGTAAGCCACAGCTATGTGGCTTTTTTCCTAAAATCGCATCTCTCTTCCTTAGGTGTGCCTCCGGGCTGCGTCAGGGCTCAGGAATGCTTCCCAGACCCAGCAGAAAGTAGGGATTCCTCCAACTGCAGAGGAGTTGCAGGGGACTAGAGGGATCCCTCTGGGATGTGGTGCTCCCCAAGTTTCCCCTGGGAATGAAGCGTTCAGCCCTGGAGGCAGGCAGGTCGTGGAGCTCCGTGCTTAAAAAATCCCAAAACCTCTTTGCACTTTCAAAAAAAGAAAAAACAAAAAAAAAAACCTGCGAGATCTTGCAAAAACATGTCTGGAGGTGCCTCCTCCAGCTCCCAGCAGTGGGGGATGGAGGAGGATGGAGCTGTCTCCTTGGAGCAGGTAACAGACTGCCCAGTTTCACCGCTGTGCAGGAGGCAGTGCTGCTCCGTCCTGCTGGGTGCCTCCGCTCAGCCACCCAACAAGCTGTCCAAAATCTGGAGGGATTTGTTAGAAAACAATAAAAAGCTGCACCTTGGAGGCAGGAGCAGCCCTTTGTGCCACCTCAGGATATGGGGGGGGGGGTGCATGGGAGGGCTCAGCACCTGCTCTTGTTCTTCTCGCAGCAAACTTGTGCAAATTTGGGTTTTTTGCAACTTTTTTGTGATTACCTCCTCGCCACCCCAGTACCTTGGTTTGTAATAGCAGAGTGCAAACGCAGTGGCTGTCATCTTTCTAAATTAAAAGATGGACATTCACTTTTCTTAACTAAGAAAAGTTGATTTTCTGCAGCCCTGCCACATTCTGGGCAGCTCATGGGCTGGGGGAGAGGAAGACCCCCAGGCTGCTCGCTGCCCAGTCCCCCTGCCTCCCTTGCTAACAGCTCACGCTTATTTTCCCCCTTGGTCTTTCAGAACCTCCTGTAGAGGAAGGACAAACTCTTAACATTTTTCCCTCCCTCTGATGATACTGAAAGCCGTGCTCCATGGAACTGCATTGCCTGGACCAAAGCAGCTTGTGCAAGTGCTCAGAGCCGTGCTCACGATGCCCGAGCTGCCTCCCCTGGGCTGTGCAGGTGCTGCAGGAGCCATATAGCCCCCAGGTGCTGCACTGTGCTCCTGCTGCGGGCACAGCTCCCATAGGAGCTCTATGGGGCCGTGCACCGGGGAGGGACCCCGCTGGCAGCACGGCGCGGAGCCCAGCTCCTCGGGGCAGCCGTGATGTGCAGGAGCAGGTGCTGATCCCACCGCTGCCAAATCCGCCCTCAGCAGGGGGGAGCTGCCTGCTGGGAGGGTGGAGGGAAAGCCACGGCTGCCAAACACCATACAGCCCCCCCGGAACCCCTGCGGGGACCCCAGCTCGGCTGCCACAGGCGGGTGGCCCTGGCTTGGCGATGTCACCCCGTGCAGGTGCTGGCAGCTTTGTGTGGAGGCCCTGCCAGCACTGAGCAGGGCAAAGGCCTCTTTGCAAAGGCAAATATTTGCGTTGTGCTGCCCATCTTGCTGCTCTGATCTCAAGGTTTTTTCTTCGAAACCACGTTTGGTTCTGGGAGTCCTGTGGTGCCGCCTGCTCAAGGGGCAGTGAGGTCCCACCCGGGGCAGCTCCTGCATTCAGCACTTCTTAGATACTGAATTTTCTGTAATTTGGACACATTTGGGGGAGTGGGTGGCACAGGGTCCATGTGGGAGCCACCAGAGCTGGAAGCTCCCAGTAGGAGTTGGGCCCTGAAAACAAGG
This sequence comes from Penelope pileata, assembly GCA_013396635.1. Taxonomy (NCBI): domain Eukaryota; kingdom Metazoa; phylum Chordata; class Aves; order Galliformes; family Cracidae; genus Penelope; species Penelope pileata. Next base: position 100,972 of record WBMW01002320.1, read on the forward strand.
ACCCCCACCCTCCTTCCAAATTATTTCACTTTTCCTTTCCTGGGGCTTTTTTCCTCGTATTTTACTCAACTCTGACCTTTGCACTTTGTGTGCAGTGGGGTGGGGACCATCAGATGACAGTGATGCTCCGTGCTCTCCCTGCTCCCTGACTTCCAGCCCTCTGTGCATTATAGGAAGGGGTGAACTGTGGGGATATCAAATGATCTGGGCTCAGTTCCTGGGCTGAGGGGTGGCTGCCAACTCTGCGATTCATGGGCTGGTTTTACACTCTCCCCCTGGCGGGGCTGCTGCCCTCCTGCCCTGTAGTTTTTTGTCCTGTTCAGACCCAGCCCAGCTCCAAGGAAACCCTGCTGGGAGTTTGCTGGTTGCATGGTACAGGAGGGCAGCAGTGGGTTTTTTTGGGCTTAACACAGCCCTATGGCTGGAGCCCACCTTGGCTGGGGCACATGGAGGCTCGCAGCAGGGCTGAGTCCTTCAGCATTTTGCTGCTTCCTTGCCCCACTGAATGGAGGGTTTCCTTGAATTCTCTGAAGCACGTGTGAGATGTCCCATGTCCTCCCAGCCAACATGGGATGACCAGGAGCCCTGGGTCTGGCACGCCCTCGTGTTAGCCCATCTCCCAACCGCTGCTGAAGGATTCGGCCTTTCCTTGCCATCACCCAGGGCTGGTGAGGGCCCCTGGATGGCACAGCACAGGGACGAGGCAGCAGCCTGAGCCCCTCCTTGGCAGCAGATCCTGTCCCGGGCGCAGCCGCTCCGTTAATATCTCCCATTCATCCCCCTTCCCATAATCCTGCCGCCGACTCCGGCACTCAGCAGCTGGCTCTGATGTCACCCGGCGAGGATTTATTGCTTCTTCAGGTGGAGAGCAGCAGTCGGAGCAGATGAAATCTTATGCCAGGAGGAGCCTGTTCCCTGAGCAAATTGCTCGGAGAAAATCCGAGCAGACAGATGCAGCTCCATCGGCCGTGCGTGCCCAGAGCTTGTAGCGTGTCTGCAGGAAGGGGCCAGCCATGCCCTCCCCCC